>BPTQ01000001.1:107467281-107495170 GCA_019973895.1 Chrysanthemum seticuspe
CCACTGCCATTACCACCGTTCAAACCACCACCATTACCACCGCCATAACCACCGTTCAAATCACCGCCATTACCACCGTTCAAACCACCGCCGTAACCACCGTTCAAACCACCGCCATAACCACCGTCAGTCAACATCAATTAACAGCTTAAGTAATAAAATTGAAGCCGAGATTAGTGAAGAAGATAATCTTTTCAAATAAGATTACATATAAATTCCAGGTAACTGTTACGTTTTTTTTATTTTTGTCAAAATTTAATTTTTGATTTGTGAATTATTATGCACTTGAAGTTATTATCATTGTTTTAATTGTAAATATGTCACATGAATGTATTGATTATGAACTAGGGCTTGATTGTTATAAGAGCGTGATCATCTTCACGAGTGAAAATATAGGAGATATTAATCTTCACATGTGAAAATTTAGTAAGAGCGTGATCATCTTCGCGAGTGAAAATATAGGAGATATTAATCTTCACATGTGAAAATTTAGTAAGAGCGTGATCATCTTCGCGAGTGAAAATATAGGAGATATTAATCTTCACATGTGAAAATTTAGTAAGAGCGTGATCATCTTCGCGCGTGAAAATATAGGAGATATTAATCTTCACATGTGAAAATTTAGTAAGAGCGTGATCATCTTCGCGCGTGAAAATATAGGAGATATTAATCTTCACATGTGAAAATTTAGTAAGAGCGTGATCATCTTCGCGAGTGAAAATATAGGAGATATTAATCTTCACATGTGAAAATTTAGTAAGAGCGTGATCATCTTCGCGCGTGAAAATATAGGAGATATTAATCTTCACATGTGAAAATTTAGTAAGAGCGTGATCATCTTCGAGCGTGAAAATATAGGAGATATTAATCTTCACATGTGAAAATTTAGTAAGAGCGTGATCATCTTCGCGCGTGAAAATATAAGAGATATTTTTCTTCGCGTGTGAAAATTTAGTAAGAGCATGATCATCTTCGCCCGAAAATATAGCCAAGCATATTTGATGTTTTTAGGCTTCCTGTGATTACTGTTTTCATGTAGTCCAAAATGATTCTTTATCGTATGAAAAACTCAAAAAGTATGCGGTGTAGTATTATTTGATTCATTCTCATATTTTTCAGTCCGAGAGAAACCAGAAGAAGGTAACTGTATTACAGTTGTAGTCATAATTGGTAGCTTAGGTAGAATATGCCTTAATACAGCCAAGTATAGTGAATATTGAGAAAATTATTGGGTACAACTAATGCCATCAGTTATTGTAGTTATGAGGCAGGCTATGTCTTCTTGTTGTTACTTATGATGGAAAGTGTATAATGGGAACTACTGGTGCGTGTTTGATTTTGATATATACTTTGTTTACGGAAAAAGATGAAAAGACTAAGAGTAGTTTAGTGGTCGAATGGGGAGTAAGATTCAAGCTCCAAGGTTATTGTAGTTAAATCTTATGAATTCACATACGACTCGGAAGCATTATAAGCTCCATGGTGGCCGATTCTCATGGGTATGCATCTATATATTAGTTTACTGTGTTGCCATTATTAATTAGTAGATAGCTCTGCATAATCAGTATATTATTTCCGTTAGAGTTCATGTGCATCAATATTTTATAGCAAGATGTAAATTGTTTTCTTTGATAGTAACTACTGCTCCATTGTAGCTGATATACACACAAAGTCACTGAACATACAAAATGTGTTCCACCCTTTGAAATCTCAGTGCCTTTCAGTAACTATTCGTTTGCGATTCTTGGTGTTTTCTTTATCATTTATGATTAGTTTATTGCGTTTTGATTGATTGAATTGACACTGGTGGCACGCGAGTAGTTACGTTTTATGCTAACTGCTTATCGTTTATGTTTATTATGAATAGTGCTGATCTTTTGGGGATTTAATTGAGTGAATCTTGTGTAAGATTCTTGCTTAACTGTTGAATATGGTTCAAGAAATGACAATTATAAGTTCCGAATGTGTTTCGCATGCTAATGCGTTAATCTAGTTGTAACACATGTCGTTTTTTGTCTTTTGTGATTTATTGAACTTGTTAGGTGGCAAAACTATGTCTTTAAGTCCCAGTTGTCAATGCTGTTTAAATGATAGTATTGAGGCAAGTGTTTGGTAATCTTGTTTATCGTTTATGTTAATCATTTAGTACTGATATTTGGGGATTTTGATTTATTGGATCTTGGTCATGGTTTTTGCTTCGAATGTTAAAGAAATGAGTTTGACTTCATTGTGTGTGTAAGTGTAACTGCTGATATATTGGGGGTAAATGCTAAGCGTTAATTCTTATATGTCTTTTACTCGTGGTCAAATATTAGTTAAAATTTGTAAAACTAATTGTACCACATGCTGTTGGTTTACCAAATTGTACGTGCCACTGTGTGTAGGTAAGCAAGTTTCTTGTGAATATTTTGACGTAGATTGTACCTGATGTTACTGTATATTAGTGAACATCTAAATGTTGTATGGTTGTTGCCTTGTGGCTATTTATCTTATTTTGTAGCTATTAATGTTGGAATCTAAACTAAATGTCATGTTATGATATTCAAGTATTGCAGAACATTCATCCTTTTAAATGGAGGGCGACACATCAAAGCTGCAGACGAAACACGAGGATAGTCAGATTAGTCCTGAAAACATTGCAGAAAATGCTAAAGGTGAGATCCTTAGTTTGATGAACTTGTAATTTATATATTGTACTATTACAGAAATCATTTCAATCAGCTAACAAAATGGTCGTAATCGAAAACTAGGGTTCGAGCAGTTTGTCAATGAAGTCATTAAAATGACAACAGAAGATTACGATAGAAAGAAGTCTTACTTGACAACAAAATTGACAGAGTTATTAAGCATGCATACTGCGTTAAAAAATGAACATCGTTTATTGAATGAAAAATTCATCACTGATGAGCAGAATGTAAAAGAAACCAATGAGCTTTTACTTAAACAGATTTCCGAGTTGGAAAGGGAGGTTGTTAGTAAGAAGGAGAAGATTACAAGATTAGAGGACGAGAATACTAAGTTGAAGGTAGAGATTCAAGAGAGTGAATCAGAGGAGCAGGAGGCGGAGTCAGAGTCTTCACAAGAGAATGTTGGATCAGATGAGCAGTCGCAGCTTGATTGGGTGGCCAAAGATTACATCCAGTTACTGAATTTTAATATTGAACTTGAGAAATTGAAGGTGGTTATGCTAGAAAAGCAACAGAATAAACTTCAACTCTTGGTTACTGAAAGCTTTGCTCAAGCAAATTGATTCTCATTCAAAATGAGTTCACGACTTACAAGAGAGAATTGCTACTCCGATGTCAATACAAGAAGATCAAACCAAAGAGTTAAACACAAAGATTGATGAGTCCAACCTCTATGTGGCCAACAACTTATCAGAGTGCAGCTTATAATGCAAACGGTTATCAGGATGCAAGGTACGCGTTTGACGGTGTTCACTCTATTGTCGCCTGGTTGGACAGCCCGATGTATTCCAATGGACAAGCGAGGGACAATTCTAATGTTGCTCCTTTTCCAGTGAAAATGGCGTAAAGTCTAGAAATCAAAATCTCCGTCCTCATACTAATGTTATGGTAAGCCTAATTTGCATTGGTTTTTACGGGTTATATCTTTATGTTATATGTCTTTATATCGTTATTTTTTGAAGTTTTTGGATATATACAGGGTTTGTAGAGTCCAAGACCGTTGTCGGGTGTAAATTCTGCTGGTGCTAATATGAATAGTATGTATCCAAGCAAGTTATATAGTCAATGTGGAAGCAACTATAGTCTGGGTTACAATTACGGGTCCAATTCTTATAATTCTCAAAGCAACAGACGTGGTTGGTTGGCAGCAGATTACAAACACAAGCCTAGAGGACGAGGTAATGGTTTCTTTGGATACAACAATGAAAATGGGGATGGTCTGAACGAGCTTAACAGGGAACCTGTGAGTCAATACTGTGCTCTACGCTTGTTACAAGTAAATCATATGCTTGATAAATTCTATATATTCCCCCTATTTCTCTTTTGTGATCTGATCTGAACTGTGGGCTTGTGCAGGAGACATTGGATGAATCTTTATACGAACTTGCTGGTGAACTGGTATATGATCGAGAGATAAAGTTATCGATTGATTGCATTTAATTTTCACTTTAACGTGTTAAATGGGAAAGCCAGAAAAACCTGTTTAATATAAAAATAGGTCATATGGGTCGAAAGTGACCTGGAACGGTTTTAAATGCTTAAAACTTCTTACGTCACTTTATAAGAATAATTAGATTAGTATTTCTATAATCTTCGTTTCTTATTCATATTTAACACATTTGTTTCTGATAAAATCCACGAATAATTTATTTCGGGCGTGACCCAAATGCTGCAAGAGTATTGATTGGTCTTCTGTTTTTAACCAAGGTGAGATTTCTATTAAGATCTGGAAGGGAAAATGAACCTGCAACAACAGATTCGGATAAATTATCCCCAGATTTCTAGGCTACTTTCTTTTCCATTCTAGTTATGAGAAACAGTCTACGGATCCCAAAAGGTAACCATTCACTACTATGTTTGTGATTCCTTGTGCCATGTTTTTGTGGAGGATCTTATTCTATTTGTTCTTTCACCAAACAGCCCTTCATTCAAAGAGCAGAATGCACATATTGCTTATGTCAAGAATATTTTAGAAAGTCATGCTAGCTACTTGATGTCTGGGAAAGAACTCTCTAAGCTTGTTGGATTTGTGAAAGGCAATCAGTTTGATCTAGTGGTAAGACAAGCTTTTTATGGCACAATGCTGTTAAAAGGAAGTTTTGATATATATTCTTATATGTTATTCAACTACAATTTATGTTGGCAGGAATATCTACAACGTGAAAAACATTGAAGTGTGCATTTGGATAATTTTGCTTATGGACTAGAATTAATAAGCCAGAAGGTATTCTTTGACATTATCGTATTATTGCTATTACAGTTGACCTCTGCTTTTAGATTACAGGGGCGTTTCTGTGTGCATTTCCAAAGTGCTGATTGCTACTTGAAGTCTTGCAATAAAATAGTTCCATAATTAGTTAATTAAAGCTAGTGAAAGTTATTTAATTTAACATTTACTTCAACAATCATTTTTCGTATAACTCATCCTTTTTTTCAAATCTGATTATAAATTCTATAAATAATCTAGAATCTAATGAAAATCAAATTTTGTCAATCACTCAAAACTGAATGTTGTGGAAATTCATTTTAACATATAAATATCACCTATATCTGTTAAGTACCAAAACGTTTTAGAATAATAAAAGATAGGTATTGATCACAATCAGGCATTCCAAGTAGGAAAAGGAACACGAAATTGTAGAATCAAATGATTGTTATTGATTATTGAAGTGGAAATATTACAGAGAGAATTTGAGAGAAATCACAACTTGAAATGAAAATGAAAGAGGAAACAACTATTTATAGGAAAAGGCGGGAAAGGCGGTTGGGGTTTGACTGGGCAGATGACGTGTCTAAACCAATAGAAGGATGACATTTGGCACTTGTGATGAAGTTGGGAAGTAGAAGAGAAGCAGAGAAGGAAGGAGAGCATAGTTTGGCGCCAAATGTTTAAATGGTTGTATTAATGTGGCACTTGCCTTGAACGTGTTATCCCATTTGAATTGGACTCGTAACAATATCGTCCTTCGTATGTTATATAGGTCATTAGGATGATACAGTATTTACTATGGTGTTTTCCACGTCAAGTTTTAAGTTACTATCTTAACTTAGTTAAGGGTGATGGCTTCTGAGTTAAATGTTAAACTCGAGTTTAAGCTCTGTCAAATTTGCCACTCTAACCTTTCACTTGTTAGAGTAGACTTACCGTGTAAAGTTTCTTTATGATTTGTTGTATTTTTTTTGAAAACTAACCATATATTTTCATTTTAGCTTCAAATGGGAACTTTACAATGCCGGTTGGATGCAGAATCTCTTATCTCATATGTGCTCAGTCAAGTTCAAAGAGTGGATCGTAGTTTTGGCAACCCTTTTAAGGCGATCTGAGGTACACACCTTGGTAAAAAAAAGTAACCATGTGATTTTAATGTTTCATCTGAAATGTATTTGTTAAAATATCAAGTACCCTGATTATAAAAAAAATTGATTTTTTTTTAGGTGAAGATACTTTTACTAGGATTTTCCTTTATTTATTTTCTATCAAAGCTTTAGGCTCAAACACAACATTAGAATTGGTTATATCATAAAATAAAGTGAAAGTATTGGACTAAATGCCTTTAGAGATCCAGTATATAAAATAACAGAAGACTATATGTACATCGCAAACTAACAAAAAAGGAGGTGAGTGTGACTCCCGACAGAGACCAATACAACCATGCCGATTTCCTGAAACTTATCAAGATGCCAAGTTTTTAAATATCAAGTCATACAGTAAGGATGACATCCATAAGAGTATCAACTATAATGTTTGGACGAGTACAAAAAACGGGAACAAGAAGCTTGACGCAGCATACCAGGAGGCTCATCAGAAGTCCGAACATTGGCCCATCTTTCTTTTCTTTCTCGTAAGCATTTTCTCGTGATTTTGACTTTGTTTTTGTGTGTTCTGTCTAACATTTTGTTTCTAACAAGCAAATGAATCTTTATGTTTGCAGGTCAATAGAAGTGGACATTTTGTTGGTGTTGATGAGATGGTTATTCCGGTCGACTTTGACAAAAGCTTAGAGTACTGGCAACAAGATAACTGGATCGGTTGCTTCCCCGTAAAGTGGCATATCGATAAGGATAAGCCAAACAGCTTGTCTTCTAACATCCGGTTTTTTTTTATATTGCTGTTTTCAAAAGTTCAGGGTCGTGTATCGGATCCACCAAAGGTATAATTTGTTTTCAAAACTCTATTTGTTTGAACAATATGTTTCTTAACCATATGTGCTTTGTATTTATTGCAGCTGAAGTTTGGGAATGGAGCCGACTTGCATCCTCATGGTGGTCGTTGGAATTTCAATAACAAGGTCCTTTAAGTTTGGTTATTTTACAACTTATTAAAAGCTTCAGGTATTTGCTCTAATTTTATATATTTGGCTGCAGACACTTATTAAAGCCTACAGAGGTCTCACATTGGGGTATTGTGAACTTTTCTGCATGATGTGACTGTGATAGCCGACGCAGAGATATACTTAGGTGTTCTCAGGCTAAAGGAATGGTTAGTTAGCTCACTGCTCACATATTGTATCTTTTTATTGTGGTGTAAATACTAAATATCGTAGATTAAGTTAAGATCAAACTTTTTGTGTCATTCTTGCAGCGTCTTGAAGAGCCCCATTCTGTGATCGAAGAGAACCATCAGGCTTTGTGCAATCCTGCTCCTATTCGTGTGTGCATGATGTTTGAAGCGATAAAACGAACACTGCCAGGCCCACCTTACTTTCTTCTATGCATCCTCCCAGAGAGAAAGAATTCCGACATCTATGGGTTTTCCTCTTTTCCTTGATCATTTGCTACATGAGAATATACAAAGATGTGGTGATTAAGATGACAAGCTGAATTGATTTGCAAAAGTTCTATGTTTTATCCTGTAAATTCTACTCATGTAACATGCCCAAATAGAAAGGAAAACAAGACAGACAATATACAAAGATTTGGGGGTAGCTTGGATTAGACTTTCATTAATTGGAGATACTTTTATTTTCCGTATAGATTTACCAAAGCTTAGTTTGTTAGGTATTAGTGAAAGCAGCTTGTAGTTAATTACTTGAAAATGCTTATCTCACTCAAAAAGCAGATAAGTAGTATCAATAAGCAATGCTAAACACTCTTAACCAATCCCCAACGTAACAGCTACTATGTATTTTTACGATCCCCTTCACTTAATGTGCCACTATTCAGTTTTTAGATAATTGTCTTTGCTGACCGGAAAGGGGTGTTTGGATTAGCTTATACTTAAATAAGCTCATTAGTTTTTTTTTTTTTTTTTTTTTTTTTTTTTTTTTTTTTTTTTTTTTTTTTTTTTTTGCTTATAAGCTTATGGAAAAGTGAGCTTATGAGCTTTTCCAATTTCTATAAGGCCATAAAATAAGCTATTCCAAACACCCCTAAGTCACAAACAGTATGATTATCAAGAAAAAGGCTCTTTTTCACAAACAATATACCTAAAGATCATGTTTGAAAAAGTTATTATTCTGCAATTAGCAAATCAGAATAAGGTAAATGTGATAGTACAAAGTTGGATAGTAGATACTTCTGTTATGCTGATACTATTCAAGCATCCATAGGAAGTGTGAAAGATTATAATACTGTATATTTTTGTATCATTACGGTGGGCTTCAATCCTATGTGTATATATTGTTGGAAAAATAGTTTTGCAAAATGAGTTTTTGCAAATTTTGGACATTATTTAATATATGTATATGTTATATATATATTTATATTTCTTGATAGCTTTGCGTTCTCCTCGACGAGAGCTTCGCAACGAGCTAAAGTATGTCCAAAATGGAGTTAATATGAATGAGATATCGTGTCTCAAAGTGGGACACGTGAAACACAAATTTGGGAAAACAAACACATCCCACATCGCCTAGAAAAGGAAGTGGGAGTGTGTTTATATAGAAATCTTGATATGAACCTTCAAAATGATTTGTTGGTTTTACTCCAACACCTACGTGCGCGCGCGCAGGTGGGTGCAGATTTCAGGATTTCTGGGCCAAAATGAGTTCGAAGCTTCTGAACTCATGCGAGCCCGCGCGACCTGCGGACACGAATGCAGCTCCGAAATCTCGCATACCTGTGTATCTTTTTGCTGCTGATTTCGTTGTAATTATTTCCAGATTTGTGTCCATTTATTTTGGAACTGATTTAAACTTTGTAAACAAGTTTAATAGAATCGGTTTAAATAAATCTTTTTGCTGCTGATTTCGTTGTAATTATTTCCAGATTTGTGTCCATTTATTTTTGGAACTGATTTAAACTTTGTAAACAAGTTTAATAGAATCGGTTTAAATAAATGGAAGATAACAAACCCGTGTTTAATAGTTTAACAGATTCGCAAATCTGTGTATTATTTGGCAGATATCTTTCTTGGTGACCAACCTAGGTTTAGCCTATATATTAAACACATCTCATTCAGTTTTTTACACACAGAATTACGTGACTCCTCTGCAGTCGTTTTCCAGCAATTCGTTCGATCAGAAACGCAAGTTGCTTCCGTGATCTTTCAGGCAAGTTTGTCACGTCCGGCTGTACATCAGCTTTGGCAGTTGTACCCTGGGAAACAGACGGCGAATCTGTTTTAAGGGAATCGTGTTAAACACGAGCCTCTTGCCACGACCTTTACTGCTTTAATTTTATTAACGTTCTATAGTGTCTGTCTTCTCATTCTACCCCTTTCTGTCTGTGTTTATTTCCTGTTTTTACATTCTGTTATTTAATAATTGTAATCTGATTTATTATTATTAATAAAAGTGTACACAGTTTCCCACAGTATCTTGTCACGTATGTATAATTTCGTGTATACCTTTATCCCACTCTTTGAACAGTATCATACAAGCTTTACAGTGGTGATTTAGTTAGAGTGGTTTATATCTTTGTTGTACACACCCAATAAAGATGTTCGATTATACTTTTAAAAAGATTTCATTTAGGTTAATAGCTCAAGTTGACTGATTTCTTGGTGGCTTGCCTACATAGCTGAAGTTACTAATATATATTTTGGAAACCATGTCATTCATGATCAGTCGGACATCGAGTATAAAAAAGTTGCGAGACATATAGTTTCACATGTGAACAAGTTATTCACGTATCTTAATAAGTTGCTAGACATATATTTTCACATGTGACCGAGTTAAGAGATATATTTTCACATGTGACTAAGTTGTTTATGCATCTTCAAAATCTACGAGACATATATAAGACACATACTTTCACATATGACCAAGTTATTCACGTATCTTAAAAAGCTATGAAACATATATTTTCACATGTGCCAAGTTGTTCACTCGCTTAAAAGACTACGAGACATATCTTTTCACATGTGATCAAGTTATTCACGCATCTTAATAAATTACGACAAATATAGTTTCACATGTGACAAAGTTATGAGACACAT
The DNA here is from genome assembly GCA_019973895.1 of Chrysanthemum seticuspe. NCBI lineage: Eukaryota > Viridiplantae > Streptophyta > Magnoliopsida > Asterales > Asteraceae > Chrysanthemum > Chrysanthemum seticuspe. The sequence goes on from BPTQ01000001.1 coordinate 107,477,347, forward strand.
ATTTTCACATGTGAAAAAGTTGTTCACGCGTCTTCATAATCTACGAGACATATACAAGACATATATATTCGCTTGTGACCAAGTTGTTCACGCATCTTAATTATCTACGAGACATAATATTTCACATGTGACCAAGTGATTCACGCATCAGAAAAAGCTATTAGACATGTATATTCACATGTGACCAAGTTGTTCACATATCTTAATAAGCAACGAGAAATAGACATATAGTTTCACATGTCACTAAGTTATATTAAAAAGCTACGAGACATAGAGTTTCACAGTGACCGATTGTTCACTCATCTTATAAAGATATAAGACATATAGTTTATACATTAAATGCACGTAGATTTATAAATAAGCATATACACTATTTTCACGTGTGAATAGACTTTCTTCACTAGTAAGTATACTTGCATTTATAGATGAGCATATATTTTTTTTCTTCGCATTTGACTGAACTTTATTAACTAGTAAATGCACGTACGTTTATACATGAGCATATGCTTTTTTCTTCACGTGTGAATAAACTTTCTTCACTAGCAAATACACGTACTTTTTTCTTCGCGTGTAAATAAAATTATCCCTATGACTTCAGTATTCAAAATAAGAATCATATAATAATTGGTATTTCTAATGTACCATTAAAAATCAAGTTTCATACAATGTTAGACAAATTCAGTATTCTGAATGTTCAATCCAAAAATGAATCTAGCAATTGAGGTCCTAAAGTCTCCGATAACGTTGAGCACTAAGACATATATTTTGCTAAGCGATGACCAGAAATGGAGCTACTTCATTTCCCTTCATGTTGCATTATCTTGGTTATGATTCACAGGTTCTTTTATGAAAGACAGAACAATGGAAATTAGTTCATCTTGCTTCGAGAACCCATGATTGGCTCCTTTAACAACATGTAACTTGCGGTTCGGTATAATCTTTGCAAACGCTAATGCCTCTTTGGCTCGAATAATTGTATCATCAGACCCGTGAAGAAAATTAGTAAACCAACCTAGCGCTGCAACTCAGATACAAGATTGATCCATGCTCTAGTGTAGAAGAAAATTAGTAAATAAATACCACAGCTTGCAGAAATTTTAAAATATATATTAATCTATTTTAGAAATGAAACTATAACATACCTTACCGTAGAAGGTGATGCGGCTGTTACGACAGAAGCATAGTGCATAATCATCTGGACTACATGAAGAACACGTTCCCATAAGAAATGACCAAGAACAAAGTCATCAAATGGATTCCCAATGCTCAACAAACATTAGCTACATAAACATGAAAGTAACTGAATTTTATTATAAATTTTTATTACCAAAGAAAAGAAATATACTTTTCACCTCATGTGTAGTGCAGATAGGGGTGTCAATCTGGTTATCGGGTCGGGTTTGGGGCTTATCGGGTCGGGTCTATCGGGTTGTGGGTTAGCGGGTTAGATCTATCGGGTTGCTTGTTAAGGAAAATAAAATAATACCAATAATCAGAAATTCCTTATGCTATCAATCACAACCTCGTAAACGCATAACACAAACATGTTAAAAAACAATCTTAGCTTCTTTAAACAAGTTATTATTATTGTACGTCAACTTCCTTAACTTTAAAAATAACAACACTAGACATTGCACTGTGTTATTATTTGAAGCTGTACAATATAATTGAACAAAGGTTAGCAAAAGTCACAAGTAAATATAAATGCAAATGTAACTAAATCAAAGCTGGCATAATGTCATGCATATTCTAGTCTTATTTTCCATCTTTAACAAGGGATGACATGCTAAGACAAAGTTCGTAGCATGTGTTTATAAACACGATTTTAAACAGATCCTACTTTTATGCTCCATGTCTATCAAACAAAGTGTGAAAAGCAATTGAAAGTGTTGTATGCTAGACAAAAATAAGTATTGTATGTTAATAAAGAAAGGTTTTTGTTCAAAAATTAAATGTTTGTTAACATGTCATTATATATTATCGGGTAGACCCGATAACCCAATAAGGAATTAACTAAGACTTTAACCCGACCCTATTAGCTTATCGGGTCTATCGAGCTGACCCGATAAACCCGATAAACCCAATAAGCTAAGTTGGACCCGAACCAACCCGACCCTATAAGGTCTTATCGGGTTTGGGTCGGGCCGGGTCAACCCATTTGACACCCCTAAGTGCAAATATGACCAATGGTTCATCAGAGTACCCAGTGCAAATTTGAAAAGAAGACTCCGAAAATACTGATGCAATTATTCATGAATAGGTTAATGAGTCAAAATTCAACTAAAGTGTATTCTTGATGCATATTTGCACATAACCTATTAAATTGCCCTATTTCAGAAACTTAGCTATTAAAATAACACAGTTTCTTTTATCATATGTATTAAACTACCCATGTATCAAAGTTGTTGGGCAAAAAGTGTAATAAGTTAACCTAACCTGACCCAACCAGTTTCCATTTGTATCTAATAGTAACCACTGTTTTGACTAGTTACCAACTTGCCCAACCCACCCATTTTGCCGCCTCTAGTGGTAAGAGATGAAATGGAAATTTTGCCTTTCTAGTATTTTCACCTGATATTTAGGCCATACGATAAGCATAAGCATACCTGTTGTATTTTCGTTCCGCTAAACCCTTGCCACCCGATTGTCCACCCACCACATTGATAGCCCAGATTATTAGCAAGACTTCCAGCAACCAAAATCTTTGACCCATATTGGGTAGGGGCAGGATTAGGTAATTACTTGTTTCCCATTCTTTAGCAGCACTAGCGATTTCCTTACCGCCTCCCTTGCTAGTTCTCGGTGTGCCTATATTTCTCAAAACATAAATAGCAAACAAATAAATTAGATAAATTGAGTGATCACTTAAACAAACCGAGGACATCACTGGCATTATCTTACATGAAACATAAAAACAAAAGGAATCAGGTACACATCGATCTATATCTTCATCAACTACTACATAATCAAGGTATTCATCAACATAACTAATCTATTAAAACATATAATGTATAATAGCCGAATCAAAAGAATCATGCATTCACAAACCACCAGGACACCAGCCTAGATCCACATACAGTGCAAAAATGATAATGGTTATTACCAGTCAAGGGGTGGACTTATTAGGCTATTTGACATAAAGCTAGGTAAATTTACCATCGTCACTTCCTTTTGAGGTGACGGTGAAATTAGTGTTGACACCAGCTAACACTTTGAAAAGACCTTGAAATAGCGCAAAATGATGTGCAGACACATCACGAATAACCCAGAACTACTCGCTTGAGAAGACCTTAAAGTATATGGGTATAACCAACCTTCATCTGCCTATTTTCATTAATGGATAAATATATTGATAATAAAATAAATGCATAAAGAAATAGTTATTTCCTAATCACCTAATGAATCTTCAATAAAATTAAATCTAATCTCATCGGGTACCATCTTTGTTGTCATGTAAAGTTACCTCACAATCGCATAATCCACCTATGGATGCAACTAAATCTTCGCCTTCCATTGTTACAGAAAGCGAAAACATTTCAGAACATGTAAAAGATCAGTGATACCTAAACGTGGCAAGCAAGACCCATTTTCCGCCAATGACCCATTTTCCATGTACTGGTACACCAGCACTCCATGTTTTCACTGAGTACAATACCCCTACAGGTCACAACTCAATTAAATTCGTGTGGTTAAGCCTCACAAGGTGTGACAACTCGCAATTTCAGGTCATTTCTCGAAACAATTTATGCCTTACAATTTCAACATTTGTCGTAAACTAGGTTTACGTGTTCCAAATTCGCGTAACCTTTATGGTTTAGCGGCGAATTCATGATCATATCATCACGAACATTTCATATGGACTAGGTTTAGTCTACATTTCATTAACATCATTTGCATCACGTTAGTTCATTCACGACATTGCATTTCACCTTTATCGCGTAAATTTTTATATTAAATAAACGTTATCGCGTGAGTTATTATTTTGAACATTTAATCCATTACTTTCAAAAATGATCCCGATATATTTTTATACTTACATTTAGTTTATAAAAATTATATTTTGAGTTTACCTAGTGTTTTAAATTTATTTTGTATATAAATCGTTAAATTTATATTGTTACAACGTTTTTCTTAAAAACTACACGAAAATTTTTATATCACTCAAATTTTACAAGGAATGTATTGTTACAATTATTATTATTTCATTACATTCTATTTTGATCTTCTAAAAATTATTTTTACCTAAAAACTACCCTTTATCTTTACTTATACATTTTACTACTTTTTTTTAACAATTACACAAATTATATACAAGTAAGAAAAGAAAAAAAAACAAAATATCTACAAATCCCTCCCCCCTTGGCCGACCAAGGGGGAGGGTGGTAATAAATGGGGCATGGTTATTGATTGTAAATAATTGCACACTTACTTAAAAGTCTACACTTTCATTCTTCTCAGTTCATACTCAAATAATTCACATAGTTAGCAAAGTTTTCTCTTGGTTTTCTCTCCATAAAAACCGGCCACATCAAGAGCTAGAAGGGATCAAAATTTTTTTCTCAAGTTCAAGTGTTAACACAATCTAGATCACACTCTTTATAAGGTTTTGAAATAAAAACCAAGAGTGTTTAGGCTAAACCTTGTTCTTTGCACCTCATCATATTATCTTGTAAGCATATCATATATATTTTTCATCTTTCCTTTTCATTTCATAAGTATCTCTTCATTTTTGGAGCAAGCATGCATGATTTGTGTTGTTTATACCATTTTTACATGATTTTTAGAAATATATATATATATATAAGGTCATCCTATAATTATCCCCTTGGTATACTTTGGTCTTGATGATGTTTAGGAACCCATGACACCCTAAGAAGGTGTATGGTAGGATTAGATTAGCTTTGGAGTTGATTTGAAGGGATTAGAATAGGTTTGGTACGAGAAAAACTATTTTCGATAAGTATAAAAAGTGTTCTGTCCTTGTTTTGATTTTCTGGAAAATCCGACAGTAGGCACGAATTTTTGGCCTTGATATTTAGAAAATATACTTTAAAACGAATCCGTGGCCGCTTGAACGGATAAAAACGGAGTTATAACGAAGAAGTTATGAATTTTTAAAGTTTGACGACGAAATATATATTTTTCAGAAATTTCAGCAAGTTATTTTTACTTTATTCGAGTAAAAAACGAGCCTTAAGCTTCATAAATTATTTCGACTTGTCAAAAATATATTAGTATACTTTGATACGAAGCTAAGGACATATAATACGTAGAAAACGGATTTGAAACGACGAAGATATGCACGTTTTCATAAAATTGCCGTAACTATTATTTTCTGAAAAACTATATTATTTTTACGAGATAAGTATTACGGTAACTAAAACGACCATGTTAGCGGCTGTTTATATCAATGATGTGGAACTTTTTGAAACGAAATGTCTTCTAATAAAATCAAGATCACCGAGCATATTTTTCAAAACAATCAACTGTTTGTATAGCGGAGTTTTAATAAATTAATTACGGTTGCTCAAACTTGGCCGAAACTCACTTTTTACACAACAATTAGACAAAATCACCATCTTTAACCCTTATTATCTTTATGTTCGAGACCTTTATGTCGAAAACTCCTGAACTGAAACTTTTAGATTTTGATACAAACTTTCCAAAACCGTCGAGTTCGTTTCCTAACGATCGACGTACACCATTTTACGACTAAATTTTTCGAAGCCATTTTTGTCAATTCCATGAAATTTTCGACGACTTTATTTTGCGACGAAAAGTGATAATTTCACCATAAATCATTACGAAACCATTGTAGGATGACATTTTGACGTAAATACTTGTAAAGTGATTTTGATGGGTCAAGACGTCAAAAGAGTATTTTTCAACGATAAGTATTATTTTCAAAACCCGCAAATGGTATAAATAACATACGTAATGCATGCATATCATAACATTACATTGCAACTCATTACATACCATATCATTCGTAATAGGTCCAGATTGAAACATCACGCTATACCTCAGTGTACTCACTCTTGTCATCATTCCAGTTTACCAAGTGAGTTTTCATAGCCCCGTTTTACAAGTTTTTACATTATTTCAAACCTACGGGGGAGAATACATTGCACAACATTTTTATTACGATACCAAGTATGTTAAATTCATTTACATTGCTTAAGTTACCGCATTTGCCAATTGAAAGTCCCCTTTACCTGAACATGAACCGTTAATCTTAGAAGCGAGGGTGAGTGGATAGATCTATCGAGGGTGACGCCTCCATCCGGGTTGGTGAATCCCAACTAGTAATACGGATGCATCTCATTTAATAACATTATTGAGTTGTCTGGCAAACACTCTTTTGGGGCCTACATTATGAACAGTCTCGTTTCGGTGTCATGGGCTTAAAGCAATTGTAACATTCTTATGTGACATGTTTGTCATACCAGTAACATTTTTACGTGACATGATTGTCATGCCTGATCTATACTTGCGTAGTCGTATAAAACATTTACATAAACCTATGATTTCTCACCAACATTATTGTTGACCGTTTTAGCAATGTATTTTCAGGTAACTGAGGCATTATCATCATGACATGGTTTAGGAACCACTTTTTGAGTCGCGGCGTCGACTTACATCATTGTACATTATGGCACTTTCTTTCAAAACCATCGTTTGGACTTGTAATATATTTATATTTCCGCAAACTTTGTAAACTTTTGGGACCTATGTTGTAACTCTGATTATTTTATTAAATCAAACGATGTATTTTCCAAACGACACTTTAGGTCGTTCAATATAACTGTGATTGTGATGCTATGACAGTCAATCCCCAGGAATTCCATTCCGCTGCAAAACAGGTAATTTGGGGGTGTGACACAAGGGTCCTTATATAAGAATCTTTTAGCTTCACCTTAGTCGTTACTAAATTCCTCAAGACATTTGATTGCTACTCCACCTTAATTACATTCGTGTGGTTAAGCCTCACAAGGGTCCTTATATCAGCATCTATAAAACATCAATATGTCCCAGAATTAATCCCATAATGCTTTACAAGTCAAAAATAGAATGCTGAAAATAAACATGAACCTTCTTGGCATTTGGGTCTGGGATCTCCTTTTCGATGTCATCCCAACCCTGGTAACCAAAAAATAACAATCAGTTCTCGATCCCAGTATAGATATAAAGAGAGTAACAGAACTTGGTATATTACCTCAGGTTTCTTGTCTTCAGGGTCAGCAATGAACTCCTTGCCATCCCAATCTTCAGGCTGTCATCAATTTGAAATCGATTAGAAGGGACTCTCGTAACATTGTATAAACAAACTTATTGTCCATGTATATGAATTTACCTTTTTGGCCTCAGGGTCCTTAATCTGCTTAGCTGGGAGAAGGTCCCAATCAGAGTACAAGCTTCGTGTCTGCTTCTCTACATTATCAATGAGGATAAAGTAGGTAGCATCAGGGCGGAGGATGAAGGTATAACCGTATAAACATGTGAAAGCTGGTCGGTTTCACAAGGGACGTCCTTCTTGATCAATTTGTTTTCCCCGGTGTATGTCAAGATGGCGTGAACCTTCTTAGTGGCATACCCACAGATATCATGTCCAAACATAATATTGCCGGTTAAAACATTTTAAGCTATGAGCAATACAAACATGAGAAATTATTTTTGATAGTTTGGAAGACGGGCCTGTGATAAATAACCTGTATGGGGTGTCACCACCGAATTTATTCTGGTCTACATCCACCGCTAATCAATTTCATGTATCCACCACCACAATCAAGCTTCTGCTCATGCTTGACAGAAAAATGGAAGACGAGTGTTTTATCCTTATTACTGAATTCAGGCTACTCAGCTGAAATGGCGTAAAATCTGCAGTCTTTACTGGTCTTGATGCCTATTATTCAGGACAGGAACAAAGTTTGTCAACAACTTACGTCCACACAAATACTTTTGATGTAGAAGCATTTACAATCTCCGTAAAAAAGCGAATGGATAAAGTGTTTACCTTTATCGTTGGTATCTCCATTCCATTTACCAGATGTGTAATTCCACTCCCAGCCATGTTGTCTTCTTTTTTCCAGTCTGATTTATCCCACCGGCTTTCCCATCCATATGAAAAATAGCTATATGAACGTGAAACTTATTTTACAAAAGAGCTAAATTTTACACAAGGCACATGCTGAATGCTGATAAATTATGAATGTTCAGTCCTGAAACTGTCAAATGTGAAAGTGGCAACTAAACTATGAATTCGTTATTGTATGTTTTTCTGCTTGGAACCATGACAAGACATGCATATTGAAGTTCAAACAAGCCACATGCTGAAAGCTAACACTATAATAAAACTGTCTCTGTCAAGGGATATGCATATTAATGTACAACTATCACCGTCACCTAAATCCACACTCATCAAAAGAATTAACAACTCATCTTAAACCAGTAACATGCACGATTTCCGGATATAACATCAAAGAGGTCAACACGCCCAAAAGCATAATACACTCTACTCCTAACTCTCATTAAAACATGATCATTAATTTTTTTACTTAAACATAATATGTCATCACAATTATCTTAAATCACATAAATTCTAAAAACCGACCCTCATTAAAATTTTGACCAAAACAATTCATACTAACTACATTCACATCAATCTCACACAAAACAATTCATACTAACTACATTCACATCAATCTCAATTAACTCATCACGTAATCTCACACAAACAAATTCAGCATTTCACTAAATTAACAAATCAAAACCAAACTCATTAAATATGCAGATACAACATTATAAAGCGAAACACACCTAAAATAGTGATACGCTACTGCTAATTTCAATTATAGCTTGATTTCCTTGCTGAAAACTTTCACACGCGAATATATTCTTACAAAACATAAATAATCGTCTATAAAACATCAATGTCTCCTATTTTGCAACTCTAGTATACAAAAGACGCTAGAAAGATCAAAAGCTTGATTTCCTTGCTGAAAACTTTCACACGCGAAGATATTCTTACAAAACATAAATAATCGTCTATAAAACATCACTATCTCCTATTTTTGCAACTCTAGTATAAATAGAACGCAAGTAAGACCAAAGCATCAATCTTTGATGAAAATCTTCACACGCGAAGATATTCTTACAAAACATAAATAATCGTCTATAAAACATCAATATCTCCTATTTTGCAACTCTAGTATAAAAAAGACGCTAGAAAGATCAAAAGCTTGATTTCCTTGCTGAAAACTTTCACACATGAAGATATTCTTACAAAACATAAATAATCGTCTATAAAACATCAATATCTCCTATTTTGCAACTCTAGTATAAATAGAACGCGAGTAAGACCAAAGCATCAATCCTTGCTGAAAACTTTCACACGTGAAGATATTCTTACAAAACATAAATAATCATCTATAAAACATCAATATCTTCACGCCGGAGATTATGATCAAAACACTAACCTGACGCCTAATTTCAACTAAAATCAACTCTAAAAGGTAACGTATCTAAAACATACAAATTACATAGAGCATCATATAGCATCTTCTGATGTGACAAGTTCTAACATTTACGGTACATAAAAATGAGGTACGTTCAACCGCCATGAGTTTCTCTCTATTCATAAGTAATATACAAGACCTTGAAACTCCGGAGGTTTTATTACATGAACTAAGCTAATAATGGGCGCCAACTAAAAACATCAACCTATCTTCACATGTGAAGACAACTAGCATTTCAGCGAACACCTAGTGTGCGTTGACAAACAACAAGAGTTCAACTTTCAATTTCTTCATCAAGTATACATAATCATCTATTTACTCATCAACATAACTAATTACTATGTATATAGAACAAAATAAATAATTTATCTATAATCATGAATCAAAAGCTTAATTCGAACTTACTGATGATGATGATGATGATGATAATAGATGGAGGATGGTGGTGATTAATGATGATTGCGGTGGTGGACAATGACGAACATAGTAGTAGTTGGTGCTATTATGAGTGATGGTGAGGATCACGATTACGGTGGTGAATGGTGAACAGTGGTGATCGATGGTGATTACGGCAGACGGTGGAAGACGGTTGTGATTTAAACTGTAATTACAGCAGTGTAGTGGTTGTTTGAACGACAGTTTAGTGGTGGTTCGAATGACGGCGATTTGTGGTGGTTTGAATTGCGATGATTTGCGGTGGTTATTATCAGAGAAGATAGAAAGTTTCACCTCAGGTTTTAGATGTGTGTGTGTTTTTTTTTTTATATTAGGTGTAACTGTGTAAAGAATTTTTAACATATAGTTAGTGTAAATGATGATTAATCTTAGCCATTAGATTTAGAAAAAGGAGGATTAAATGGAAGGTCATGATTTCTTCTCGCGTTCTCACAAAAAAAAAGCTTCTCACTTGAACGCTTGTCTATATATATATATATATATATATATATATATATATATATATATATATATATATATATATATATATATATATATGTGTGTGTGTGTGTGTGTGTGTGTGTGTGTGTGTGTGTGTGTGTGTGTGTGTGTGTGTGTGTGTGACTTTGTATAGGTCTAGAGGGAGCATGAAAATATAAATTACTTGTAGAAGATCTCCAACATTCACTACTATAGCTTGTGGGTTAGGAGGAACGTTAATCCAGTGGTTTACTCCAAAAAAAAAAAAAAAAAAAAAAAAAAAAAACCTTCAAGAATTGCTAGGATGTTTTATACATGTTTTCCCATCAAGCGTTTATTTCTGTGTACCATTTGTCCTGAAATCATGTTAGGTTTTTTGATTAAAGTCAAATTCTACTAAACTTTTATCACTAAGCTTAAAATTAAATGAGCTTTGCTAGAACTACAAAGACTACAAAATAAAATTCAAGAAAAGTAGGTGTCTATGTGTGATTGGTGAATTTTAATATATTTTCTCTTTTCTCTTTGCTACAACCAATCACACATGGACACCTACTTTTCTTGAATTTTATTAAATAACTCAAGCATATGAGTAGCAATTAGGTGAGTGGATACTGTATACACATAAATATAACTAAAAAAATCAGTTAATAATTATTCGTGTAATAATTATTAAGCTAAGACTCGACTCATTTATACCTTTTGAGCAGACGCTAGTCCACATTCGATTTAAAAAAAATATATATATTATTTTACTTTAGAAAAATGATTGAAGTAAACCTGCAAACAGAAGGTGGTTGAGGAGGATTAGGATCCATTTGACAGTAGAAAGTGTCTCTCCAGTTTACATACAAGTCAAAATTACTATTATACACCAACTTATATTTCCCACTCTTGTCCCTTGTATACCACTGCTTCTTCACCTCATCATCTTACTCAAAGAACCTTTTAACACCCTTTTTCATTTCTTCTAACATGATAATATAGGGATCCCATGATTTACAATCTGAAAAAAATCCCCATGTCTCCAATGCGTCATTTACTTCCTTAATCACCTCGTTTCTCGTAGGAGGGAATCTTTGTGATTCCTTCGAGTCGATGGTGGGTAGATTCAGCTTAGAAGATATTGGTTTGATGGTTTTTTCGTTTTCGGATAAATATAGGATAAATATACGTGGGACGGTAGTGATTCTAGAGTCGACAAGTCCTTTAACACCAGTTTTGGTTTGATCGAACAATGTAAGCTCAAATTTTCGATCATAATTCTGCTCGAATCTGGTCATTTTTGCTCAGATCGGTGAGTATTCTAAAGAAAAGCTGAGGCTGTGTTTGGCGAAGGGCTTAAGGGGCTTGGGCTTTTAAAATAAATCGGATTATAAATAAGTCTTGTTTGTCATGCTGGCTTATGAAATCATAAGCCCCTAAAAAGAGCTTAAAACTTTAGCCCCGTAAAATGGGCTAAAAACTTTAGTCCGAGACTTTTGAACAATAAATTACTTATTTACCCACAAAAATATCTAATATATACAAAAACTCATTTAATTATGTCATTTTTAGTAATTTTGCAATAATAAGCCTACACTTAAGCCTATTTGTCAAACAAATTTACAAAAATACAAATTTTAACTTCGCCTTATAGTAAAAGCCCAACTCCAGCCCAAGTTTCAACCCCAGTCTCAGGCCAGCTCCAACTCATTGCGCCAAACATACTTTCTGGTTTGAGCACCAATAAACTAAAGTGTGTATCCCCTTGATGATGACACTTGAAAAAACCATTTTGTCTTGTGTTTTGACATCGTCCAAGGAACACGTCGATCTTGAATATATTGATTTCATGGATAAATTTAATAGATTATGTATTACATATTTTGTCATTGTAGTATATAGATCATTAACATAAACAATATCTTAGGTCAACGTTTGTGTGCTCAATGTTTGAACGTTCCTGTGCCCAATGTTTATATTACAGCTTACTTTTCTATTAACTTCGATCTTTTTTTTGTGACTTTCATGTTTTCCAGTTATAATGACAAGGGGAAGGGATCCAATAAGAAGAATAATTAAAATGAGAAGGGTAAGAAGTAATTCTAGCCACACATTTTAATATGGGAGGGAAAATTTGAATGAAGATGCATCCATTTTTGTAGGTGCATTTAGAATGAGTGGTTGTGGTTAATTCCTATCCTTCTTATTTTTATTATTCTTCTTATTTGATCCTAACTCATAATGACAATAGAAATAGATAAGATGGTGACCGCATATATAACATAATTATATCATCTTTTATTTGTACATTTTTTTAAAAACTAGACGAGTGTCCGTGCATAACAATAGGATTTTATAGCTACAAATAGTTTTAATGATAAAAACGTTTATAGATTATAAACGAAAAATAATAAACTTTGAGGATTTGAGGATTAAACATAATTTTTGAAACACGGTTCGACCCAAGTGGTTTAACCTGTTGAACCGTTCCGGTCAAAAATAGGTTAATTTAAACCGGATCAACCTGAAGGGTTGGGTCAAAAAAACGGGTCAAATTAAACCGGGTCAATCCGTCAGGTTTGAAGCGTCCCGGGTCGACCCAGTTTTCCATATGTATTAAAAGTTTTCTTTTAAAACATGTGTTTTCAATATTTCTTTTTTTTGTTTTAACTTTTCACTTACTCATAATTAATTGATCTTTTCAACATTTTACTTTTTTTAATTTTTCACTTTTCACTTTAACCATTTCTGTTTTATCTATACAATCTATACAACAAAAATGGTCAAAGTGAAAAATGAAAAATCAAGAAAGTGAAATATGGAAAAATTAAAAAGAAAATGTTGAAATAATTAATATGAGTAATTTCAACAATTAATACACATATGTTTTAAAAGGAAACTATTAATATATATCGAAAACCGGGTTGACCCGAGACGCTTTAAACCCGGCGAGTTGATCCGGGTCATTACAAAAAATGGGGTAATTATACACACGTATTATAGCATATCTCTACGATTTCATGTGTGGCAAAATTAAAAGTACACGATGAAAATGGCGTGGCAAATCTTGGCGTCACAAAATACTTCACACAAATAAGCGTGAAGAAATCAATTAATTGCCACACTAGAAAGGGTGAGAATTTGGTAAAAAGTCCACACTTTTAAGGGTGGACAAGTTTCAAAAGTGCACACCCTACATAGCGTGGCAAAATTTCAAAAGTACACGCTTTAAATTGTCACCATATTGATAATTTTACATTTAAAAAAAAAATATATAATACCATACAAAAGATTTCAAATCTGAAGCTATTCAAATACCATACAAAAGATTTCATATCTATAGCAAATTCACATACAAAAGAAATTGTCACAAATCTGTAGCATATTTCAAACTACAACAGAAATCTGTAGGATATTGATAAGTTTTGTCTGAAACATACAAAAGAAACTGTAGGATATTGACAAACTTTTCACAAATCTGAAACATACTTCAAATCTGTAGCATATTCACATACAAAAGAAACTTTCACAAATCTGTAGCATATTTCAAATTTGTGCATATTCAAATTCATTCATCGAGGCTGCTTGGTTTTGCAAAAGATTATTGAAAGCTAGCTTTGTCGATCTTCGGTCTTCAAGTATTCATACCTGCAAAAGCTGTCAAAAAAAAAAAAGAAATTGCAGGCCAAAATTATTGACTGGCAGACTACGCCTACAATCTTTGATAAGCAAAGCTACGTTAGCACTTGAAAAAGCCCAAGACAATGGGTAAATCAGTTGAATCAACATAATAAAATGCTTGCAAACATGTTTGACAGTTTTCATTCCTTTTTACACTATGCTCTTTTGATTGACATATGTTATACAATTATTAATTTGTCATACATTTGTAATTACCGCTGGTTTAAAAAATATACCATATCATTTAAGCCGGAAAGCAAGTAGAACAGACAACACATCCAGGAATGTTAAAATCTTCATGAACAACGAAAATTCCAGATTTTACACGATGTGTATTAAAGCTAATAATAAATAAATTCCTTGTATGTCTAAATAACAATTCAAACTAGAAAGAAGCTAGATAAAAGGAATTACAAAGTATTACAAGCCGACAGGGGATCATTGATCCAATCAATCAATGATGGGAAAAAACTTTGATCTCGTTAACAAGAGTGTCTATACGAGACTGCTACGGGCCACTCAAGCTCTATTACGGGCTACCTTAGTTACAGTCGCCACAGTCCATTGTCTCATTTAATGCATTGTCTTCTTATTAGTGCCACAATGGAATTAGTCTAACATTTCTAAGATGACAATATAGTATCATGGAAATGAAGAATCTAACAAGAATCAAAAACATTTTTAAGACTGTTTATGTATTTTGTTTCCTATTTCCTTATAGACTTATAGTATATCAATAACTAATTACGACATGCTGTCATCAATAAAAGTACAGTATAAAACCATATTATCATAGCGGCACACATCATTATCAGCATTAACATACGACCTGCAACATGCTATAACTACATCTCAATAACAATTTATAACACATCGACAATCGATGATATACTTAATCTCTTAATTTCACTTTCTATAACTAAACAGAACTCGCAAGTCTCCCTATACGAGCAAACTAGCTTGTAAACTATGAGTTACTAAATTTATTTAAGTTATAACAATCACATACGAAACTTCACTTTCACACTGTTCACTAGTAAGCAACATTAAAACACAAAAATGGCAAACAATAACCTAACGTCCTACCACTAGCTTCAATCACAGATAAAAGCATCATAAACACCACATGCATAACAAAATACACACACGTAGATAGATAGATACTCACAACTCCGTTTGCCGTATACGTCGTGAGAGAAAACTTATGATCACTCTGATAATCTCTGTACAAAAGATCTGAAAATCAAACAAATAACAAACAGTTATTACATAAACGAATTCCGTAACACAAATTAAGCAAATAAGTCAATCACAAATTAAGCAAATACACACACATTATTACAATTAAATAAACTGAAACCATAGTTTATACCTTATCTGCTGCAAATGGAACGATTAACAAACCGAATCATGAGCTCATTTTCTTCAACGATTTAACTACCAAATTAACTACCGATTTGACTAATGGTCGTTATGAATAGATACCGAATCACTCTGCTTCAACGATTTAACTACTGAAACTGATTTAACTACCGAATAAGTTGAATGAAGTGAAACTGAAACTGATTTGAACGATTAGGGTTACGATTGGAGTTTATTTGGGGATTAGGGTTCATCCATTTATGTTTGAATTTATTTGGTGAGTTTATATGGGGATTTATGTTTGAATTTATTTGGGGTTATACTGATTTGAACGATTTATAATTTTTATGAATTTATTTGGTGAGTTTTTGGGTAGTGATATTTGGGGATATCAGAATTTATGAATTTATGAATTTGGGTGAGAAGTGATGGGTACATCATTGAATTTGAGGTATAAAAAGTCCACGGTTTATATGGTAAAATTTTTTTGTGTATCAGTTTTTTTCCACGCTTTTTATTGTTGCTTAAGTTTTTTATTGCTTTATTTTTTTTACACGCTAAAAAGTGTCAACTTTACTTTTTTTTACACGCTAAAATGTGTGGCTAATATAAATATTTTATACACAGTTTTAGGCGTGTACAAACCAAAATTAAACTCCACCCTTTTCAAATCGTGGACAAATAACCGTGTATAAACTCACTTTTTTTAGTAGTGGGTTAATTTGACCCAACCCGTCGGGTTGACCCGGTTTATATTGACCCGTTTTTTGACCGGAACAAGTCAACCGGTTGAACCACCCGGGTCGAACCGGGTTTCAAAATATTATGCTTAATTCCCAAATCCTCAAACTTTTATTATTTTTCGTTTATAACTCATAAACTTTCTTTTATCACTAAAACTATCTCCAGTTTTAAAATTCCGTTGCTATGCACGAGTACTCGCCTATAGATAGTAAAGATAAAAGGAAAATAAAATACGTGTACATGGAATAGGATCTTTCTATTGTCTATGGCTTGCACAAGTTCACTTTATAAACAAACTTTTACGCGATTCAGATGTTTTGCTATATAAACAAACTTTCGTAGCTCGTATAACTCAAATCTTCAAATAAAGTAAACGAGGAACGCCATCAAGCCCTTTTGAGAAGGAATACTCAACGTAGTCCTGAACCGTGGTTTCTCTGTACCTCGGCGGGTTGTCATCAGAAAGCAACTCCTTAATCGGACCATACACCTTAGTCGATGGTGCTAGGGAAGTGCTGAAAAAACACGCCACTGACACCCTTGGTCCTTTCTCATTCGCCACCACTCTATGCTCCACACTCCTTAATTTGTCATTTGAGATCATCTAATTAAAACAATAAAAAAATTAGACAACAATGTTTACTTTACGTGATCAAATCAACTGAATGTTATGTTGGAACATGAGTACTAGATGGGCTAGTGCGCTAGGATACCTTGAATCTCAAGGGTCATAGGCAAGAAAAAAATCGCTGAGTGATATGTGTATGTCTTAATTTATTTTCTTATGCATACATAAGTCATCTCATAGTTAAAGTGAATTGGATTTAGTATTTTTTTTTCTTTTTCTTTCTATGGTACAACTTCCTAGAGCACATTTAACATGTTCTACAAGTAAACATACCTGTAATTAGGGGTGAGCAGAAACCGCACCGCAAACCGCAAACCCGCACAAAACCGCAAAACCCGCACCGCAAAAACCGAAACCGCAACAAAAACCGCGGGTGCGGTTCTTGAAAATAAAAAAACCGCATTTTGCGGTGCGGTTTCGGTTTCCAAAAAAAACCGGACCGCAAAAACCGCACCGAACCGCAAAGTCATATTCAAATATATTTTTATTTTTATTTTAAATAAACCAACTATATTCTCTAATTTTTGTATGATTAAAAACTTTTGTTAATATTTTCATAATTAGTTATTTCAAACGAATTTTATTAGTTAATTATTGTCTGAGTTTTTATATCATATAATTTTGTTTTTCGATCAACATATCGGCGAAATTTTAAAAAAAATCATCTCATTTGACTTTTATTATTCTGAAGATTTATAATTTCATACTACTACCCAACATTAGTATATATATGTTTTTACTCATTATGTAACCATATGATATATTTATTCTATAATAAATATATGCCAAAAAATAGAATTTGAAAAAAAAAAAAAATTTAAAAACCGCAAAACCCGCAAAACCAAACCGCAAAACCGCAAAAACCGCAGAACCGCAAACCCGCAAAACCGCGCGGTTGCGGATTCTCATTTTTTAAAAACCGCAATTGCGGATGCGGTTCGGTTTTTACCAAAACCCGCACCAACCCGCACCATGCTCACCCGTACCTGTAATA
>BPTQ01000001.1:107503206-107554899 GCA_019973895.1 Chrysanthemum seticuspe
AGGTATGAACAGAAGAAAGTTTGCAAAAAGGAAAACTTAGTTTGATTTTTGGAGAACAAACATTATCAGTAATCCGTTGAGTCCTAGATCGGTCATTTTACAGAATGTAAAACTTGGGATATACCATGTTTGTTGTTTGTAGTGATTATAGTTGCGTAGGTTCTTTTGCGTAATATTATGAGTTGCGTAGGTTCTTTTGAATGTAATATTATCAGTTGCGTAGGTTTTTTTGCGGAATTTTCCTTTAGTTAACAGGCGCTTCAGACGGATTAATGAATACGTTAAAACTGAAAATTAAAGATTTAAAATCTATATTTAATCAAACATATCGAAACTTCATTATTAATCCGTTAATTAATTCTTTATCGAATTTTTATTTAACATTTTCATAAAAATTAAAATTCTAGGTTTAGGTGTAGTAGCAAAAACGATTAGGGTTTCATTTATGAGGTATTACCTGGTCTTGATGATGGTGGTGAATCCTGTTGGCAATTTTGGATGGTGGAAATGATGTGGATTTGGATCTTAAAATTAAAAATACTTTTACAATTTATTTTTAAGCTATTTCTTAATTAATTGCCTAATTATTACTTCAAAGCTATACAAACTAATTTATATCTAAAATTTAGAAATTAAAAGTCAAAATTGCATAAGTAATTAGGCAGACTTCGCGGACAATTGATTTCCTTTTAAGGCGTTTTTTTGGATGCGTTGACTATTATAATGTAAGTTTTCTTGGATGCGTTGAGTATTATAATGCGTTTTCTTGGATGCGTTGATATTAGTGATGTTTGTTGTTTGTACCATATAGGGTTCAAAATGTAAGACATTTTACTGGCTAGATCCTGAGTTGCCTAATGACTATTACAAACAAGAGGTTTTTAGTTTGATTCAAAAGGAAAAACGTTTGAAAGAAGACAAGTATGGAAAAATAAGAGATTTGGAAAGGGAGATTGAGTTTCAAAAATAAACTATGGAGAAGCAAATGTTTTTGCTGCAATTGGAGTTGAAAGAAAGCAAGTCTAGTGTGGTACTTTTTAAGAAAATTGTTATTGTTTTGTGTTTCGTTATTGCTGTTATGTTGTCAAAAATTGTGTAATGAAATGCTTGTTATGGGATATATGTGTGGATGCATTTACAGTTGTTGATGTTTGCTGAGATAGTAATGGATGCATTTACAGTTGTTATCAAAGAAGTTGAAGCTAAATGGGAATTGAAGTTGCAGAGAATGAGTAGTTAATAAGCTCTTAATATGGGCATTTGAGCCAAACAGTGATAAGCCATATTGACCCGTTTGACCCATTTGAGCCAAACACCCGTTAAGCAGATAAGCTAAAGGAATAATAAGTTACAAATAAGCTACAATAAGCTAAATAAGCTGTAACTACATGAGTAGTAACTAGATTAAGCTAAACACTACCAGATAAGCTAAAGGAATAAGCTATAGACCAGAATAATCACTTGATCAAATATCACAGGCCAAACAGGCCAAAACCAACAACCTTGCAGCCCTTGTGGGTCCGACTAGGGTTGACAGGGATCCAAACTGAGACTTGATATGAAAAGGTGACTTATTGAGGTTTCTAAAAAGCTACTACTAAAGGTTTGGGTCCCACAGATAAGCACTTGATGAGGGCTTGAACTTGGGTGGTCAACACTGATCACTCAGTGTATGGGTGGAATTGGACAAACAAAAAGCTATATGCAGACCTATCTAATAAGCTCAAAAGTTTGAAATAAGCCCTGAACATTATAGATGAGCTTATTGGATTTCAAAAAAACCAATAAGCTCACTGTGTGGCCCACTAATGAAGAAGCTAAGGCACATGGAAAGTTGGGGTTTTGAGCTGATGCCCTGGTGCAGGGCAATGGTTAGCCCTGCATGCCACTTTCAACTATCACATAAGCTAGAGAAAAAATCATAAAAATAAGCTAACTGTGTGATTCAAAAGCTTAGATGGGGAATCTCAACACAAAATTCACAAAAATTCTCCCAAGATCTGAGTTTCTGACTAACATACCATTTTGACTTTTTGATTTTGAACTTAAACTTTGACTTTAATGAAACTTGTTTGATCCATATGCACTACTTATGATTATTTAAGCTATGATAACACTAATTTAAGATACATGAACAAGATTTAGACCAAGTGGGTGATATTTGATCCTCACATGTCCCAACAGTGGACTGTGAGAGTGAAGGTACTTTGATTTTGACTTTCTCTAGTTCAAACATTGGTTTTATTGTTTTACTAGTTCTAATATCACCTAAAGGTCATAGTGTGCAGATAAACAAGTGAAAATGCAACTACCACAGTTGAAACAACACAGAACCAAACACCCCTTAATAACTGAGTTAACAAATTTAAAAGGCAAATGAGCAATCTAAATCATAATACTGATACATAAGCTTGTACTAGGCTAAATTAAACACATATAAACAAAAGCAACCAACATTTAACAATAACAACTAACAATCACAGATTATCAACATAAGCAACATAAGCACATATGGATTATCATCAAAACACATAACAAAACAAACGGCCATTAAACATTAATATGCACATACCATTGAAATATTAAACATAATAAGTTATCCTAAACCATTGTTCAGAAACATTGTTCACAAACCATACCCTTCACCCTAAATACATAACAAGTTTTCATCAAAATAATTACATAACCCAACAACATGACACCATCAGACACAAAAACCACAAAAAGACCCAACAACTACCTTCATTCTTCATCATACTTCTCCAGAATCTTAATGGTCTCCTTCTTCAATGTTATCAACCTCTGAAAATCAGCGACAACACTTGCAAGAGATTCAACCAATCGCCTCTCAATGAGCTGGACTTCATGCATTGAATCATACACATCCTCAGCAGCCATTTCTTCATCAGTATTCAAAGAAAACACCTCCAAAATTCTGTCTGTTCTCGTATCCACTTGCATCCTCATGTCGTCTCTGACGGCCGCAACATTTCTCATGTTGACCTCATTCGTAGGTATCTCATTAATATTGAGAAAAATGAAACAATCATGCAGCTTTTCAGACCCACAAAGATCTTTCAGTTCCTTCAAGTATGGAGTGGCAGACATTTTCAATCAGGGTTGTGAAAAAGTTATGAACTGAAAATAGGATATGGATGAACTGAAAAAATAAAAATAAAACCAACATATATATAAAGGGTAGATGCATGAACTGAAAAAATTAAGAGTGTTATTGAGAAACAAAATAATTAAAACAAGTAATGATGACAAATTAAGAGAATGCAGAAAATCAAAGGTCTAGAATTACTTACGAGTTCCCATAATATTGATGATTATTATTTTAATTGGGATGACTCAAAGTGTAACCAATTCAGTTTGAGTTTGAAGCAGTTGTAACAAGGAAGGAACTAGTAACTCGGTGTTGAGTATAAATATATTTCGGGTCGGGTTCGGGTCGACCCATCTAACCGTTTATTAATCAGGGTAGGTTCGGGTTGTGAATAAATTAATTGGGTCGGGTTTGGGTCGACCCATCTAACCCGTTTAAGCTTTTTTTCTAAATGTGGCAACTTTTGTATAAAAAAAAGGTTGACTGTGTCAACCAAAAACCCGTTTAACCTTTTCAACCCGTGAATTTCAAAAAGATCACGCCCATCTTTATAAATGGTTATAATTTGAATATTATTTTTAAAATATTCATGATTATTATTTTCAAATTGAATGAAACCAAACTAACCGAACAACCCGACAATACACTTGGGTCATATGAACCGGTGATATTGCCTTGCTGTCGACCTTGATGAACCTTAATGACGAATCTTCATTTGAGCTAAAGTATATGTTTGGCCACTATGTTATCTGCAGGGGAGTATGGATGCATCCTATATCTTTTATCTACAGTTACTGGATTATCTGTTATATGATATGATATGTTATGTTTCTGGGCTCGTGTTGGATTACTGTCCTATCTATGACTTCATGCGAATCAATACATTCAATCATAATAGTCGGCACTTTATGATCACCTCGCGTATATTGGCCTCGCAAATGCCTAGGACAATTCCTCCGTTCAATATGTGTAGAATATAGGCTACAAAGCATCCCCGGAATGTGACGTCATGGGAAGTCGACTTACGTAAAAACTCTTGACGATATAAATGAACGACCGCATCCGTTGAGAGTTATTCATATTAGCTTTTTCAAAGTTAATATTTCATAAACTTTACGTTTTTACCAAATCAATCCCGAATCCAAAGCAACACCCACCTACCAAACGGGCCCTTAGTTGATAACCCGAGCAACGACCGGGTAATACTCTAGTTCTTTTTTAGTTTCAAATACAATAAAATACCTATATATACCTATATATTATATATATATACAATAATACAATACTTTTCATATACTGTATACTAGGTAGTATTAATTAATTTACTTATACATCAAATTATACCCTATCACCGATTCATCCCGCCCAAACCGATTACAACCTACAAGGTGGTCGACCGCCCGACTATTGATTCGCGATTTTAATTTGCAACATTGGATATGAACCTTTTGATATGACACTCTGATTATGATATGATATCTGACTCCCAGTTTCAAACCCGAGCCATTTCATTATTATTCATATGGTTCCATGCATGTCCGTCTCATTGATGCACCAATGGCATATATGACTCTAGTGTGTTTACTGTCCTACATCTCACTTTATCTTTCGGGTCAAGTAGATGCGGATACGCTTTAACAAACGTAGACCACGTAGGATAAATCCCGTCTGTAAGAAAATAGCAACATTTTAAATAACGCCCGCGTAAAAAAATTGAACTATCTGGAGCCGCTCCATTTCGGGCAGTAAGATACAACAGAGAATGATTACTTCAACACATTGATAATGTTGTTTGACCCGGGAAGTCGGAAAAACGAATGCCAAATCTACTTCATTTTTAGTTTCACATACAATAAAATACTTATATATTACATATATACAATAATATAATACATTTCATATACTATATACTACTATTAGTTAATTTAATTATAAATCTAATTATAATCTTAAAATTAGGGGAAAACTTACACACCCACCACGTTCACATAAACCCGCTTAAAATTTTTGGGGAAAATTTCAGATTCATAAATAACTTTTGGCGCTGCGAAAATCAAGCATATCTTTTCGGAATTCAAGTATTTGATTCGATTTTATTAATGGAAATCGTTTTTCACAGACGGTTAAAATCTCAATTTTGGTTTAGGGTTGTATGTGGGAAGCAAAACAAGGAGTGTGGGTTTTCACTTTTGAATGAAGATCTGACTCAACAGGTAATGCAAACCTCTCTTGTTGTTATTATTATTGTTGTTATTATTATTATTATTATTATTATTATTATTATTGTTATTGTTATTGTTATTATTATTGGTATTATCACTGTTATACATTGTTAGTGTGGGAAATGGTTGGTTCAGGTATGTGTTTGGTTGACCTCTTGTGATGAGTCTCATATGTGATCATAAGTGCTGCTTATTTGTGATGGGGTACAAGTTGTATTTAAGTTGCTCTGTTTAATTTAAATGAATGTTGGTATACCTGTGTAAAGTTGGGTCAAAGGATTTGGGTAGTGATAGTGATAGTGATTTGATATCAGTTTCTAGCTAATGTATTTCATTCTGTAACATGTAACAGATACTGATTTGATTTCAGTTTTGTTGTTCTCAAACGACTATTGTTCTTTGCAATCTCATAATAATTTTATTTGTTTTGTGCACCAGTTATGGAAAATAACAGGATGCAACGCCAAATCACCACGAGAAATACGAATGATTATGAAATGTCCAGAAGGACAAGGATTCAAGAAAACCAACAGAGATTACAAGCTTTGGGAGTGAAAAATATTGCTAAGTCTTTGACAAGTCTAGTAGAGAGTGACAAAAGAAAGAAAAAGAAAAAGAAACCAACGGATACCGGTGAGAAAGATGCAGATTATATGTCTGGTTCAGACTTCCATCTTAATGCTGAGGAAGATAACCCAGAAGAAGCGGCTACACAAACAAATAAAAAGGTACGAATAATAAATTTGGCTACTATATTTTCTGTATGTTTGTTTTCTAACAATTATACTTGCATGAAACAGAATCGAAAATACATTGCTCCACAGTCCATGACTAGATATAAAAATTTAGCAAAAAAACGAATGAGTGCTCCGAATGTCTCCAGTTGGCTAACATCTTTAGAATCTCAATCGCAAAAGGGACAACAGATTGATACAGGGAGGGCAATACGTAGTAGGGTACAGGAGTCCGACCAAGTCCAAAAGAGAAATGATCAACCAAATTCTGTCAACAGAGGGAGATTAACTGCAACTGAGAGAAACTTAGTTGCAATTGACAACGATCAAGACCACGGGGAGCGTGACTTGAGATCTGATGGTAACTATACATAAATTTCAAATACTATATATATGATATTAAATTACTATTAAGTGTATATTCAGTTAACTGTTTTCGGTGCTTACTTGGAGTTTGTGAGAATGAGGATGATTTGGAGAATGAGCATGATTTGGAGAATGAGGATGATTTGGAGAATGAGGATGATTTGGAGAATGAGGATGATTTGGAGAATGAGCATGATTTGGAGAATGAGCATGATTTGGAGTTTGTGAATGATTTAACAAATGACGGCGATGATCTACTCGGAGAAGAGATTCAAGCTGAGCATTCTGAAAATGAAGAAAACCATGTAGTTACAGAAGCTCGAAATGAAACAGGTTAACATGGTCTACTTGATTGCATTGTTTTAAAAATCATATATCATATATTGTGTCATATAAGAAGAATATATAATAAAGTTAAATTAAAACAAGACAAAATACAACGCTAAGATATTGCCTCCATTTCGAATTATTTAGTATTTTAAATGTATACGTATCTATTGTAAATCATGTTCACTTTTTGTAGTTCGGATTGTAAGCAAAAGAAAGAGAGGACCAACACGTATGGCAAAAGTTTGGGCCCAAGAAAAAGGGGATAGAATTCCTATTTTAGTTAATGAACACGGACAACCTATTAACGACAAAAGTAGTCATCTGACTCATTTCATGGGAACACTTTCAAGGAGTGGAAAGTATTGTCCGATTTATAAACCATGGAATAAAGTTGACGCCGAAAAAAAAAGCTTTGCTTGAACTCTTAAAGGTACACAATGTTAAATTTGTATGTTAATGAATAAAGTATTTGTTTTCTAATGTGAGCTATTACATTTGTTAGACAAAATTTGATATTCCGGAAGCTGGAGAAAAATGGATATTGCAATCATTTGGGCAGAAGGTGAAGAATTGGAGGGCAAGAGTTAAGAAACACTACCATGATCCGTCTTTGTCAGTTAAGCAACAAATAAGATCTAGGCCAAAGCAAGTGCAAAATAAACAATGGAAGAAGCTTGTGAAGTATTGGAATACAGAAAACACTAAGGTGTGAAATACTATTTCACTTTAAATAACATTAATTAATTTCCCATTATGATATTTTACTTTCATGCTGCAGAGTTTAAGTGAAAAAAACAAGGCGAATCGGGCAAAAAAGAAGATGATCCAAAGAACCGGTAAAAAAAGTTATGCTCGCAAAAGGGAAGAGTTAAAGGTAAGTGTATAGAGAAAGTGGGATTGTTAATGTATCCTGTGGATATCCACTGTTAATATTCATTTTCTTTTTATTCATACAGACATATTTGGGACGAGATCCAACTCGATTGGATCTTTTTAGTGCATGCTTCTCCATAGATGGAAATACCAAAAATGATGACACTGCAAAAGCGATTGTAAGTAATATGCTTTTGTGTTTGCAAAAGTGTATTAATAGCATAAGTTAAACACAATATGCTTTTTTTTGTAATACATGCTTTTACTATATGTTGTTCATGTTTATATAAAATGCAGGATGATATGAAACAACTTAGTGATAATCTGCCCGAGGGTTCGATTGATAATCCTGGACCAGATGATATTTTTTCTACAGTTATGGGTAAAGATCGAAATGGTGATGCAGGCATGTATGGTCTAGGTGTTCGTGCTTCTGCTGTTTGGGGTGTAACACCAAGTCGTTTAGCATGTCATAGAGAAAACAACGAATTGAAGTCTAGAAATGGAGAACTTACTAGTGAAAATGAAAAGTTACGAGCCCAGTTATCAGAGAAGAATGGGTCGAATGATAGTTCCATTGTTCCACCTCTTACATCACAAGCTTCTCCTGTTGTAACCAATGAACCTCCACGCTTACGGGTATGTTTGTATTATAAATCGTTCCTTTCTAGTTGTTATAGCTTATTTTATCTTTGATAGCTAATGAACCTAGGCTACAAGCTTATGTATCAGTATTATGATTTAGATTGCTCATTTGCCTTTTAAATTTGTTAACTCAGTTATTAAGGGGTGTTTGGTTCTGTGTTGTTTCAACTGTGGTAGTTGCATTTTCACTTGTTTATCTGCACACTATGACCTCTAGGTGATATTAGAACTAGTAAAACTATAAAACCAATGTTTGAACTAGAGAAAGTCAAAATCAAATTACCTTCACTCTCACAGTCCACTGTTGGGACATGTGAGGATCAAATCTCAACCACTTGGTCTAAATCTTGTTCATGTATCTTAAATTAGTGTTATCATAGCTTAAATAATCATAATTAGTGCATACGGATCAAACAAGTTTCATTAAAGTCAAAGTTTAAGTTCAAAATCAAAAAGTCAAAATGATATGTTAGTCAGAAACTCAGATCTTGGGAGAATTTTTGTGAATTTTGTGTTGAGATTCAAGTCTTGAGATTTTTACATGTTGAAATTCCCCATCTAAGCTTTTGAATCCCACAGTTAGCTTATTTTTATGATTTTTTCTCTGGCTTAGGTGATAGTTCAAAGTGGCCTGCAGGGCTAACCATTGCCCTGCACCAGGGCATCAGCTCCACACCTGCAGTATTACACTGATCAATTTTTGACCTCCTTTGTATACCCCAGCCTCCATACCTGCAGTATTACATCTGTTTAACCTAATACATGTGTCTTGACTATAAATTGATAAATGTTTGTTGAAAACTGAAATCTAGGTCGGGGATGAAGTTTTCCTTAAAAGCATTCTAAACTCAACCGAGACTGTAGCAAAAGGATGGGTGAGGAGCTTGAACCCAAATGATATAGTTGGTGGTACAGAGATTGGACGAGGATGGTGTGAGGTAAACGTTCAAGTACTAACAAAAAGAGATGAAGTGTTGGTGAGACCCTATGGGTTATTTGCCACAATTGAAGACTGTGTTGGTGCAACCATAGCATGGCCTTGTCCCTTTATCTCGGTATGTCTTTGTTAATCTTGTGATACCAATAATTTTACTAACATGGAGCTTAATGCTTATACACATGGGTGTTTATTTGTAGGTGGTCCGTGAGGATTGAGAGAGATGATGCATGATGACCACGGACTAAGCTTCTTGTTGCGTTAATTTATTGTTTAATGTTAACAGACTTTATGTTAGATTCTGTCTACCTTATTTATGTTTAGTGATTTTGTTATGACAATTGCTAATTTGAAATACAATTTCGTTTTATTCATTTAATATTTAGTTGATGTTTTATTCATATCGTAATAATAGAGTGTGCATGGTGAAAATAGCGTCCTATCATATGACTTGTCCGGACTTTGAAAATAGCGTCCTATCCTATTAAACTTATTAACCGTCCTAACAATTAACTTAACATTGTAAAAGTGTCCTAATATGTTGTTATTAGGACGTTATTTAGGTTGTTAATAGACATTTTATACGACCAAAAAATTGGTTTCATAATCTTCTTTGAGATATTAGAACCCTTTTCTTGGTGCTAAAATAGCTATAATGGTATATGATAAGCGTCATAACAATTATCTTTTAAGTACGCTTGTATGTGTATCAAAAGATTAAAATTAGGTAACAACGTTTTACAACATTGTAAAAGTGTCCTAATATGTTGTTATTAGGACGTTATTTGGTTGTTCATAGACATATTATGCGACCATAAATTTGGTTTCATAATCGTATTTGGGATATTAGGACCCTTTTCTTGGTGTTAAAGTAACTATAATGGTATATGATAACCGTCCTAAGAATTAACATTAAAGGACGCTTGTATGTGTATCAAAAGATTACAAGTAGGTTACCACATGTTAGAACATTGGAAAAGTGTCCTAATATGTTTTTATTAGGACGTTATTTTTGTTGTTTATAGACCTAAAATGCAACCATAAAATTGGTATCATAATCGTATTTGAGTTATTAGTACCCTTTTCTTGGTTGCTAAAATAGCTATGATGTTACATCATAAGCGTCCTAACAATACTTTTAAGGACGTTTTTATGTGTCTCAAAATATTAAAAGTAGGTAATCACATGTTAAAACATTGTAAAAGTGTCCTAATATGGTTTTATTAGGACGCTATTTGTGTTGTTCATAGACATATAATACGACCATAAAATTGGTTTCATAAGGGTTAGGACGCTTTGGACCTATTACAACCGCCTTACATGAAACGCTTTCATCCTTGGTCCTATTAAATGAAAGGTCCTAAAAAGTACCATTTTATGACGCTTATGGGGGTCCTAAAAAGCCACTTTTCTTGTAGTGTACATCCAAATGATTCTGCTTCTTTAACTATTGTTTCAATAAAACTCAAAGGAACTGAAAATTATAATGTTTGGTCTTATGTAATGCTTTTAGCATTAGAAGGCAAAAATAAAACTGGTTTTATTGAAGGAACATGTAGAAGGTCCAATACTGATGAAGTTTTGGGTAGACAGTGGGACAGGGTTGATGCTATTGTTTTGGGATGGATTCTAAATTCCATCTCTGAAGAGTTTTTTCTTGGGCAAATCTTTTCTAAAAGTGCATTTGCTGTGTGGAATGAGTTAAAAGATACATTTGACAGGGTTGATGGTTTTGTAACCTTTAATTTGCATCATAAGATACATTTATTAACTAAGAATGGTACTACTATCTTTGAATATTTTAATAAATTGAGTACTTTGTGGAAACAATTTGATGCTATGGTTCAGTTACCTAGATGCACTTGTCATGCTGCTGATGATTTTAAAAAGCATAATCAACTTATGAAATTAATGCAATTTTTAATGGGATTGGATGATACTTATATGCAAATAAGAAGTAATATTCTTTTTAGAGATCCTTTGCCTGATGTTAAAGGTGCTTATGCTATTATCAGTAGTGAGGAGAATCATAGGAATATTGTGTCTGGAAGTACCAGTAGAAATCATAATTCTTCTTTTACTTCTAGAGTTGTGAATCATACTAATAATTAGACCAGTCAATCTGCTAGACCTGTTAATCAGAATGCTCAATCTAATAATCCTGCTGCTAATTTTAATAGAGTGTCTGATAATAGGAGGAATACTAGTTCTACTCTTGTTTGTGAAAATTGTAGTTTTAATGGCCATACTCAAGAAAGATGTTTTAAATTGATTGGGTATCCTCCAAATTTTGGAAAAA
This sequence comes from Chrysanthemum seticuspe, assembly GCA_019973895.1. Taxonomy (NCBI): domain Eukaryota; kingdom Viridiplantae; phylum Streptophyta; class Magnoliopsida; order Asterales; family Asteraceae; genus Chrysanthemum; species Chrysanthemum seticuspe. The sequence continues at coordinate 107,514,722 of BPTQ01000001.1, forward strand.
TATGGTAGCAATAATAGACCTCAGAATACAACCAAAAGGTTTTCTAATAATAACTCTGTTGGGTCTAGTTCATCTTCTGGATTTACAGATGAACAACTTACTACTCTCATGAAAGACAATACAATCAAAGGAAATAGTGTGCAGGCCAATATGGCATGTACTTATTTTAATACTAGCAAAGTTTTTAATCAGAATTTTCATAAGTTTTTTTCAACAAATTGTAATTTGAAATCTAAACTTACTTCTGATGGAAAAATTGTGGATTCTGGTGCTAACCAGCATATCACACATTGTGACAAGGAATTAATAAATGTTTTTGATATTTCTCATCTTAAGATAAAGGTTGGTCATCCTAATGGCACTGAAGCTTTTATTACCAAAATTGGAAATCTCAAATTAACTAATTCTTTAATATTATATGATGTTCTGGTTATACCAGAATATTGTGTAACTTTAATTTCTGTTCATAAACTGGCTAAAGATAATAAAATTGTGGTTGCCTTTGATGAGAATAAATATTATTTCTTGAATCAGGATTTGAATCTGGGAAAAGTTCTGGGGACTGGTAATCAGTCAGGTGGTTTATATTATTTCAATTCTAGAGGTATCTCATTTAAAAGTAATAACTCTCTGTTTCAATCTTCTCTTTCTCAATTTGGCTGGCACTGCAGGCTTGGTCACCCTGCAGACCCTGTTCTAAATGTTTTAAAACCTGATTTGAAATTTAATTCAAAAGATCAAAATATGGTTTGTGAAATTTGTCAAAGGGCTAAGCAAACTAGAGAACCTTTTCCTTTAAGTGATCATACTTTAACTGTTTTAGGTGAACTTGTTCATTTAGATCTTTGGGGGCCTTATAAGGTTGCTAGTAAAGAAGGTTATAAATATTTCTTGACTATTGTGGATGATTTCACTAGGGCTCTTTGGGTATACTTAATTAAAACCAAAGATGAAGTTGTTCACTATATCACTATCTTCTATAATATGATTGAAACTCAATTTGATAAACAAATTAAGAGTTTTAGAAGTGATAATGGTACTGAGTTTATTAATCACACTTTTTCTAAGTTTTGTGAGGAAAAAGGTATTACCCATCGGACTTATTGTGCATATACTCCACAGCAAAATGGTATTGCTGAAAGGAAACATAAGCATCTTTTGAATGTGGCTAGATCCCTTCTTTTTCAGCGGGAATTCCTTTTAAGTTTTGAACATAATGCGTTCTTACTGCTACTTTTCTTATTAACAAATTGCCTTCTTCTGTGCTTAATGGAAAATCTCCTTTTGAAATGATATATGATAAAAAAAAAAAAAAAAAAAAAAAAAAAAAAAAAAAAAAAAAAACTACTCTCTGTGACTTAAGGATGTTTGGTTGTTTATGCTTTGCTACTATTGTTAATAATAATGAAAAATTGAGTAGTAGATCTGAAAAATGTGTGATAATGGGGTATTCTAATTCTAAAAAGGGATATAGGTTATATAGTCTTGATAAGCATCAGTTCATCTTTTCTAGAGATGTCAAATTTTTTGAATCTATTTTTCCTTTTAAGGAATCTGTTGCTGATAAGAACAATGATACTTTTGAAAATGCTTTTCAAGACTTAAATCATTTGAACTTTTTTGATGTTGAAACCCCTGAACTACCCAATGATGAAAAGAGAGTAGACCCTAATCTGAATAGTGACAATGAGTCACCAAGTGAAGTTAGCTACTCTCCTTTATCTGGTAGAGACCCCGTCACTGATCATAATAGTGATAGTAGTGCCTTTGCTGATGAGGATGAGATGGTAACTACACTTGAAGAAAACAATAATTCTGATGGTAATTTGAATCAAGATTCAAATTTTCCAGTTAGGAAGAAGTACCTTTGAGAAGGTCTTCTAGACCTTCTGTTTTTCCCAGAAACTATAATGACTTTGTTGTTGAATCTAAGGTTAAGTATGGAATTGAAAAATTTGTGAATTATTCTAAACTTAACTCTAGAAATTATTGTTTTACAGTTCAGTTAAATAAAAGTCATGAACCAAAAAACTATTTTGAAGGTTCAAAATCTATCTATTGGACTGATGCTATGAATAATGAAATTATATAGAAATGATACTTTTGAGATCACTGTTTTACCTCCTGGTAGAAAAGCTATAGGAAGTAAATGGGTGTTTAAGATAAAGTATAAGTCTGATGGAGAAATAGATAGATATAAAGCTAAACTGGTTGCTAAAGGATATAATCAAAAAGAAGGAGTAGATTATGAGGAAACCTTCTCTCCTGTTGTTAAAATGGTCATTGTTAGATGCTTACTCAATGTTGCAGTTCAAAATAATTGGCCTATTTTTCAACTTGATGTTAACAATGCTTTTCTTTATGGTGATCTTGATGAGACTGTATACATGAAATTACCATAAGGGTTCTTCCCTGAAGGTGATAACAGAGTATGCAGACTTAAAAAGTCTTTATACGGTTTAAAACAAGCTCCTAGACAATGAAATGCTAAACTTATATCTGCTCTTACTGAAAATGGCTTTACTCAAAGTAAAAGTGATTATTCATTATACACTAAGTCTAAAGATGATGTGTTTATTGCATTGCTTGTTTATGTGGATGATATTATTGTTACTGGAAATAATGTTGATGAAATTAACAACTTCAAGATTTTTGTTAAAACTAAGTTCATGATTAAAGACTTAGGAAAGTTACAATATTTTCTTGGTATTGAAGTTGTTGATACTGATAAAGGGATTTGTTTAAATCAAAGAAAGTATTGTTTAGATTTGCTAAGTGAGTATGGCATGCTTAGTTGCAAACCTTCTAAAACTCCTTTGCAGTCCAAGCTTGTTATTTCTAATGAAGCTACAGATATTGATCCTTTACTTGATAATATTACTGATTATCAGAAGCTTATGGGCAAGCTTATTTACTTGACTAATACTAGACCTGATATATCTTATGATGTTCATTGTTTGAGTCAGTTCATGCATTCTCCACTTAAGTCTCATATCAGAATAGCTTTTAAGATACTTAGGTATCTAAAAGGAGCTCCAGGTTTGGGTATTCATATTACTAAGAATTCTGGTATGTCTCTTCTTGCTTATTCTAATGCTGATTGGGCTAAGTGTATTGTGACTAGAAGGTCTGTTACTGGCGATTGTGTTTCTTAAATGGGTCTTTAGTATCTTGGAAAAGTAAAAAGCAACCTACTCTCTCAAAAATCTCTAATGAAGCAGAGTATAGAGCTCTTGCTTTAGTAACCAGTGAAGATATTTGGATTTTAAAATTTTTAAAAGATCTTAATATATTTGGTCTTTTACATGTTCCTCTTCACTGTGATAACAAGTCTGCTATTAAAATATCTGCCAACCCAGTTTTTTATGAAAGAACCAAACACCTTGAGATTGATTTGCATTTTTTTATAGAAATTTTTTTAAATGGTGTTGTTAAAACTGTTAAGGTAGATTCTGCAAATCAACTTGCAGATATCTTTACAAAGGGGTTGGATACATTACAACATAAGTTTTTGGTCAAATATCAGATTAAGGGGGGATGAAAGATTTATAATCTAAGTGCTTATTATTAATCGCTTATTGTGGATGCAGAATATGTGTTTGAGCTTATTTAGTGATGGGAAGTTGGGAAGTTGGATATTGAAGCATTAGGATTCTTGAGGGACTTGAAGTGAAAGTGTTTAAAGCTGATTTTATCTTTTGAGACATTTTTAGCATGTTGGTAAAGTTTAAGGCCCAAGACAGAAGATTTGTTGCTATATAAAGAGAAAGACAAAGTCTTTCTCATTCATTCTGATATACGACTCTCTCTCTCATAAATCTCTCTCTAAAACTACTCTATTGTAAACCCTAGTTGTGTTATTGATTCCCTTGATCAAAACACTTGTTTCTGATATTGTTATATTTGATTGAGATCAAATATATTGTTCTTGTTAGTAAAACTGTTTGAGAATAGTTTCTGGTGATTGTAAAACTTGTTTTATGAGTAATAAAAGTGTTTTGTTATTAATTGAATATGTTTTTCTTCAATAATAAAGAACACTAAGAAAATCAACAAGTTCGATTTGTTCAGCAGGGAGTGGATGTGTCTATTCCAGGCCCAATCAAAGTTCATTAAAGGAGGCATGGGTGGGACGATTGGATCAGGCATATGGACCACCTTGCAAGCAGAGACTTGGTTAATTAATTTGGGCAGTGTCGGGGTGAAGTGAAGTGTGAAGGACAACAATTCGAAACAAGACAATCTTGATATGACACCTTCCTCCCCTAGTTAAGAGAATGATTAACACATCTAAACGTGTACCTAATAAAGTATACATATTTAGAGTTAGGGTCACATGAGAAATAATATTGAAATAAGAAGGGTGATCAGAAGTAACGGTCAAACTGTGTATTTTCCCATAACGAATAATGATGTTCCTAGGATTACAAGTACAAGCATAAACAATAAATGGCGTGGCCCAATAATGAGTAGTCCACTAACAGCCCCCCGCAGTTAGAGCGGGAGGACGCTGAATGCTCAAGCTGGCATGAAATTCATCAAATAAAGCATGCGGGAGACCTTTCATGAAGATATCGACATACTGATAACGTGAGGGGACATGTGAAACGGGAAACAAGAACCTGCCTTGTAGTAACCTGATCCCGAATTAAGTGAATGTAATCTCGATATGCTTCATGCGTTGATGCAGCATGAGATTTGAGATAAATTTACGACACTGATATTATCGATTGCAAATGATAGTGAAGCTCGCGAAGAAGGTTCCGTAACCAAGAAGTCTTTGCCACTGCATTGACAACACCACAGTACTCAGATTCGGCACTAGATCGAGAGATAGTGGACTAACGCTTAGAAGGCAAGGATAGCAAGTTGTTACCTAGGAAAATACAATAGACGGAGGTGGAACGACGAGTAGTGGGGCAACCTACCTAGTCAGCTTCTGAGTAAGTAACCAGTGAGGAAATCGATGATGAATAAACTTGTAGTCCATAGTACCTTGTACATACTGTAAAATCCTCTTGAGGGTTGTAAGATGAGGCACTTGAAGATCATGCATATAAAGAAAATCTTGTTGAACAGCATAAGAAAATTTTGAATGAGTAAAAGTGAGATACTGAAAAGCCCCAACAAGACTCCTATAGAGAGTCGGAGTGGAGACCAGGGTTCCACCAGTCTCGAGTTTGGACTCCATCTCAACTGGTGTCCTAAAAGAATGAAAATCGCTAGTGAGACTACATTCGTGTAGTTAGGATTAACTAAATGACAAGAGGCATTAGGATAACCCTTTTTGAAACCTGTAATTTAATTACATCATCCACATCGGTTGAGTAATTTTCCCCACACCATTGCGAGTTACTCATCATTAGTACACGATACCCCTATTTAGCCCCTCAGAGCCTATCTTTTTGCGGTTCTCATGATGTTTCGGTTTCTAGAATATCAATGAAGAGTATTTTTTACAATCCACCCCAAAATGTTACACCCAAATCGCCTTAGCCTACCTTGTATGCACTCATCTTTAGTGCATTATTGTTATCATTATTAAACCCTTAGTTCAATTATCTAGTTACTTGAGTTTTGGGACGATTGGGACTCATGGGTTAAAGTAATATTTTATGGAATAACGGGAAAGAACGATAAATTCAAGTTTCCTTTGTCTACGAAATTAAGTACTCCAAGTGTTTTGATCTTTTCAAATCGGGTCAATTAGTGTTAGTGAAATAAAAACTCAGGTGTAGGGATGCTCCTATAAATCCCTTTATTTTGATGTTATCGTACAGGATGGTAGAGTAAAAAGGTATGGAAAAAAATCGAAAAAAAGAGTCGTTGAAAAAAAAATGATGAAAAAATGAGAAAAATATACGGGCTACCATCCTACATATATCTTTATGTTTATGCTTTTAAGTTTATGTTTTTGTTTTGTTTCAAGTTTTTTAGTGTTAGTAAGTCGAGTCTTAGCTTAGCAACGCCACGCTTTACATGCTTGTAACATAAGATTTTTGACTTGCCACAACTAAATATCCCCTATCCAACAAAACCCTTTACTTCCTTACCCTAAGCCTAACGTTGCAACCTTTGTAAAGACCTCTTAGATAGTTATTCCTAGGTGCTTACGCCAAAGCGTTGGAGGTTTGATCTATTCTCAAGCCTATGGTAATCTATGTACTATGCCAGGTAAAGATTGTTTATCTTCCATTTCCTTACATGTTATATTTCATATAAACCCGAGAGATGAGAGAATCCAAACACCAATTGTGGGGTGCTAGTGTATAATTTCCGTGCTTGTTATGACTATTGTGGCACTTGTGTTTGTTGTAAACTATTTTAAACAAATGCTTCATAGCCCCTAACTTATAAATTGATTGGCCAAAGAGGACAAGCAAATTCCAAGTGTAGGGATATTTGATAAGGATTTAAAACATACATTTTAGGGGGTCATTTAAGGCCTAAATCGACACATTTTATATCCGTTACTACTTAAAATCGCTCCCTTTTCACATTTTAGGTCTTTTGGAAGCAAAATGTTGGAATTAAGTATATTTGGATGAAAGGGAGCGAAAACATGAAGAAAACGACAAAGTCAAGACTCAAGAAATTTCTAAAGCTTGACGGCGTTCCATCTCAAAGGGCGACGCCATCACTTGTTGAAGATTTTGATAAAAGACCAAGCGACGGTTAGGTGAATTTTTGGTTTTAAAGCCTGACGACGTCAAGTGTTAATTCTGGAGGGCGTCGCCCTTTGTTTTACACCAGACGACTAAGGAAAAAATCCCAGACGACGTCCCTATTGAATTCTGATGGTGTCACACTCCTCAACTGACGTCGTCCCAACGATGACTTGGCCCAAACCAAACCCTAAAGACGGCGACCTTACGACGTCACCAGCAAAAGGCGACGTCGTCGCACTTGTAAATATATATATATATATATATATATATATATATATATATATATATATATATATATATATATATATATATATATATATATATATATATACAATTCATATTTTTTTGCATTAAAGAAGTAGAATTTTGGAGAGCAAACCCTAACTCGTGTGTAGTCCGAATTGGACAGTATTTTAGGGTTTCAAACCCTTCTTTACATCATAAGATAAGTTTGTTAATCCATATTATCATTATGTCTACCTCATGTTTAATTGTTTGTGTGTATGCTTGCTTGTTTACCATGAGTAGCTAAATTACTATTGTCTTTGCTTAGATATATGAAACCTAGTTGTTAATTATTGTTAGGTTGTCTCTTATCTTGATTGGTAGATGCTAGAGTAAGGAAAATATGCTTCTTCTTTAATTGTTGCGAGCTTGAACATCCTAAATAGCAAAAAGCTTAAGAGTGCACTTAGGCCATCATTGTGTTTATTGCGTGAGTTTTAGATTTAGGATAATAAAGTATTCAGGGGAGATACTACGGTACTTGGCGATCCCGGATAGTCTAGAGGAGAGTTACGATTCATAGAATTGGGGAATTTAGCACCGCCCTATGACCAACCGGAATACAACGCACCAATTAAGATGAGGATGTGACAATTCAACCGACCAATAAGAGATAACTAGGGAGTAAGAACATCTAAGTAAACACACTTTTAATCATCATAAGAGCACACCTACATTAACATAGCCTATCTTACTTTTTCATTATTTAAGTAGTTAAGTAGTTTAATTAAAAAGTAGTTAAAATTGGTAGAAGTACCACCCCCCACTCCTATACCCCGAGATATTTACCTTGCTTTCTAAAAAATATAAAAGACTAAAAAGAATCTCCCTCAACCTTACCTTCTCGTCATACATCTCTTCCTAGCATCTTTATTCCCCTAGAGAACGATCAACCCCTGGGCTTACCCATACTACACTACAATGATTAGGTTCACTGCCTAAAGGGTTGTAAAGCTTGCTCGTAAAAAAGGAAGTCTTTCGACCCCGAATCCGCTATCAGTATCAGACTTACTATGCGATGAATATACGTACAAGTAATGAGAATAATGGTCCAAAAAAGAACATAGTACTTAATACCACTTTGACTCGAAAGTGGTGATGTCCACAAGTCGAATGCACTAAATCAAAAGCAAAGTAAACTACAATACCTGAAAAAGAAAATGGAAGCTTCACATGTTTGTCAAGGTGAAAAGCATGACAAAGCAAGGCAAACTTCACTTTATTAAACAAAATATCATTATTAGAAAACAAAGAACGTAGCATTTTATTTCCCGGATGTCCAAGTCGCTGGTGCCATGTATGATGATTTGATATATGATTTTGTGTACGCAATATGAAGATTGTATGTATTATGGGATGGCATAAAGAGATACAGCGGGACGAAAAAGATGATTATTTAGGACTTATTGGGACAGTTAGGGTATATCTCGGATACCATGTCAAACTATATATTATAAGCATAAGCATAAACAATAAGCAGACTTGGCCAATACAAAATAAACCGACACTAAACAATAGTGCACTAACAGTAACCATAATTGCACATTTTAGTTGCGTTAGCAACAATAAATGCATCTCTTCTTATTATCTCTTTCTTCAATTGTGTGGAAAACTAGAAGGGGGGGTTGAATAGTTTTGCCAATTTTAAGTTAGTTTCAAAAACTTTAGATTCGATGTTACGTGATATCGTATGGATAGATAGAAAGTATAGATCAATAAGTAATGCAAGTAAAGAAAGCAAGTAAAGTAAAATATAGAAATGACACAATCGATTTATAGTGGTTCGGCTACAAGGACACCTTCCTTGCCCTACTCCACTCCTCGAGTCACCTACTCGAGAGTTCAAGCACTATGTCAACAAACTCCTTCAACTTGGCAGAGAAGCCTTCACAACATCGCTTACACTTTTTCCGGTACAAAGCTAAATACCGAGTCCTTAACATGGAGGACCAAACCAACACAACTATAACACAACAACTCTGTGAAATATGAAGTACAAAATCTTGCTACAGAAATCTTGTGGAGGAAAAAATCAATCAAGGAGCCATTGCTTGGATGACTTGTAGTATCTTGTAATCTCGTGTTAGAGAAGGACCTTGATAACGTCTAAAATGAACATGTTTTTAGTAGCGTTATTGTCAGTTTTGTGCATGATATTCGGCTATATTTACTCATAACTGTTGCAAAAGTGCAAAGATGCGTCTTGTGTATGTATATGTAGCCAGGTATTGCGAATATTGAAGAAATGAAGTTTTTATGCACATTTGGAAGATTCTAAAGGAAGGAAGTTGAGATTGGAAGCTTATGGACTCAATGATATGGAAGCGTAGTGATTTCGAAGCATCTACAGCAAGGAAAGATCAAGTTTGGCTTTGGAAATCATCAACGTAAGCAAAGAACGAAGCGTAAAGGGAAAAGTCAGCAAAAAGTCAAAAGGAGCAAAACCCAGCCGCTCGGTCGCAACCCGCAACCGGATCCGGCTGGCCTAATGGTCAAAGCCATGACCGATTCGGTCGACATAGAAACCGATCCGGTTTCTGGCTCTGCAGTTACACAATTCGCATTTATTGTTGTCTTAACTCCCCATAATCATTAGAGTCCGATCATTTCTTGATATTAACTTGGAGAGAACGTTTTTTGGGCAGTTAAGCAAGTGCTTTGGCTATTTAAAGGACCTAGTACTTGTATACTAAGTGTGACACAACCAAAAGAGTATTAGTTTACACCAAAACTCATACTTACCCATTTATCTCAACCCAAAAGCTTAGTAGTTACTGGAAAACGTCCAGAAGCAAGGAAGGAACCATTCTTGTCCATTGTTTCGCTAGTTTGGAGTTGTGCGGTGATCCTAGGTGATTGGAGGCGCGTGGTTGCTACATTCCACGATTTCTAATTCTTGTAATCACAAAAGATTAGGTATTCTATGAACTTTGTTATGGAAATCTATTCTCTTGAATTGTTTGAATTACCTTGTTATGACTTGTGTTTAGATATGATTGTTTTCATGGAGTAGTTTGTGTTATACTTGTGTGTTGGAATGTGATTAATCATAATAATGTTCTCAAAATGTGATGCATGTATATATGATCTTGTTTAAATGAGTTTGTTGGAAAAATACTAGTCTTGGATTGATTTGTCAATAAAACATGTTTTAAGAAAAAGGACCGAAAGGATTTCTCTTGTGTTTTATTCCAAAAAGTGTTGTGACAAACTAGTATGGGGATATGGTGATTGACAACCACCATGTTTTGCTTATTAAAACAAGACTAGGAACGTTTTCATCACGAAGGGTCGAAAGATTCGTAAGAACAAATTTAATGAGAACATGTTGCAAACAAATGGAACTTTTATAGGATAATCATTGGGATAAGGACCGAAAGGATTACCTAAATGTTTTTGTTCTTAGAATGATTTTTACAAACAAATACCATGGTTGGGGAATCATTTGCTTATGATTTGTGCATCATACTAAGAGTATACACCAAACCTTTATGAACATTATCTATGGTTGATTATGAGACTTCACACAAGTATATATTTTTATTCTTGATTCGTATTTTCACTAGAACACTTATTCGAGGGAGCCTTGACAAGCTTTCTTGTTAGAAACTTTTTATTAAGATCTATTTCGAAACAAAAATCCCTTGGGACGATCTCGACTTACCAAAACTTTACTATTGCGGACGAGTATACTTGCTCGTATGTGTTAATAGGTTATACGGTTAATTCGTGATTATAAATTTTTAAAACTTGCACCAACCGGAGCACATCAGACCTATATGAGAATCACAACAAAAGAAAGAAGAACTACTATATAGATCAAGAGATCTGAGATTAGAATAATGAAAGAATATATGAGAGAGTTTGTAAGAAGAGGGGTGAGTTACAATGAAGAAATGGCTCACTATTTATAGGCAAAAAATCACTATTGTTGCACGGATCCTTTACATGAGGGATCCGTCCAGTGTAAATTGAGGGATCCGTAGGACGCTCCCCCTAAATGGGTTGTGGTTCATGGATCATGGGTCATGGGTCATAGACTTTGGACCATGGGTATCCAAATAGATACAATGTATCTAGAAGATGCAATGCATCTAGTCAATGGGTCATGGGTTAGCTCCACGGGTTATGGATATGCTCCATGGGTATGGGTCATGGGTTATGATTTTTACCCATCCTAATAAACTATTACAATAAATGAATCATTACAACAATTTATATTAAATGACTATATATGTAAATGCTTTACAAAAATAACATGTATCCTTATAATTTTACTTATCATAACTTTATGATGGATCTAGACACACACCTTGTGTCAATGATATTTTGTATAATATTAATAAGCACGCGGAAATTACTTAGTAATACTTAGAAGACGGATTGTATGATGTATTGTAAGTAAACACAGATTAAACACAAAACTTAAGCTTTAATATTATTAATGAATAATACGAGTGATCTTAGCTTATCACTAGGGTTACACCTTGAAGCTGTATGTATGTAAGTAAGTTCGTAAGTACCTAAGACAATGTCCTAGGACCTCCTTTTATAGTACAAGGAGTCCTTTACAAGATAAGTATAAATCTAACAATATAAAATATACACAAGATCTTTTCTATACTTATCTAGACACGTTCTTCTAACCATTATCTAATAGCAGTGGTAATAATGTACCAACAGTGGTAATACGTTTCCACTGCTAGTGTAATCCAAGCAGTGTCTTCCACAACTATCAGTGGTAACAGATTATTCCCAACACTTTATATTTGTTATCAACAAAACACAAAGAGATCGCTAAATATTAATAAACATTTTTACGATTTATTTGTATTAACAATCTCCCCCTTTTTGTTAATGACAAAATATAATGTTATGATGAGTAAAACTTAAGATTAAATGTATGTTTTGAAAGCATAAGTTTTACTTCTTCTCCCCCTTTTTGTCGAAACAAAAAGCGAACCTAACGAAGAACTAAAGTGTGGAGAAATAATATAATCCACGAATCACTAACTCCCCCTTGACAGTAGCTCCCCCTAGAAAAAGGTGTCAAGTGAGAAAATATAAAACCTACAAAGAAAAAGTTAGTAGTAACATGCAATATAATCTTGTGATTGACGAGAAACAAGATGGAGAGCCAAGGTATGTAAACAAAGCCTTGTAATAAAAAGATAAAGTGTAGTGGTATATAGGCCACATACAAAAATATAAAACTAATAACAAGGTTTGTTCTTTAAAATGACTCAAAAGAAAAAAATAGAGAAAATAGTAATATCATTCTTTCCATGCTCGCATAAGGTTAATGATGGAGGTTTTTGTGAGTGATGATGTTGATGCGATCAAGGATGTGGTTAAGTATGAATCGCATCTCGTCCCTAATTTCCATTGCAAGTTCCCTAGTGGATTGGCAATGTTCACAATGTAAATGATGTGAGTATTGTGTGTGGATGGTTTTCGGGTTCGTTTGATTGGTGGAAAGCGAAATTTGTGGTGGAAAGTGTGAAAACTATAGATCAAAATCCGGAATGTTTGGAAGTGGTGGTGGAAAGGAACCTAGATGTTCTTGTAAGACAATGGGAGCTAAAGGTGGTGAAGTTACAAGATTTTTGTAAATTGTGTTTGGAGATGTGGGTGGTGTTAAAAAGACTAGTTCTTTTGGGTTGGTTTGTTGGAGTGTTTTCGGAGTCTTAAGGAGTTCCGATAGAGTGATCTTAAGTGGAGACTTAATAGGTGATGATCGTGATGTACTTGTTGGAGATGATGGAGGTGCTATTATGGAATCATGTGGTGGTGAATGAGTAGTTGGTGATGAACTTTTTGACAATGGTTTGGCTAAACAACAAGGCCGGATGCTAATCCGTGCAGTTTTTCTAGATTTGGGTGGTGGTACTATGGAAGGTGGTAGAATAAAGTTTTGGATTTCCTGAAGAGGATTGTTTGCACTAGGTGATTCATCAATGTTGAAAGATCTTTTAGATAACATGATGATGATTGTTTGTGAGGTTGAGAGTGATGGATATGCAAGCATTTTGGAAACCTTATTTATAGAGAAAATAGTGCATTGTAATGAATGCTTGACCCAAAATATAGACTAAAATCTAATGATTAGATATGAATTTAAGGCATGTGATCATGAGAATACAAGCATTAAGTAACATACTCATTAGTGAAAGAGGTAAAATGATGAAAATATGAAGGTTTATAGCAAAAGTGAGAAAAATAGAAGAGAAATTCAGCTTCTGTCTCACGGTTCCCACGGATCCTTCCCTTGAGGGAATCGTCCAGCGTTAATGCTGGCATCCGTGGTACTGGTTACTCAGGTAGCTCAAAATTTTCCTTTTGGAAATATTTGTGCCTAGTGTGTGCCTATATGCAAACCATTTAGAGTTGCAGTTATCTCGACTCCTAAAAAGAAAAAGAAAAATAGACTAGAAGTGAAAAAGCATACTATTATGTGAGATAACCCGAGTGCTCCTAAGTTCATTGTTGCTTAAATGAATGTACCCAAAAATACATATTAGTTATGTGTTCCCTTTAGCATTCAAAAGACATGAGATGCAATAAAAACGGGTTTTTACTTTGTATTAACAATGAAAAAGGTTTGTCCTAGACGTGAGAAATAGCTTTTATGAAAATGATATGGGAAGAAGTATCTTTTAGAAAACATTTCGAAAGAGTTTCATGTTTGAAGGAAACGTTTATCTTTTAGTTAAGAAAAATAAATATGAAATTACATGTCGTAAATAAAATTTACCTTGGGTTTTGAAAATTCTCGTATTGTTTGTGAGTTATGTGTGAAATAGAGATCATAGACTCAGAAAAGAAGAAGGCTAATGTTTGCATATCTTGTAGAGTTTAGAAACTAATTACGACAATTGTTCCATGATACCAAGACCAAGACGAAGAAAGTTGAATTGTTCCCGCTTCAACGGTATGGTGAGGACGTCGGCTATGCTGTCTTCGGATGCCACCTTCTCAATAGAAATGTTCCCCTTTTGAACATTGTCTCTTAAGAAGTGATGATGGATCTCTATATGCTTGGTGCGAGAATGCAACAACGGATTCTTGCTTAAGTCAATAGCACCTTTGTTGTCGCATAGAATGGCTATGTCACTTAGATGAATGTCGTAGTCAACTAACGCTTGTTTCATCCATAGTGCTTGTTGGCATGCTTTGCCGGCGGAGACATATTCGGCATCGGTTGTTGATATGGCCAATGCCGTTTGCTTCTTCGAGAACCAAGATGTTAAACAACATCCCATAAAAGTACATACACCACGTGTACTCTTTCGGTCAACATATTCACCTGCATGGTCAGAATCCGCATATACAATAGTTTCTACCCCCGTACCCTTAGGATACCAATCCCAATTGAGTCGTACCCTTAATGTATCTAAATATTCTTTTGATCGCTTCTAGATGTGATGTTTTAGGGTCTTCTTGAAACCTAGCACATAGACAAACACTAAACATGATATCCGACCAACTAGCCGTAAGATAGAGAAGACTACCAATCATGCCACGGTATTTTGTGTTATCAATGGATTCACTGTCTTCATCTTTTGTAAATTTAGTGTCGGATGACATTGGTGTTCTTATGGGTTTTGACTCTTCTAAACCAAATTTCTTTAACATCTCTTTTATGTTTTTAGATTGATTAAAGAAGATATCATCTTCTAGTTGTTTGATTTGTAGACCAAGAAAGAAACTCAGTTCTTCCATCATACTCATTTCAAACTCGTCATGCATGATTTTTGAGAAATCATCACACATGTCTTGACAAGTAGATCCGAATATAATATCATCCACGTATATTTGAACAATAATTATATGTGACTCCTTTTTCTTAGTGAAAAGTGTATTATCAACTAACCCCATGTTGTAGTTGTTTTTGATTAAAAATGACTTGAGTCTATCATACCAAGCTTTTGGGGCTTGTTTAAGACCGTAAAGAGCGTTCTTTAATTTATACACATGTTTAGGTTTTTCGAAATCGATAAAGCCCGGAGGTTGAGCTACATAAACTTCTTCATTAATAAAGCCATTTAGAAAAGCACTTTTAACATCCATTTGAAAAAGTTTAAGATCATTAGCACAAGCATAAGCAAGAAGTATTCTTATAGACTTTAATCTAGCCACGGGAGCATAGGTCTCATCAAAGTCTATGCCTTCTTGTTGATTATACCCTTGGGCAACGAGTCTAGCTTTGTTTCTAGACACTACACCGTTTGCATCTAACTTGTTTTTATATACCCATTTAGTTCCTATTATGGTTTGGTTATTAGGTGGAGGGACAAGTGTCCAAACATCGTTAGAAACAAATTGATTTAACTCTTCTTACATAGCCATTACCCAACTTTCATCTTTTATGGGTTCTTGTGTATTCTTATGTTCTAAGGTTGAGATAAAACAAAATAAACTACTTTGGTTTTGGACTTGAGACCTTAAGGTTCTTTCATTTAACTTTCCTATGACCTTATATACGGGGTGATCTTTAGATTCTTTATTATTGATGATTTCATTGTTTAATGGTTCATCTTCTTTGTTTGTATTTTTCTTTATTTCTATGGCTTCACTTTCGATTATCTCGTCATCGACAAGAGGTTGGGTAGGTTTAGGTGGACTCTCATCAAATTTTACGTTTAATGACTCTTCAACCTTCATTGTTTCTTTATTTAATATAACATAAGCTTTGTGATCTGCGCAAAACCGTCAAGTCTAATCACACAAACTGGTCACTTGTGAATGACCAGCCGTAACAGACTTAAAACAGTTCAGACACAAATGCAATGAGGATCTGAGGAGTATAGTGTTTCCCCGGGTCGTTATGTCCCAGCGAGCTGTGCAATGGATCACCTCACGTATAGTGATCGGGAAATTTGAACAGAAAAAGGATTTAATGATTATTATAACTACAGGAAAAAGCCAACAGATAAAAACGGCTTAAATGCAAATTAAAGGAAATTAAAAAGATAAAATCTATTAAATAAACGCTATCACTATAATTAAAATGATGTTTTTGTTTTTATGTTTTTATAAAAATGAAATTAAAATCTACGCGACGTACAAATTAAAAAGTGAAACTAAAGCAATATTAACCCTAAAAATATAAAAATGATATTTTTACAAACCTAATGATAAAATAAAATATTTAGAAAAATAAAATTATTTTTATAACTATTATATTAATTATTATTAATTAAAAACTATTTTTAACTATTAAATAATACTCTAAAATAAAAGAAAATATGAAATAAGACTAGAAAAATAAAATTAAAACTTAGAAAAATCTAAAATATGATAAAACTAATTTTAAAACTGAAAAGATATTTTTTAGACTTTTTATATATTTATTTTTAATTTAAAACTATTTAAAACTAATTAAAATGCTAGAAAATACAAATTTAATTAAGAAAAATCTAGAAAAATACATTTTTGTCTTTTTATATTTATCTAAACTTAATAAAATTGAAAAATTATTTTTTTGAACCTTTTCTTAATTTTTTGTATTAAATCCTATTTAAAAGTACTTAAAAACTAGTTTAAATTAAGAAAAATAGCAAAACACCTTAGAAAAATCTGAAATTTTCAGGAAAAGTCTAAAATAAAATAAGGAATAAAGGAAAAATAGAAAAAATGGTGCATGTGTGGAGGAATAAGCAACTGATGAGAAAGTGCTTATTGAAATAAGCACTTTAATAAGCAAATGGAGTTCAAAAGCCACCAAACTGATACACAAGATGCAGTATGCTAAAGTAACTAAGATGGAACAAAAATCAACAAGTTCTAACCACAGGATCACAAGCTAGATCAGATTGATGACAAGAGCTTATGGCAGAAAAACAGTGACTGAGGGGCTACTTTGAGCTTATGCATAAGCTAACCAATAAGCCAAAACTTAAAACCAGAACTTGGGATCTACACTAGACCTGGGTGAGATCAATTGTACCAAAAATCAGACTATGGGGAGCTCTAATAAGCCCTGTGCACAAGCTTCAATATCTGTGAAAAGCTCAGCACCAACTGAGACAGTGGAGCAGGGGAGACAGGCCCAAGTAAAGGAGCTTATTTGGAGCTTGTACAATATTTGTAAAAATTCACAAAAATGCTAATAAGTAACAAGACCAGCTAAACTTTTTAGAATGACAAGTTCCACTGAAAATGGCTCAAAAATGAAGCCATGAAAATTCCTTGTATTTGCCCCAAAAACAGATTTTAGTACTTTTGACTTTTGAAGAAATAATGAAGCTTTGACTAAAGTGAACTTTGAATCCAAATTATTGACTGAAGTTGATGTTATAAGGGAGAATAAGCACAATGCAACCTATGTTTAACACTTTTAAACACTAATTCAGAGATTTCAAATCCAAAATCCACAACAGTAAGCAGTTAAGACAGATTTAGTGCAATTTTGACTTTGGTTGTTTGAACATGCAATTTTAAGGCAGAGTTAAGTTCAATTGGGGTAACAAAGCATGACCCAACAGTTTTTAATTAATGCAAAAGTCTTTAAGGCAGGTAAAGCTACAGAACCAAACACTCCTATATCAACAGATTGCAAAGTAAAACTGCACTATAGATTAAATCAAATAAGGATATTGATTAAACCAAGATTAACTGACCTGATTATTACTTATTGAACAGATAAAACTTATTTTAAACCACAAGAGAAGATTATGCTATAAAATTGGAAATAACTTACAAGTAGTCCTAAGCCACAATGGCTTGCAACAACAACCAGTGAACACTAACCTATTTAAACCAACCCACTGAATCTAAATCAACCCATTGCTATCACTGCATCACCCCATTTCCAACTGCATTGCCATTTGAATATCCAGTTGACTTTTGTTGACCCAGTTACAAAATGAATTGGAACTTGACTATAAGCTTATAAAAAGCTATAACCAGCTTCTATAAGCTTATATGAACTTGAAAAGAAGCATTATTAAGCTTAAACACAAGACTTTGAGAATAAAAATTGTAACAGTGGATTTTACAATATGAAATGATATTATAACTGAAAATTAGAACTTGAAATTGATTAATATTGATAAAGCAACTTAAGAAAGTACAATTTAACAAAAGATAACAATGTTAAAACTTAACTAAAACATTTAAACTAAAATCGACATTAACTAAATTTCTTAAAAACTAAAACTGCCTCTCTCTTCTTCTTTTGCCTTTCTTTTATACCCAAATGCATTCTCTCTCTGCTCTGATGAAATCCCACCAATCCCAGCCATTGGATGGCTTATAATTGATCTTGACCATTCAAAATGATTTTTGGCGACATTTTTCTTTTCTGCCCATTGGGGGTTGAGTGAGGGGTTAGGGATGCAATAAATGTAGTTTGGATGTTAGTTGGAGGTGAGGGAACAGGTTTGAGTGATTGGAGAGGAGGGGGGATGGGGGGAAAGCTAGTTGCAGGCAGGCAGGTAAGAGTGGTGGACTTTGGCGGGTATGAGAGGTTTGACCAGGATTGACCAAGCAGTATTAATAATAATGGGGGGTTCACAATCCAATTTGACAGGGGGCCAAAGTTATGAAAGGGTCCAAAATTAGGTGAAAGGGTTTAAATATTACAAGGACTAATGTGTAAATCCTGAAACTTGAGGGGCCTAAGCTGCCAATTCAGAAAAGTTATTCCAAGGGACCACAAGTGACAACCTTCAAAAGTAAAAGGACCAAAATTGTCATTTTCCAATTTTCCAAGGGCCATTTCTGCCAAATTTCAAACTTGAAGGACCATTTTTGTAATTTTCTCAAACTTTTGATATTTTTCACCAAAGGACTAAATTTGACAAGTTATGATTTAAAAAGGACCTTTGGTGACTTTTCTTTTGAAATTATGTGCTCAGGGACTGTTTTTGACAATTTTTGAAACTTGGGGGACTAAAACTGCAATTTTTGCAAATTTGATATGTTTTTCATCTGATTTTGATATTTTTGCATTTAAAACACATAAAACACTGATTTGTGATATTTTGATCATTTTGATGTGTTTCTGAGTGTTTTCAGATGATTTTGCAGTTTAAATTGTACAAAAATGATGAGTATTTAGACACTCATCACTTTGCTATTAGGAGAGTAACCTAAAAAGATACCTTCGGTTGATTTAGGATTAAATTTAGTTAGGCAATCTTCAGTGTTAAGAAGAAAACATTTACTACCAAAGACTCTAAAATGTTCTAACGTAGGCTTTTTGCCTCGAGGTAACTCGTATGGAGTTTTACCTAAGAATGGTCTAATTAAAACTCGGTTAAGTATGTACGTTGATGTATCAACGGCATTGCACCAAAATTTTTTAGGAATAGATTGCTCATTTAACATGGTGCGACTCATTTTTTATAGGGTTCTATTTTTCCTTTCAACTACCCCATTCGATTGTGGAGTGCGAGGAGCCGAGAAATTGTGAGTAATACCATTAGCGTCACAAAAAGCTCCAAATTGCACTTCATTATCGAATTCCCTACCATGATCCGTTCTAATAGACACTATAGGACTTCCTAATTGTCTTTTGATTTTCTTACTTAATATTTCAAAGTAATCGAACGTTTCAGTTTTATTCTTTAAAAATTTAGTCCATGTGTACCTAGATTAATCATCCACTATGACCAAAGTATAGTAGTTACCTCCATAACTTTGAATAGTGGATGGACCAAATAAATCCATGTGAAGTAGTTCTAGACACTTAGTTGTAGAGACCATATTTTTAGCTTTGTGACTAGCATGGACTTGTTTTCCAACGTTACAAGCATCACAAAAGTGATGTTCGTATTTTAATTTTGGTAGATCTCTTACTAGTTCTTTAGATGATAGCGATTGAAGAAGTCGCATATTGGCGTGACCCAATCTTCGATGCCATAAGGTCGAAGTATCATCCATAGAAGTAAGACAAAGTTTGTCTTTAGGTTCATTACCGATTTTAATGACATACACTCCATATTTTCTAATGCCTCTTCCTATAGTAATTCCGTTTTTTAATATTTTACTACCGGTTTCACTAAAAAGTACGTTACACTTTTTATCACATATTTGTTATATACTTAGAAGGTTGAAGTTTAGGTTTTCTACGTGACACACATCGTTAATGGTTAAAGATTTGTGAGAAATTGTACCTTTATTGATGATTTTGCTCTTGCTATTACCAAATACCACATTCCCTCCATTGAAGGATTCGTATGTGGAAAACAAGTCTTTATTACCGGTCATGTGCCTCATGCACCCGCTATCCTTGATCCATTCATCCGGATCTAGGTCGACCTTTAAGCACACCTAAGAAAACAATTAACTCAAAAGTTTGGTCCCCATTTGTTCATGGGTCGATTAGTGTTATACATTTCATTCATATTAGGTATATATGGAAAATGTGAGTATGCATTCCATGGTGTAAAGTCTTGAAATGGAAAACCGCTTTGTACATTAGGATTCCATCCCATTTGATGGTGGTTACTTCTCGGATAAACATTATTAGGTTTCCTTATAAATGTGTTTGGTTTTGAAAATGATGGACCTTTGTTTCTCATAAAACTTTGATTTTGTTTTAGTGGTGGTGGTTGTCTAACAGTAACGTGGGTTGGTTTCTTCTTATTAACGATAACAAAGTCGCTTCTAGATGAAGTAACTACACTATTTCTACTGTTTGCATCAGCAGACCCACGGATCCCTGGTTTTACACTATACGGTTCCCTTTTCAAGGGATCCGTAACTACAGTAGCTTGTTTTTCAGTTGCTTTGACGAAATTGTATTTCTTTATTTTCGCTAGTTGATGCATTATGTTCTTGAAAACCTAAACCCTTTTGATTGTTTTCTGTTTTAACACTATCTAGTATTGTATTTAGAGTATTAGTATTCATTCTAGCAATCTTGGAATCAAGATTATCAACTAGTGTTTGAAGTTGAACACAAAGCTCACATTCCCCACTTGCTATCTTCCCTTTTTCTAAACGTTTTAATTTGCTTTTTAATTCAATGACTTCCTTTTTTAAACGTTCATTTTTGTTTTTCAAAATCTTGTTTTTGTTAATTACTTTTAGACTAATTTTGCAAAGTTTATCATATTCACGATGCAATGAATCATCATCTAATGATGAGCTACTATAATAGAGAGATTCGGGACATATCTCGTTTGATTCATTTGTCATGAGACAAATTGCTTCGTCCTCCTCCTCGCTCATTCCCCACGAACCACTCACGAACGCTTTTTGTTCGTCACGTTTGGGACACTCACTAATGAAGTGATTAGGGTCCCCAAATTTAAAACATGCTCGTTCATCCCTTGCTTTATTGTCGTCTTTTCCTTTAAGGAACCCCTTCTTGTCGTCATATGGTTGCTTGACATATCTTCCCTTTCTTCTAAAGAACTTCTTTAAATCCCTTACCGCCATAACATATTCTTTGTCATCACTATCTGAAGAAGAGTTTTCTTCGTCGCTTGAAACCTTCTTTGCTTTTAAGGCAAGAGATTTGTGCTTCTCTTTCTTCTCTTTTGAGGCTTCAGAATCTTTAGCGAGGACAAGTTCATAGACCTTTAGATTGCCTATGAGTTTGTCGAGGGTGAGGATTGACAAGTCTTTTGATTCTTCGATTTCCGTCACCTTTGATCTCCACTTGGATGGAAGTGCCCTTAGATATCTCCTAACATGATTACGACTAGAGAAAGACTCATCAAGTGCTTGTAATGATATAATTATAGTATTAAAGTTAGCAAAAACATTATCTATAGTATCCTCATCCGATATTGAAAATTGTTCATATTGTTGAATAAACAAATCTATTTTATTTTTTTTAACTTGTTGATTTCCTTGATAAGTTACAGCTAAAGAATTCCAAATTTCTTTGGAGGTTTTAAGTATGGAAATTCTTTCGAATTCCTTTTTGGGTAAAGCATTGTATAAAACCATTTTAGCTTCACTATTTTTGGAAAGCTTTTTCTTTTGATCATCGGTGAGTTGATCATGAGGTGTGTTTACTAAATTTCCGGTTTTATCATCTTTTGTAGTGGCTTCAAAGTCACCTTCAACAATGATGTACCAAAGATCAATATCTTTTGACTTCACATACGTTTCGAATATATTTTTCCAATAAATAAAACCATTAGTTTCAAGTAGTGGAGGTCGTTGCATAGATTGCCCTTCTTTATAATTTTCAGAACCATTATGATCGATAAGTTTTTAAAATACCATTTACTTTAAAACTTTTGTAAACTTAGCTCTTGATGCCAATTGTGGAAAACTAGAAGGGAGGGTTGAATAGTTTTGCCGATTTTAAGTTAGTTTCAAAAACTTTAGATTCGATGTTATGTGAGATCGTATGGATGGATAGAAACTATAGATCAATAAGTAATGTAAGTAAAGAAAGAAAGTAAAGTAAAGGATAGAAATGACACAACCAAATTATAGTGGTTCGGCTACAAGGACACCTTCCTTGCCCTACTCCACTCCCCGAGTCACCTACTCGAGAGTTCAAGCACTATGTCAACAAACTCCTTCAACTTGGCGGAGAAGCCTTCACAACGTCGCTTACACTTTTTCTGGTACAAAGCTAAATACCGAGTCCTTAACACGGAGGACCAAGCCAACACAACTATAACACAACAACTATGTGAAATATGAAATACAAGATCTTACTACAGAAATCTTGTGGAGGAACAAATCAATCAAGGAACCCTTACTTGGATGACTTATAGTATCTCGTGATCTCGCCTTAGAGAAGGACCTATATGAGAATCATAACACAAGAAAGAAGAACTACTATATAGCTCAAGAGATATGAGATTAGAAGAATGAAAGAATATATGAGAGAGTTTGTAAGAAGAGGGGTTGATAGAAACAAGACCTTGATAGATCTTAAGCACTCGGAGATCGTTAGTGTTGCCTATGTAATCACAAGCAAACTAATAGAAGATCTCTACAACTTGGTATTGTAGCGGAAAATAAATACAAGTTATAATAACTAAGAACACTTTTGATCCTCTATGGATCTTTGATTATCGAAACTCTATGTTTCGGATAGAATACAAGACTTGAGAAACTTGAGAAAAACTTATCTATTACAAACTAACATGGTTTCTTATATAGGCAAGAAACCCTAATAAGCGTTGACAATTTACGCTTCTACTACTAAACTAGACTAAGCATGCATCTAGACAAG
Organism: Chrysanthemum seticuspe; assembly: GCA_019973895.1. Classification (NCBI taxonomy): domain Eukaryota; kingdom Viridiplantae; phylum Streptophyta; class Magnoliopsida; order Asterales; family Asteraceae; genus Chrysanthemum; species Chrysanthemum seticuspe. The sequence continues at coordinate 107,537,831 of BPTQ01000001.1, forward strand.
CATGCAACTAATCATATTGTTTTGTTAATCATCGTGTTTATTCTGAATAAGCTCTACATAATACGGCGCCAACCTATACATACGGCGCTGACTTTTACTCTAAACTGAGCTTATCTCTCCTACGTGGTTCCCACTTTCAGCAGCAACACACTGTCTGCTTTAATACTTCTGCTGAAGTATAACTTCGGCAGAATCCTTTCTTCTTCGGCAGAATCTCTTCGACAGAAGCTTCGGCAGAATCAGTAGTTTATGCTTCGGCAGAATCAGTAGTTTTCCTTAATTCCCAACAATCCTCCCCTAAACTGGAATTTGACTGGGTTAAGTTCCAGTTTCCTTGATAGATCGATAATATTGTTGAGGATTGTACCAGTTGACGAAAAATTTCCAGGTAAGATCCTTCCCATATCTTAAACACTTCAGAGCTATGGATGGTCAGAATCTTGAGGATCAGCAACAAAGATTCAGAAGAAGAACATCTCTATGATGAAGTAATCTGTAAGGCACCAGATCTTTACAGCAACATATGACATCATGTACATCAAAACGGATAAGTTCAATACTATTCTCATCACTTCCAGGTGTGTTAACTCCTGTGAGAGGTGAATCATTGAAATTAATGGATTTGATGTCTCTTTACCAATAGCCATTACTACTGGAGTAGCCACATGTTTGAGTTCGAAAACTATGGTACATTGATAACCATCTGATTTATTGGCAAACCAGCAACCATATAAACGGATTTGGGTTGTCTTTACCTGTAGCCGTTTGCTCAGGACTAGTCAATTCTTAGAATTGGTGAATTGAGAACCAAATATGGATTCAGTTGCCTTTACCACATGCCATATACATGTGGGCTAGCCAATTCTTGGATTCCAAAAAGGAATAGACCATGGTGAATTGATGACCATACAACCCTCAGCAGTGAAGCATGGGTAGTTGCAAACCCTATGATTTTGAGCAAACCATTACAGCTATCAACAGATTTGATGTGTCTTTACCAAAGCTGTACCCTTTGGACTAGCCAACTCTTTGACATACACAAGGTACATCTGGTGAGTTAAAGACCATTAGAAGTGGACAAGAAACAAAACTGCAAAAAAGTTAGTTTTTTTTTTTTTTTTTTTTTTTTTTTTTTTTTTTTTTAATAACTAAGAAAAACTTGAAACAGGTTTATAGCACTCAAAAAGCTTAAGAATCAATTGAAAAGGTAAATTAAAGACCTAATTTTTATTAAATAAACGCTATCACTATTTGCAAAATGATGTTTTTGTGAGTTTTCTTTTTATGAAAGCGTTTACTTAAGAAAATTTAGACAAAAATAGACAAATAACATAAACAAAGTAAACTAAAATGAACAAAACAGGGTAGTGCAGAGAGTACCAAGTGTTCTGATATGGATGAAGAAGAGGCCTATTGCAGTTGTTGAAGTTGAGTTTTGATCAATCCCACCAGAGCTAAGGCAGAGTGCCTTTCATTTCCCACTGGATCTGGAGGAATTTCCAATTTCTGGCTCAGCATCTTTTCCATAAGTCTTTTAGGCAGAGGGTACTTTCTTTCAGACAACATGCACACAGTGATTCCACCCTTAGTCTCAAGGACATGCACTCGAGGGAGAGGATAGAATCTCCAAGATATAAGCTTCCACAGATGTGAATTTTCCCAAATGGAAGATGCTTTGCTGTTGGGAATGTGGGAGTTCAACAGAACTTGAAGGTCTCCTGGTAAAAACATCCCAGAACCTTGTGGTTCCTTGTTGCAGTAATGGGTGGTAACTTGAGTAAACAGAGAAATTAAGTCTGCCCTGTCGATCAAGTATAGGATTTCTTTTAGAAAGGTGAATTCCATTAAAATGGAATTCCTTCGAAGAAGAACATTCATCTCATCATTCTTTAAATTCCACTCTATCACCCCATCTGAGTTTCCATCAGGAAAATCAGCAGCAGACCCTTCTACAATGAACTTTGAGTCATCAGCTTCAAGATCCAAAGAAGATATTTTGGTCATTCTCTTCTGCCTCCTCCCAGGCTGATAGATTTCCTGAGGGGGAGCATTTTCATCTAGTGCATTGGTAGTAGGACTTGTATTGGTAGATGGAGACTCGGTTGAAGTGCGAAGTGCTTTCATCCTGTGGAATATCTTTATCGCCCTCTCTGTTTTAGTTTCTGTGAGATCAGCTTCCTTTACTTCAGAATCTTCCAGTGTGACAACAGGTGCCACTGAGGGATAGGGAGCTGATGCTTCAGGTGCTTCAGAAGGAATGGAAAATGGTTCAGCAGATTGACCCTTGGCAGTAGATGAGGCAACTTCAGAAGTTGCTTCAGCAGGAATGACTGGAGAGGATTCCTTGATTGGAGCATCATCAGCCTTGAGTCTTTTGGCTTCTTGAGCAGCTTCATTCTCTGAAATCCTCTTTAGGTTGAGAGACTTTGCTAAAGATAATGATCTTTCCTCCATGATTTGGTTATATTTTCGATACAAGACATGATCAGGAAAAGCCTTGACTTGTTTCATTGTTAGGCCAGAGTTGGACAGTGAGTATTGGTTTTTCACCACCCTTCTCATTTCATCTTTAGTGGGAGGTTTGTTTTTGGCCTTCTGAGCTTGGATGGCCCTCTTTTGTGTAATTGCTTCTTGCCTCCTTTGTCTTCCCTGAGCCATCATTCGCTCCACATAATTGTCACTGAGGAAGTCTTCACCTAATATACTTTGAGCCAGAGAAGGTCTTGAAATGACTTGCTGAGTAAGAATATCCCAGTGTTCAGCAGGCATCTTGACCCTCAGTTCATCTAGTTCTTTTCTTCTCTCAGGAGTTAGAGATGAAAATTCCTCTGTTCCAAGTTGTTTAGCCAATGCTACACTTTCCTTTGACATCTCAAACTCTGCCAATCTACTTGCTTGACCCAGTCTTTCCTCCTCACTCACCAGGTTAGGACCAAGTTCATCTTCAGTGATGACATTTTTCCCTTTATCATCAGGCTGCTTAGCACACTCTTCTTCAGTTAGATCAACTATAGGAATTTCTACTGGAGTACCTAGATCAACATGTTGATGTAGATTATCAACTGGAGTGGTCAAGACAACAACATCAGGAAGATCTGCTGAAGTTAAAGGGCCTGATGGTTCTTGAACAGATGAAGATTGTCCAAGATCTGGAGATGCATCCTCCATTTGCATATCAGCAGATGCAGCCTTATCACCCTGATGAGTGTCTAAATACTCATCATTTTTGTACAAAATAAACTGCGAAATCATCTGAAAACGCTCAGAAACACATCAAAATGATCAAAATATCACAAATCAGTGTTTTATGTGTTTTAAATGCAAAAATATCAAAATCAGATGAAAAACATATCAAATTTGCAAAAATTACAGTTTCAGTCCCCCAAGTTTCAAAAGTTGTCAAAAACAGTCCCTGAGCACATAATTTCAAAAGTAAAGTCACCAAAGGTCCTTTTAAAATCAAAAGTTGTCAAATTTAGTCCTTTGGTGAAAAATATGAAAAGTTTGAGAAAATTACAACTTTGGTCCCTCAAGTTCAAAAATTGGCAGAATTGGTCCCTGGAAAATGTGAAAATGGCAACATTGGTCCTTATACTTTCTGATAGTGTCACTTTTGGTCCCTTGAAACAAGATTGATGAATTGGCAGCTTAGGCCCCTCAAGTTTCAGAATTTACACCATTAGTCCCTATAGTTCTAAACCCTTTTAACTCATTTTGACCCCTTGCACCATTTTGGCCCCCTGTCAAATTGACTTTTGGACCCCCTTTATATTAACACTGGACAGTCAACAGAAGTCAAACAAACTACCCTTTTGGCGCCAAGTTACTTTCTTCCCCACTTGGCCCTGTAACTCCCCTGCACACTCAACCAAACCTCACCTTATCCCCTTCCCTGTCTCCCCCCACCAACACCTCACTCCAAATAACATTTATGACCCTCATCCTCATCACACTCAATCTAACTGCTCAAATCCAAGATTCCCGCCAAAAATTGACAAAGTGCTAAAATCCACAAAAGTTATCCCAAGGTTCTGAAACTAAGTGGGATCCACTCAGAGACATGGGAAAAGACCTTTGGAGCTATAAAAGAAGGGAGAGAGATGCAAGAGGAGAGTAGTAGAGTAGCTTTAGTTTTAGAAAATGTCGACTAGTAAATCCTTTTAAATTTCAGTGTTATTTAAGTTTCTAAGTACCTTGTTATGTAATTTTAGTATATTGTAAAACTTTTTAAGTATTCAATTTCAGTTTCCAAGTACGAATTAAACTTATGCAATTTTCAAGTTCGAAATTTCAAATTTATATGAATGTTGTTTGTATTTGATGTTATGCAAGCTCATATAAGATCTTGTATACACTTAAATAAGCTCACTATAGCTTGTTGTTTAAACAGACAGTTGCTACTCAGTTTTTACTTGTAAACCTCTCATGGTCAACAAAAGTCAACCTGGGTCAAAGTGGTGAAGGAATTGATTATGAGTGATGCAGCATGGATTTGAGGTTGATTTGAGTTGGATATTAGAATTAGATAGGGGTTTCATTGATCTCAAAGGCATGCCATAGTGGCAGGACCAATGTGAGTCATCTGTCATTCTAATCCTTTGAATTAGTAGCCTAATTGTTAAGTAACAGTTGTTTGTTTATGTTAAATGTAGTGTAGATATTGATTTCTTGTTTATTGATAGTTATCATTGTTATTATCTCATATAATCACTGTTACATTACTAGTTTATGTCTGCACAATTAGCTCAATAAGTCTGCTACATTTCTAGTTATTAGCTCTATTCTGCTTCATCATCATTAGTAGTTTCAGTATTAGATCTTGAACTAATCAGTTGTTAAAGTGAAACTAGGATCTAATTTGATAAATAGCATTGGTTTAGTTTGTTGTTTGTTGATAAGAGCTTGCATATCTGCTCATAATAGAGTGTTTGGATTAGTGTTCAAGTTTGTGTTAAAGGCTAGTTTGCTGTTTAAGTTTGGTTGGTTTAAGTTTGTTTAGGTTCCATTATCTTAATTTAGTCATAGTTTTGCATCAAAACTCACTCACAGTCAAACTAGAACGTAATCTGCCATCATTTTCAACACAGTTAGTTTCAGATAGGTAGATCTTGCATATTAGTTGATAAGTAGTTTTACTAGCTTATTTTAGTTGTGCTTTAGCTTATTTCATCAAAATCAGTTCATAGTTTGGAATCATATTTCACTTTTGTCAAACTTCAAATCTGTCATTAAGTCAAAATTATCACTCAAGTCAGTGAAATCAGGCCATCTTGCAGACCTTGTGCAAGGGTCAATTAAGTGAGTTAGCAGCTCATACTTGGCTTAGTTGTATCTTGCCAGGTGGTTTTTAGGACTGCAGTGTTTGTTTTTAGGTTAGCTTATTGATTAAGCTCATAGATAAGCTCAAAAGTAGGTACCTGTTACTGTACCTGTTCTGTGCAGCCTACTGTCCTTCATATGCCATTTTTTTCTTGCTCAATATCTTCTTCCTTACTAATCCTTATTAGCTATAACTTTGGATAATTACTCTCTGCTAGGTGGTCTAGTGAACTGCAGTTTTGGTTTTCATTGTAGCTTATTATATAAGCACCTAGAACAGCTTAAAGTGTAGGGTCAGTTAGCTTATTTGCTTTAAGATCAGTTAGCTCATAACTTGGTTAGATGCTTATTTAGGTGTTAAGGGTAGTTGCTTATAGTTACTGTAGAGTAGTTTTAGCATGCTTTAGCTTCTGGTATCATTTGGCTCACTCTTGTGCTTATTAGCTTATTTTCCAAGTAGCTTATTAGGATCAGTTTCATAGCAGCTCTGATTTCTTGCACTGTAGCCCTTGTTTTTATATTTTTATCAGCTTTAGAATATTATTTTAGGTTTTCCCTGAAATTTTCATTATTTTTGGACACTGTTTAGTATTTTTCTTAATTAAAATCAGTTTTTAATCAATTTTAATTAGCTTTAATTGCATTTAATTGAGAAAAAGTTCCAAAAAATAGTTTTTCAATTTTAATAGTTTAAGATAAATATAAAAAGCATAAAAAAGATTTTTCCATATTTTTCTCCTTTTATTTGGTATTTTTCATAATTTTAATTAGATTTAAATAGATTTAAATTCATAGAAAATAGAAAAATAATCAGAAAATTACAAAAATAGTTTTGAAAATTCTAGTTTGATATTTTAGACTTTTCCATTTCATAATTTTATTTTTCTAGCTTTATTTCCTAATTTCTTGTATTTTAGGTAATTATTAAATAGTTAAAATTAGTTTTTAATTTATAATAATTAATTAATTAGTTATAAAAATAATTTTCCTTTTCTATAAATTTTCTTTTATCATTAGGATTGTAAAAATGTATTTTTCATATTTTTAGGATTTATATTTTGTAAGTTTCACGTTTTTATTTGTACGTTTACGTTATTTTAATTTAAACGTACGTTTTAGGTTTTAAACGTTCATCACTTTAAATATAGTGATAGCGTTTATTTAATAGATTTTATTATTTTTTTTTTAGATTTCCTTTAATTTGCATTTAAGCCGTTTTTATCTGTTGGCTTTTTCCTGTAGTTATAATAATCATAAATCAAATCTCTGTATCCATTCAAATCTTCTCGATCACTAAACGTTTGATAATCCATTGCATAGCTCGCTGGGACATAACGACCCGGGGAAACACTATACTCTCCTGATCTTCATTGAGTTGGTGTGTGAGCTGTTTTAAGTTCCTTACGGCTGGTCATTCACAAGTGATCAGCTCGCGTGAGAAAACTTGACGGTTTCGCACCGATCAAATTTTTGGCGCCGCTGCCGGGGAGCTGTGCTGATTATCCTACGTATAGCAGATTAGTGATTTGGATATTCACTCCTTGTTTATACCATCTGTATATGTTTATATTTTCTTTTAAAAATCAAAAATCCAAAAAGATTTTCAGTCTTTGTTTTTGCATCATGTCTATCCAAAAATCCAAAAATATTCGTCTTTACCCTCTAACCCTATTTGATTCTTTATCTCTTTACCCTCTATCCATTTGATTCTAACTTCTTCTATTCTGATGGAATCATCGATTCCTTGTGTAACCGCTTTTCGGTTTACCGTGTCTTTGGTGTACGTGCGAACGGTGCGGTAATGACATTCATAACGGAAGTTGTTTGTTTTGCGGTTCGAGGAATTCATGTTCTTATGATCAAAATTCTTTCAATGAGCCGAAAAACTTCTCCGACTACCCACCCCAACCCCAAAATTTTTCGTTCAATCAGCAGTATTGCTATGGTTGTGGGGATCCGTTAGTTGATTTTTGATGTCAACGATGTTCTTGCGAGAGGTGTGGAAATGATCTTACGGATGGATTTTGTTCGTTTTGTGCTTCGGAAGCTGAAAACTAATGCACTTATCCGAACTTTTCCAATCATCCTCAAAACGATTTTAGCCACACTCCTCAGTATTCATTTGAGCAAGAACCGTGCTATCAAAGTTTTAATGACACATCGTTTCAGAATGTACCGAATTTTTCTTGCACAAATTGTGGAGGTCCTCACGATAATCTTCAATGTCAACCATGGAATCAAAATTACTATACTTCCGGTTTTGACAATTTCCAACCTCCACAGCACCATACGGTTCAAACTCCACCTGAGCCGTTGTCTCAAGAAATTTCCTATGATTTTGAATCCACAATGAAAAAACTTGATGATATACTTCAAAACCTTAAGAATCAAGTGAGTGGTGAAAAAACCATGGGAGAATTGCTAGCCGAAGAACGAGAGGCTCGCAATTCTAGGGAAGAATTATTAGCCCTAGAGCATGCAGCTCTAAGGCGTTCCCAATTTCTTAATGCAGCTATGTATGATGATGACGAGGAGAGTATTCCTTTTAAGAATATTATTTCTCAACTCCCTCAGTCAATTGTTATCCCAGCAGTTGAGATTCCATCTCAAACAACTGCTATCACACCCGAGATTCACACTCACTCTCTTATTATGGGGGACGAGCATCTCGACACTGTTCCTGAAAAGGAATCGGACGAATTGATAAAGTCTAGTGTTGAGGACCTTGTCCCAATCCCAGGAGAGTCACAGGGAATTCTTGATCATGTGTGTGATATCCCTCCTCCTCTTGTCTTCCAAACAGATCATGTTGAGATGCTCTCCGATTCTGATAATGATGATTCATTATCTTGTGGAGACATCATTTATGTGGAAGACTCACCTTCTGAGCTTGTTAGCTTAGAAGAAGAGAATGATGAAGTTACTGACAATGAAATCAAAGATGAAGCTCTTCGAGCAACATTATTGAAGGTCAGTCTTCTCATTTCTAAAATCGAGGCTTTCAAAGAGAAACCTATTTCATCTCCTATCCCCATTAAGGATAGTGACATTCTTTCCGATGATTCTATTCCGGAAATGAAAGCCTCTTGTTTTGATAATATGGGAGAGAAGATTAGTGGCAGTACCACTTTTCATTCTCACAATTCTCTCCCCGATTATGAATCATGTACATTAGAGGAGTTCATCAGTGAACCCACTCATATCAATTCTGAATATGATTCATTCACCTTCATGGAGTTCTCAGATGAACTCACTCATATCATATCTCCGCCGGAGTATGATAACTTCTACTTTGATCTAGACACACCCGAGATATGTCTAGACCAATTGAGCTTAACTGAGGAGATTCATGAAACTATGAATTCTCCTATTGAGGATGAAGAGTTAGTCATGATTTCTATCATGATTTTCTTTCTTTTCTTCATATATTCTGTCACCTCTCCTGTTCTTCACTCCTTCGGGAATGAAGACATTATCTTTGATCCCGGCATTTTCATGTACCATTTGTGAGCCGGTTCTATGTATATCTCATCGGTGTGGAACTTTCACGTGCTTCAAATGTTTGTCCAAACATCTTGAATGAAAGTCCGATAGAGATTCTCTCTTCCACTTGCTTCCCCATGAACCAATGAATTCGGGGTCGAGTCAAGCTAGCGACTCGGTAATCAAAAACAGTAGCTTAACATGGGTTTTCACCCGTGTGTACCACCTAAGTGTGGGGGTAATGCCCCACATGTTAAAAAAAAAAAAAAAAAAAAAAAAAAAAAAAAAAAAAAAAAAAAATCTTCTTTCTAAATAATGGCCGTAGTATTTCCCTTTTACGTTCTTTGTTTCGGCATAACCGCTGGTACTTTGAATATTGAGGGCAATATTCATTTCTAAGTGTGGGGGGGAATTCTCACGAATTTCATATATTATTTACCCAATTCCCCCGTTTTTGGCCAAAATTTTTTTTTTGGAGTAAGTGTTTTACACTTACTCATTTGGTTATCAGTCCGCCTTGTCTGTAAGACTAAAGGATTGGCTAATCCAGGAGCAAACGGCTCTTGGTAAAGATTTCTCAAATCCGTTTATATGGCTTGCAATTTGCCCAAAATTGTATGGTTTTCAGCTCACCATATCCTTAAAAGTGAAGAGTTGGCTAGCCCGCAAGGTTATGGCTTGTGGTAAAGGCAGTGGAAAAACCATAATTGGTAATCAGCTCACCAAAGATAATGTTGATAATTTATCTAAGAGTTGGCTAGTCCAGAAGGGTACGGCTTCTGGTAAAGACAAAATCAAATCCGTTGAAAGCTGGTGGTTTGCTCAAAATCACATGGTTATCGGTGTACCATGGTTCTTACTTGAACTGAAACATTTGGCTACTCCAGAAGTAATGGCTTTTGGTAAAGAGTTTAAAATCCATTTTCTCAAATCATTGCTAGGGACTAGCAATATCTCAGTGTGGGGGATTGATGAGTGTCTAAATACTCATCATTTTTGTACAAAATAAACTGCGAAATCATCTGAAAACGCTCAGAAACACATCAAAATGATCAAAATATCACAAATCAGTGTTTTATGTGTTTTAAATGCAAAAATATCAAATCAGATGAAAAACATATCAAATTTGCAAAAATTACAGTTTCAGTCCCCCAAGTTTCAAAAGTTGTCAAAAACAGTCCCTGAGCACATAATTTCAAAAGTAAAGTCACCAAAGGTCCTTTTAAAATCAAAAGTTGTCAAATTTAGTCCTTTGGTGAAAAATATGAAAAGTTTGAGAAAATTACAACTTTGGTCCCTCAAGTTCAAAAATTGGCAGAATTGGTCCCTGGAAAATGTGAAAATGGCAACATTGGTCCTTATACTTTCTGATAGTGTCACTTTTGGTCCCTTGAAACAAGATTGATGAATTGGCAGCTTAGGCCCCTCAAGTTTCAGAATTTACACCATTAGTCCCTATAGTTCTAAACCCTTTTAACTCATTTTGACCCCTTGCACCATTTTGGCCCCCTGTCAAATTGACTTTTGGACCCCCTTTATATTAACACTGGACAGTCAACAGAAGTCAAACAAACTACCCTTTTGGCGCCAAGTTACTTTCTTCCCCACTTGGCCCTGTAACTCCCCTGCACACTCAACCAAACCTCACCTTATCCCCTTCCCTGTCTCCCCCCACCAACACCTCACTCCAAATAACATTTATGACCCTCATCCTCATCACACTCAATCTAACTGCTCAAATCCAAGATTCCCGCCAAAAATTGACAAAGTGCTAAAATCCACAAAAGTTATCCCAAGGTTCTGAAACTAAGTGGGATCCACTCAGAGACATGGGAAAAGACCTTTGGAGCTATAAAAGAAGGGAGAGAGATGCAAGAGGAGAGTAGTAGAGTAGCTTTAGTTTTAGAAAATGTCGACTAGTAAATCCTTTTAAATTTCAGTGTTATTTAAGTTTCTAAGTACCTTGTTATGTAATTTTAGTATATTGTAAAACTTTTTAAGTATTCAATTTCAGTTTCCAAGTACGAATTAAACTTATGCAATTTTCAAGTTCGAAATTTCAAATTTATATGAATGTTGTTTGTATTTGATGTTATGCAAGCTCATATAAGATCTTGTATACACTTAAATAAGCTCACTATAGCTTGTTGTTTAAACAGACAGTTGCTACTCAGTTTTTACTTGTAAACCTCTCATGGTCAACAAAAGTCAACCTGGGTCAAAGTGGTGAAGGAATTGATTATGAGTGATGCAGCATGGATTTGAGGTTGATTTGAGTTGGATATTAGAATTAGATAGGGGTTTCATTGATCTCAAAGGCATGCCATAGTGGCAGGACCAATGTGAGTCATCTGTCATTCTAATCCTTTGAATTAGTAGCCTAATTGTTAAGTAACAGTTGTTTGTTTATGTTAAATGTAGTGTAGATATTGATTTCTTGTTTATTGATAGTTATCATTGTTATTATCTCATATAATCACTGTTACATTACTAGTTTATGTCTGCACAATTAGCTCAATAAGTCTGCTACATTTCTAGTTATTAGCTCTATTCTGCTTCATCATCATTAGTAGTTTCAGTATTAGATCTTTAACTAATCAGTTGTTAAAGTGAAACTAGGATCTAATTTGATAAATAGCATTGGTTTAGTTTGTTGTTTGTTGATAAGAGCTTGCATATCTGCTCATAATAGAGTGTTTGGATTAGTGTTCAAGTTTGTGTTAAAGGCTAGTTTGCTGTTTAAGTTTGGTTGGTTTAAGTTTGTTTAGGTTCCATTATCTTAATTTAGTCATAGTTTTGCATCAAAACTCACTCACAGTCAAACTAGAACGTAATCTGCCATCATTTTCAACACAGTTAGTTTCAGATAGGTAGATCTTGCATATTAGTTGATAAGTAGTTTTACTAGCTTATTTTAGTTGTGCTTTAGCTTATTTCATCAAAATCAGTTCATAGTTTGGAATCATATTTCACTTTTGTCAAACTTCAAATCTGTCATTAAGTCAAAATTATCACTCAAGTCAGTGAAATCAGGCCATCTTGCAGACCTTGTGCAAGGGTCAATTAAGTGAGTTAGCAGCTCATACTTGGCTTAGTTGTAGCTTGCCAGGTGGTTTTTAGGACTGCAGTGTTTGTTTTTAGGTTAGCTTATTGATTAAGCTCATAGATAAGCTCAAAAGTAGGTACCTGTTACTGTACCTGTTCTGTGCAGCCTACTGTCCTTCATATGCCATTTTTTTCTTGCTCAATATCTTCTTCCTTACTAATCCTTATTAGCTATAACTTTGGATAATTACTCTCTGCTAGGTGGTCTAGTGAACTGCAGTTTTGGTTTTCATTGTAGCTTATTATATAAGCACCTAGAACAGCTTAAAGTGTAGGGTCAGTTAGCTTATTTGCTTTAAGATCAGTTAGCTCATAACTTGGTTAGATGCTTATTTAGGTGTTAAGGGTAGTTGCTTATAGTTACTGTAGAGTAGTTTTAGCATGCTTTAGCTTCTGGTATCATTTGGCTCACTCTTGTGCTTATTAGCTTATTTTCCAAGTAGCTTATTAGGATCAGTTTCATAGCAGCTCTGATTTCTTGCACTGTAGCCCTTGTTTTTATATTTTTATCAGCTTTAGAATATTATTTTAGGTTTTCCCTGAAATTTTCATTATTTTTGGACACTGTTTAGTATTTTTCTTAATTAAAATCAGTTTTTAATCAATTTTAATTAGCTTTAATTGCATTTAATTGAGAAAAAGTTCCAAAAAATAGTTTTTCAATTTTAATAGTTTAAGATAAATATAAAAAGCATAAAAAAGATTTTTCCATATTTTTCTCCTTTTATTTGGTATTTTTCATAATTTTAATTAGATTTAAATAGATTTAAATTCATAGAAAATAGAAAAATAATCAGAAAATTACAAAAATAGTTTTGAAAATTCTAGTTTGATATTTTAGACTTTTCCATTTCATAATTTTATTTTTCTAGCTTTATTTCCTAATTTCTTGTATTTTAGGTAATTATTAAATAGTTAAAATTAGTTTTTAATTTATAATAATTAATTAATTAGTTATAAAAATAATTTTCCTTTTCTATAAATTTTCTTTTATCATTAGGATTGTAAAAATGTATTTTTCATATTTTTAGGATTTATATTTTGTAAGTTTCACGTTTTTATTTGTACGTTTACGTTATTTTAATTTAAACGTACGTTTTAGGTTTTAAACGTTCATCACTTTAAATATAGTGATAGCGTTTATTTAATAGATTTTATTATTATTTTTTTTTTTAGATTTCCTTTAATTTGCATTTAAGCCGTTTTTATCTGTTGGCTTTTTCCTGTAGTTATAATAATCATAAATCAAATCTCTGTATCCATTCAAATCTTCTCGATCACTAAACGTTTGATAATCCATTGCATAGCTCGCTGGGACATAACGACCCGGGGAAACACTATACTCTCCTGATCTTCATTGAGTTGGTGTGTGAGCTGTTTTAAGTTCCTTACGGCTGGTCATTCACAAGTGATCAGCTCGCGTGAGAAAACTTGACGGTTTCGCACCGATCACACCCCTAGGTTCCTCTGAAGCTTCAGAAGAATCCTTATGAAGATCATATCTCTTTCTTCTTGTGTACAGAACAGGTTTCTTCTTCTTTGATGAAGTGGCAGCTACCGATGAAGGGTCATTGAGAGACACTTCAGCCAACATTTCTAGAGATCCAAAGGGAGGAACTTCTTGCTCTTCATCAGAGGAAACCACCAGTTTCCTTTTGGAAGACCCTTTTAGTTTGTACTCTAAGACCTTAACCTGATTCTGCAGCTCTTCAATTTTACCCCCAAGAGACAATTTGGTCTCTGCAAGTTCCTTTTTCAGATCATTAACCTCTGCAGCATACCTGTTGACAAGAGCATACACAGATGAGAGTGTAATGGAGTCCTCAGCTCCACCAGCAGATTGCTCTGTGGTAAGGGGAGCCTCATTGGACCTTTCAGAAGTAACCTGGTCATGCTCAATGTGGGGAAGATCTTCATCAAGAGGATCCCTCACAGGACTTGGTGTGGGAGGTCTATTAAGATCTGACTCAACATTAGTATCAAGTGTGGGTGGAGGACTGGGACAGAGTGGTTGTTCTGGAGCAACATGAGTTGCTTCAACAATAGAAGATGGGCCCTCATCAATGTTAACTAATGGATTACCATCAGTAGCAACAGGTGAGATAGGAGGATTATGAGTCACATTCTCCTCATCAGCAGCCTCATTACCCTGAGGCAACATGGCTTCTAGTAAGGGATGATGTTCTCCCTGAAAGTGGGTTCTCATGGTTGCAAACAATTTAGCAGTCAAAGAACCTATAGGATAAAAAGCTTGAGCTTGGGTAGAGGTGTCTAGTATAATTTGTAAAAACCTTGGGTACATTAAAAATTTTCCCTTTGTCTTTTGAATATTTTCAACCATGTTTTCGAAAATATACTTAGAAAAATTGAAAGTTACCCCTTGAGAAAGACACACAATACCATATCCCAGTCTGGTAGAGAACTGGTCCCATCCTCCGGTCTTGTTGCTCATGCATTGGAGCAGTGTGTGAACCAGGAACCTCCATTTTGGGCAGAGTTCCTTCTTTAGCCACATATCTGTCCTTTTTCCTCGATACCCAATAGCCCTAAGTCCATTCAGCACATCTTCCTGATTAGAGTAAAATACTCCATCAGCATCTTCCAAGTGAAGCTTCCTCCTAATCAGGTCCTCTGTAACATTGTACTCTTTTTCATCAATCACAGCCCTAATCTCTGTCTCACTCCTCTTCTCAGCAGTTGCCCAAAATTGAGTAATCAGTGATTCATATATCTCATTTGGAGAATGAGTTAGAGCATAACGAATTTTGGACCTTTTCAGAAATTCCACCATTGGTTCGTACAGTTCATAACCTTTGCCATTACCCAGAAATGCAACTTTGTTGTGATCATATTTAAATTCAAGAGCCATGAGGGATATAAGTGTTTAGGATTATGATTTAGAAATGGTGAGAGTTTGTGAAAGTGGAATGAGAGGGAGTTTGTTTGTTCTGAAGCGAGTGATGGTGGATGGAGTGTTTTTGCCCAAATTAAAGTCAAAGAAAAATTGACCGTTTGGTTGACCATTGCTGACGTGTAGGACATCTTTGACCCAACTCAAAATAACACTTCGGCAGAAACACAAGATCAATCTGCTGAAGTTATGGCATCAGCAGAATGCATCAAAGATAAGAATATCTTCGGTAAGTTTCTAGAATTACTGTGCCACCCACTTGCATTAAACGCGTTGAACCTAGAATCCGTCTATAAAATGATCCCAATGTAACTCATCTTTTCACCAAGATCCCCAAATATTTACCACAAACCCTAGAAGTAAAATAACCTCAATTAACCCAATTGCACCATGAATACCAAACCTGAGATCATAGATCTCACTTCCTCATCTTCCTCATCTTCCTCATCCTCTTCATCATCATCAAGTGGTGAATCAAACCCATGGTTCCATTACTTTCCTCAACCCTATCCAAGACCAAATAAATCGCCCTTTCTTTCTTCTTCAGAAGATGACAGTGTAGTGAATCCAAGTGAATCTGCTGATGATTCTGATGACTCCTATAAGGAGGGAACTTCTTACTCCCAACCTCCAGCACCTCGGTCTCAACAAAGACCTCGTGCCAGGAATCCGCCACTCCCCAAAGATAGAGAGGTGGTTCTTGGTCTCACTGCGCCATCTTTTGGTGCATGAACACACATCGTATAGTAGAAGGGCTTAAGGAGGGTGGATCGATTGCATTTTGGTTGAAATGAATAGATGAAGCACAAAGGACACGATAGTTCTCTTCGTCATCCTACGTGGTCATCGTCATCATCAATCGTTTTCATCAATCCATCCCTCCATTTTGGTCCTTAGCATCTTCGTCGTGCTGGTCATGCATATCCAACCAGCCAGTTAGACTGAATGGTTGGTTACGCAAGACCTACAAAAGCAAAGCCAGCATTTAACTCATATCCAGCATTCCATTAGATTTCGGAATGAAAGATATACATTAGATTAGGCTTAGCTTAATTGTACAGCTCGTATCTTAAGGATGCAAAATAGAAGTTGACTTTATGTAAGCTGTAAGCTGTAAACTGTTTCTTGAATGAATGAATGAACAATTTGACTTCAATTTCTTTTCTTTCAGTATTATCTTCAGTAGAATCAAATTGTATGCTTCAGTATTTGTTATCAGAAGAAACAAGCAACACTTTCTCAGCTATTTAACCATGTACTAATGAGCCACTCTTGATGAATTTGATCTTGATCATGGGATGTATATTCTGCAATCCAGATAAGGAATAGACAAAATGCAGTACAGACAACTGCAAAACAGACACTAAAACATACACAACAACAAAAACAAACTAGCAAACTAGAGAATTATTAGAAGTTAGTGTTAGAAAACAAACTAATATACAAAAATATGCAGAGTTTGCACAAATCCTCCCCTGAGGCATATGCCTCCCCTGAGGCATATGCCTCCCCTGAGGCCTATGCCTCCCCTCAAACTATGCAGTCAAGGGTTTAGCATTCCAATATTGACCACGAGGTGTTGAAACCTTGGTCCATCAAACGCTTTTGTTAATAGGTCTGCCACATTATCATCAGTATGGATTTTAGCCACTTTTATCAAATGTTTTTCATAAGCATCTCTTATAAAGTGGTGCCTGATTTCAATATGTTTTGTTCGACTGTGAAAAACTGGATTTTTGACTATGCAGATGGTACTTTGATTATCTATATGAATTGTAGTGTTCATAAAGTTGTACCCATAGTCCAGCAATTGGTTCTGAATCCAAAGGACTTGACCACAGCAGTTTGCAGCAGCAACGTACTCTGCTTCAGTAGTTGAGGTGGCCACAATGGTTTGTTTCTTGCATTGCCAAGAAATCAACCTTTTGCCTAGAAATTGGCAGCCTCCAGTTGTGGATCTTCTATCCAGATTTGCACTAGCATAATCACTGTCACTATATGCTTCCAACTTGAAAGGAGATTCTTTTGGGTACCAAAGGCCTAAAAAAGGTTGGCCTTTGAGATACTTAAAGATCTTCTTGACTGCATTGAGATGGGAAGCAAGTGGAGTGACTTGATGTCGAGAACAAACACTCACAGCAAATGTAATATCAGGTCTTGAAGCTGTCAAATACATCAATGAACCAATCATGGACCTGTACAGATGAACATTCACAGGTAGATCTGGTTCATTATTTGCTTTAGCCTTTGG
>BPTQ01000001.1:107554999-107699386 GCA_019973895.1 Chrysanthemum seticuspe
TCTTTTCTTTAGCACATCGACTGTGTACTAATTTTTCAAACCAAAAGGTATTTTTATGATTGATAATTGATTTTCAATAAAACCTTCGTTGTATTGCAAAAATAATTTCTATTGAGCAATACACGATTGCTTTTCAAATCTCTTTTCATCAATCAGTGGACTTAAAATTCGCTGGTTCACTCACTCCGTGTTGTCTTCTTTGAGTCGTTCCGGTTTGAGAACAGCTAGAACAGCTGCGAAACCCTGTCAAGGAGATTCTTAGGAATCCTACCTGATCACAGGCAGTACTTGTACTGATCAACGGGGAACCGTGGGCCGTGTACCTCAATTCATCGAAAGTGATCAAAGACACTTTCGTGCGATTTGTTGCTAACTGTTGTATGCAGGTACGCCCGACGTTTGCAGCTGATCAGAATGAAGCGGTCAATCCATAGCCGCATGCTCACTTAACTCATTCATCTCAAAAGAAATCATGATTAGTGCATCAATGACTCTGATATTTTCACACCAAGCTTCTGCTACGCTGCTACCAATATCGTGATTCAACAAATGCTTCCGCTACTCTGATGAGAAGATATCATGATCCAGAATGTGAGCATGTCGGTCCCAAAGTCACAACACCACAATGGATGTCTCAGAGATTTTTGATAGCTGATGATCTCCAAAGATGGCTCAAACTTATCATCACGTGGATCAGTGAAAGACCTCCACTTGGAATAACCAAACATGCATTGTGAAGAATCAATGGCTACGAGCTTAGGAGCAAAGGACTACAACAAGAATGCAAGATCAATTGTTAAATGTTATATCTATTTGTATTCTATGTAATTTTGGTACATTATTGAGGTGACCTCCCTTAGGGGGAGATTGTTAGGAATTAGAAATTCCCAGTATTAAAGAGTCGGTCACCTCAAGCATATGTAATCATTAGAAAGCTCGTAGTCGTAGTTCTTTTAAGTTAAGTAGTTATTTAGTTAAGTAGCACCGTGGAGGACGGACGGGTCTTTACCCACTGTATGCCTGATCCACAGCCCAAAGTGTGGCGATTTGTGTAAGACTATAAATACTCTCTACCTTCCAAGGTAGAGAGTTGGAGCTCATAATAAGATCTTTCACTTTCTCTCACTAAGTTCCCTAAACCTCTAACTTTCTCTCTCTAGAATTCCATCTATATGCTACTTTGTGTTATGGTTTGATGTGTATGTGAAAAGTTAATATCTAACAAGTTGACTAATGATCTAGTAATGCGATAGGTCATTCGTTGTGTACTTAATGCTTGATTCATCTTTGTGAACCTTAGAGTATGATTACCTGAGTGATTGTAGGCTAAAACATCCGAAGAGTGCCTTAGAGTAGGAGTCTATAATCTCTACGTGGATTTGTAGACAAGACCCTTTGGTAATTTCAAAGAGTTAGGGAGAAACGCATACCCTACAACTTTAGAAACACAACGCAACTAGGAATAAGACGTGACACTCAACCATCAATAGGAGATAATTAAGGAGTAATACAAACTAAGTAAACACATCTTTAAACTATCATACGAGCACACATTAATTAGACATAGACTCCCACAACCTTAGTTTAGATAATTAGATAATAGTAGAGTAATCGGTAGAAATACCAACCCCCCAAATCCAATACCCGAGATTCGTACTTTTCCATTTTCATAAAATATAAAAAGATAAAAAATAATCTTCCTCAACCTTAACCTTAGCGTAGTAACTCCCTACTAGCATTCCTATTCCCCTAGAGAACGATATCAATACCCGTGGCTTACCCTAATTACTACACTACAACGATTAGGTTCACTGCCTAGGGTGTTATAAAACTTGCTCGAAGAAAAGGAAGTTTCCTTGACCCCGAACGACGCGTGTAGCGTTATCAATGTGCTACGTTTGTACAAGTTTTAAATTTATAAAAGGTGAATTACCAAAATTACCAATAACACATACGAGCAAGTGTACTCATCCGTTATAGCAAGATTATGAAGGTAAGTCAAGATCGTTCGCAGGGATTTGAGTGAATCTAATTAACAAGTATGAATCAACAGATTCTATCCAAAACATATAACAACGCAAATAGAGATAATGAAATTCAGATGATTAAAAAAAACTACACTTGCTTAAACTAGTTTCATATCCTAGATTAATGTGATTGTGTTAACCTCTTAACATGTTGGTTGTGATAATTAGTTGGTGTACTAATCTATTGTTCTTACAAATTAAACCTTCGTCAAGATTTTAGTTTATAAAAACAAGCATTACGTTTAACCAATCAATTCAAGTTTCATAAGTTCACTTTCATAAACTTAAACACAGAAACATCCACTTGTTTCATTAAATTGCTTAAGAAATGGTCAATACAAAAGGTAACCGATTATAGACAAAAGGCTACAATTGATTCTCAACAACTAATCTTACGACCTTTTAGATGTTTCCAATCAATCCAATTTGATAATCAAAAAGCGTTTTTATTACAACCACACCTTAGTTCCTTTGTTTAATCAAGAATAATGGGTAAAAACAACCATCTATAGACAAAATGATTATAACTAGTTGAATAACAATAAGTTCTTTCGACCTCTACGATTACTATCAAATAGTCAAACTTGATTAACAAATGTCACTATGAAACTTTAGCACAATTGGATCTTAGAATTAACTTGAAATTGAATTAAAACATGTTAACACAATCACTAACTAATCATATGATAATCAACATCATTTAAGCAAGTGTATAAAGAAACTAGCCACTCATAGCAAACATGAACATAAACTCAGAACTTTGAACATTAGAAAACATGATTAAAAGTCTTACAATGCTTGGAATAAGATTACAAATGGTGAAGTAATGATTCCCAAAGTATTGGGGTAGACTTGGTGATTTGGCCTCCAAATGTGGAACTTCTAGAACTCAAAACTTTCCTGGACTTCTAAGGACGAATTTGAGAGCTTAAGAGCTTTGTTTGATGAGTAGAGAGAGTTATATTGAAGTGTGCGTCTCATATGCTCACAAAAGGTCTCTATTTATACTAATTCCAAGGCCTAGGGTATTAATTGCTGAACTTGGCCTCCAAAGAGTTAGGAAGGGACTAGAATACACCAAGAGAAGGACCTAGAATCGTTTGGATGCAAAGGGGAAACTTAGTGATGAAGATTTGGCAGCAACAGGTCTTCCAACCGGATCAGTTATATGACCAACCGATCCGGTTGGTCTTCTACAAGGAACCAACCGTTTCCGGTTGCGGGCGGCGATCGAACAGTTGGGATGGCGTCTTTGGCACTTTTTAGTCAGTTTCCAACCGATCCGGTTGCAATGGCACCCGATCCGGTTGGATTTCCTGAGTTGCGGAAAATTGATCTTTACTTCTTTTTATCTTGTAGAACTTGGTTCTTCAATCACTATGGTCTTCAAAGGTACTAGAAATACTGATTTGTGCTTGACATGCTCTACTGAAACATGAATCTTCTATTTGTTGAACATTACTTTACTTTTCCTTCCGTTTCCCTGCACTTGGCTATAAACACTAGACAAACATCTTTTGATGCGATTAAGTACTGAAATCACGCAAATATAACCAAATAACATATACAAAAGGACACATAACGCTATTAGAAACATGTACAATATGAGCGTTATCAGGACGACACTCGGATTTACCTAAGGCTTTACTTCATCTGATCGGGTTCTCTGCCTGTTAGTATGTGTTTATCCTAGTTTATCACAATTTTATAAATATTAACAGCAGGATGAAATAGCACATCAGCTTTTTGGCGCCGCTGCCGGGGAGCAGTTAATGAAAGATCTAAGGTATGAGTTATAATATTGACCTAAGATAAGAGACTTGAATACTTTTCAATGTCGTATAAGGTATGTATCTCAGTCTCTCGTATTACAGTTTTCTATTACACTTCCATATTTTCTCTTTGAAGCTATTAGTTACGGCGTAACTTCTATTAAAAGTTACGGCTTAACCATTAAATAATATTAAAAAAATTTAATAATTAAAAAATTAATTACGGCATAACCTAATATTCCAATTACGCCGTAACCTCAGAAGGTATAAAACCCCAGCTACGGCTGAGAAATTAGGTTTTTACCAATTCATCATATTTTCACCGCCCTCGCTACAGTAAAACTATTCCTAAAAAATTTCATGAAGTTATCTCATTTTTTCAATCAATCAATGGCTGGTAAAATCTATCTCTACTCTTTTTGATTCTCTTTCAATTATTATTTTTCAATTAGGGTTTATGTGTTCATAATTGGGGATCTTGCTTCTTTCACGATAATTATTGCTATTGCCCTGATTAATTTGTAATTAAGAATGATTTCCCATGTTCTATTGATTTGTGTCATCTCATTATTGGTTGTTTGGGTCGTTTTGATCAATTTTAAATTGTGTTTTGGTCAAGCGTGAACATAATGGTTTAGTCGTTGTCTTACAACACCACATATGTTAAAAACTTATGGTTCTTTTTACCTTTGGGATAAAATTGATGGTTACAGCGTAATCTATTGCTGGTCGTAACCATGTGACTGTGTTGAGTTTTTGGGAGGTATTACAGCGTAATCAGTGGGTAAGATTACGCCGTATCTATGTTCTGTGATACAATTATGGCGTAACTAGTAGTTTCTGTTACGTCGTGGTTTGGTTCTGTGTTTGGATTACGTCGTAACAGGTTGCGTGTGTTACGCCGTAATCCTTGTTACGACGTATTCTTTGTCTTCAATTACTTCATAACTTCACATCAGTCTGCAATAATATTTATCTATGTTTCTTTTTCTTTCAGGAAACAACAACAATCCCACTTAATGGGTAAGATTTTTTTCCTACGACAATGAAGTAATGAATTTATGCAGGGACGACTACGAGAAGCTGGCAAAGAAAGAGATGATGCATTCGAGGAAGTAAATGACGGGCTGCTTGCAGGAAATTGAGGAAATTTTGCAATATTAAGTACACTCAGCGTACTGGAGTTCAGAGAATTCTTGGCATCCGTGGAGTTCAGAGATGAAGTTGAAAACAATGATCATACCTCACTATATTTTCAGCTTGGATGGGAGACAAGGATTTGACTTTGAGGGAGTTTATGGTTAGAATTGGATTGTACATTGAGCGAGATCTCATCAACGATTTGTTTGAGGAGTTTTATGGCACTTGTTGGAGGTTCAAGCCCGAGGCATACAACCCTACGACCTACTTCAACAGCATATCTTCCATAGAGGGGTTAGATATTGTTAGCCTTAATAATATTTAATAGAAGTGATGGTCCATTCATGTTTAGGAACTTTGTAACGTGTGTTAGATATCTTGATACAATAGTCAATGGGCTCGTGGATTGGGATAAGCTAAATGGCTATTAGTTTAGTTAAGCTAGCCTTTATAAGTTAGAATCCAATCCAACCCAATCCAAGCCCATGCCAAGCCCATTAGGGTGTTTTATGTTTAAGTATAAATACCCCTCAAATGTGTCATTTGAGGGGTGTGCTTGAGTGTGTTTGTATGTGTTTTTCTTTGAAATAAATATCATCTTGTTTTCATCTTTCTCTCCTCCATACACGACACATATATATATCAAGTCACCATCTTAATCTTTCTTCTTATTATTTTACGCATAAGTATTTGTGTTTGGTTTACGTGTATACTTGTGGTAAGCTTGTGTATTCGTGATAAGGTTGAGAAAAACAAGGTCCTACAATTGGTATCAATCGCCTAACAATGGTTTAGGAGTGTTTGTGTTCGTTTTTTGTTGAAACTTTTCCAACAAATTTCGTTTTTTATATAAAAACGCAAGCTTTTTGCATAAAGTTTTGATTTTTACGTGTTTTTAAGCATAAAGTTGTAGTTTTTATTGATCATTAAGTGTTTTGGAAGAAGTTTGTGCAAAAGAAATCGTTTGGAAACGTATTTTTGGGTGAAAATTTATGTTTTTTTGCAAAAATCTGGGCATTCTATGCGTAAGCATTGCACGGACAGAAATTCAAAACCCTAGTTTTACGCGTAAGGAAAAGTCAAAACCCTATTCTTACGCGTAAGGTCTACGCATAAGTGAAATCCTACGCTTAAGCATTTGGTGACGTTTCTTCGTGCAACAACGGTGACTCAGTACTTCCCTCACTTGGATAAGTGTGTGGAATACTTCGACTTGTGGATGTCTATTACACTTGGACGAGTGTAAAGGATTTTGGTTTTAAACCTAAACTTACGCATAAGCCTAAAAACTTATGAGTAAGCACTTCTACGCATAAGTTAATTTTTACGCGTAATGTACTCTACTTATAAGAGTTTAGTCTACGCATAAGCTTAAGTTTAACCTTAAAGTTTACGCGTAAGGTAAAGTTTACGCATAAGCTCCATCCTACGCCTAAGGAATCCTACGCATAAGCACCAATTCCTACTCCTAAGAACAAGGTTTACGAGTAAGATTTTGAGCAAAACTTCAAACGGCCATAACTTTTGAACCGTAACTCCGTTTTCAGCATTCTACCCATCAAAACGACCGTGAGAACGAGGAGAATGACACGCCAAATGAATTTCATTCGGGTCAACCTTCAAGTCCTAACAACGCTCCGAACAGAAGTTATTGAGGTTTTTAAGTTTTTAGACCCAATTTTTACTACAACAACCGAGCTTAATCTTCATCAAACACAACTCCTTTATCATTGAATCGATCCTACATCAACTTTATAATCAAATAACTTCATCAATGGCTACTCAACAAGACATTCATGCAGCCGGTGCCGAAAACCGTCCTCCTATGCTCGAAAAAGGTGGATATCTTCAATGGACAAGTCGTATGCTTCGCTACATCAAGACCAAACCTAATGGAAAACTCATGATTCAATCCATTACTAATGGACCCTTCAAGCCTCGACAAGTCCAAAACCCTGGAAATCCTGATGCAACACCTCCCGTCCCACCATCTTTTCGTGTTCAAAATGAATCAGAATACACGGACGAGGATAACAAACAGGTTGAAGCAGATGACATAGCAATACACATTGTCCAACTGGGTTTACCAAGAGACATCTTTGCTGCTGTAGACAGCTGTGAAACTGCTTACGATATGTGGGAACGTGTTAGACGGCTATGTTATGGAACAGAAATTGGTAAACAAGACATGGAGAACAAGCTGTAACTGAATGGGAGAGGTTTACATCAACTCCAGGAGAATCCATTGAATCCTAGTATGGAAGGTTTTGCACTTTGATGAATGAGCTTATCAGAAACAAGTTGGCACCCAGAACTATCGTGAGTAACATCAAATTTCTCAACAATCTTCCAGAAGAATGGGGACGATATGTCACTATTGTCAACCAAACAAAGGACTTACATCAGGTGAACTTTGATCAACTAAAGGATTTTCTGAAACAAAACTAAGCTGAAGTCAATGAAGTTAGGAAAGAAAGATTGGCAAAGAATCATGATCCCTTGGCACTAATTGCAAAGACTCCAACTCCAGTGAACTCACAACAACAAGCTTCATCATATTCCACTAACAACAACTTGCAGCAATACATTCCACAACCACAAGCTGTTATCCCTCAACAACAATTCTACCCACCAGAACAACAAGTCATTCAACAACAACAGTATCCACAATACCAGGAACAATGAATCCCTGATCTTGAAGTTGAACAAGAAGAGGCTCTGTCAAATGCATTTGCTTATTTGACTAAAGCATTCAAAGGTCGCTATTCCACACCAACTAAGAACAACCAAAGGATTTCATCAAACACTCGCAACAGGCAAATTGCACAGCCGGGTTTGAATATGGGTCATCAAGGACAAATGGTTGTAGTTATTGGGAATCAGCAGGGATATGCTACTGGATTTCATATGGGTAAACAGGCGGTTCCATATCAGGGTAATCAGTTGGGTCAGAATGTTGGAAATCAGATGGGGCAGAATGTTGGGAATAGAACAGTGGGTAATCCGAATGGGAATGTTACAGCTCCAGTCGTTGGGAATTATGGAAATGTGAATCAGGGTAATCAGGTTAAGTGTTACAACTGTCAAGGAGTGGGTCACATTGTAAGGAACTGTCCCACTAAGCCAAACAAGAAGAATTCTGTGTATCTTCAGAAAGCAATGTTGTTCGCACAGAAGTCTGAAGCAGGGATGCAGTTGAGTGCTGAGGAACATGATTTTTTTGCTCTTATGGATGAATTGGAAGACCTAGAGGAAATCAATGCGAACTGTATCTTCATGGCAAATCTTCAGGAAGCTAAGTATGACACTGATTCTGACGCACCTCTTGTTTATGACGCCAATGCAGTATCTGAGGTACCAATCATTGATCCATGCTATAACAATTTCATATTTGATGGGTTTACTCATAACGAACAGCATTCTGTGACGCCAACACCCACTTATGGTACATACCTGGACAATCCGAGTAGTAGCAATATTATCTCTGAAACTCCAGATGTGGATCCTAATGGAGGCTGTGTGGCACAAAATAATGAGACTGATGAGGAAACACATGCCTTATTTGAATCATTGATAAATAATTGTGGCATTGAAATTGAGAAAGTTAAAAAGGTCAATCGCGATGTTAAGGCCGCGAATGATAAATTAACCGTTGAGCTTGAGAGGTACAAGGAGAATGCAAAAGCCTTTGAATTTCACAAAAACAAAGAGTCAGAATTAGAAATTGGTTATCGAGATTCCGTTTTAAGAGAAACACAATTACAAATCAAGTATAACACGCTTGATGTTAATTTGAACTTGAAAATAAAATCTTTAAACAAGGAAATTTTTTATCTTAAAAACCAACTTTCTAAACAACAAGCAACTTACTCTGATCTTGAAAAAGAGAAGAAACAGTTGATTGCTGATTTTTCAAAATGTGAAGATTCTCTTCTTGATGAAATTCTTGAGAAAAATGAAAAAAATCAAAAAATTGGAAAATTTGCTTGTTACAACGGGTCATTTAGCCAAATCAACCAATATGCTAATTAATCAAACAAATCCGTATTTTCATACAACACAAAAAATGGCTCTTTGTAACACACCTCCTTGTTTCCTCAAGAAAGCTCAGAAAGAATGGAATGTTTTGAACAATGGAAAAGCTTTGCATGAACCCATAATTGTTCGTGATTCTCTTGAAACGTTAGAACTATCTGATGAGAGTAGATCAAAAATGCAACAAAAGAACCAAAATCTAAAACCAATTGATTATAACAAATGGAACAAAATTTCTGGAATTACTTTTGTTTCACAAAAAGAAAAGTCAAAGTTTTCCATCACACCTAGTGTTTCAAACAAAGAGTCAACACTAGTTTCAAAACCAGTTTCAACTCCTGTAGTTGTCTCAAAATCATTTTCGAAAATCGAACAAATGTCTTCAAACAATCCTTTTAACACAAGTGATGCTAGAAGCATTTTAGATGACGTTAAAACTAGAATTGGGGAACTTCAAGAGACTGTTAAATCTAAAACCAATATTACAACTAATATATGGTTTTCTAGTTTTGATGATGAAATGAAAAAGTTTTTTGAAACTCAAATTGCCCCTCCGCTGAATAACATCAGTACAGGGGTAATTCATTTTGAACAAGCCTTTTTGAAAGAAACAGTTGACTTTGTCAAGGACCATAAATCCCTGGTAAAGCAAGCTAATGAATGTTTTGAACACATCAAAGTTTTGGAAAATTTAAATGATTCTCTCTTCGAAGATGTTATAACTACTGATATTATGTCCATTGTTTTACAAACATATTCTGTTGAAGACCATGAAAGACTCCAGTCTGAGACCTCCGAAATTGTTTCAAAATATGAAAATGCTCTTGCAAAACTTGAAAAAGAAAATGTCTCATATTTTAAACAACTTGATCGAAAAACGGAGGAATGCAAGTATGACAAATTGTCGTATGAGCGTGCCTACAAGGACATGAAAGAGCAAAATGATCTTTTGAGGGCTCAGCTGGAATGTCAAAAAGGAAAGGTTGTGGATACTAAGATTGCAAAACCATTGACTGAGGAGAAGGCAAATATTCTCAAACAGGTTTTCAAACCAAAAATGTCTATTTCACTACCTCCTTCACAAGTCAATGAGAAAAAAGATTTGTCAAAACCAGTCACTCCACCCGCCTTGCCTAAGCAAAAAGAAAAAGTTGTTGAAAATGCAAAAGTGGTTATCGAGAATCCAAAAGTTTTAGCCCCTGGTCTTTTTAGGATGAGTACCACTAATGCGTTTGCCTCCACATCTAAAACATTTGGAACAAACGACATAAGTTTAAACAAGCACTCTAAAAAGACTAGGAAAGCTGAAACCACTTCTCTTGGTAACAAAGTGAATCCTAATGCGTGTACCTTACCTTCTACATGACTAGAAAGCACCTCTAGGAGCAGCAGACTAAAACCTAAGAGCAATACAAGGAACAATAGAGTCTCACATGCCTCTAAGAGCAGTAGCTTGAATAAAGAGAAGAAAGTAGAAGAACACCCTAGGATTTTACCGCTTTTTAATAAGAATGACATTTCATCTGAATGTACTGAACCTATGAAACTTGCTAAGTTTAATGAATGTGTTAATTCTGTTTGTGTAACTTGCAAGAAATCTTTAACTAATGTTCATGATGATAGTGTTTCTAAGAATGGGATTGTTAAGCGTGTTCAGAAGAACGTTCCAAAAAGAACTTATGCTAAACCAATAAGAAGTCTGGTTGCAAGATTTAGGTCTTCCACTACTGATAGGAAGCATAGTCTTTACTATAGGGATGATAGTTGGAAACCAACGGGTAGAATTTTCACACTCCAGAATGGTAGAATGAGTGATACACCAGTATACCCAGTAGAAAACTTCTATGAGTGTAATCAAGATTTTACCTCTAACCCAAAGGAACCAAAATCAAAACGGTTTCCAAAATCTTCTTCTTCTGTTCTTGGCAGGTTATCGAAATATGACTTTGGATCGTCGACTCGAGTTGCTCCAAGCACATGACCGGGAATCTGAAGCTGCTAATCAATTTCGTCTGGAAATTCATGGGAACTGTTCATTTTGGAAATGATCATGTAGCAGCTATCATGGGTTATGGAGATCTACCTTTTGGAAATTATTTAATCACTCGGGTTTACTATGTCGAAGGGTTAGGACACAATTTGTTTTTAGTCGGGCAGTTCTGTGATGCAGATTTAGAGGTTGCTTTTAGGAAAAATGCTTGCTTCGTTAGAAACTTGAATGGCACTGATCTCTTAACTGGGAATCGTGATACAAACTTGTATGCTATCGACAATAACCAAATGGCCTCTTCATCACCAATATGTCTTATGACACGAGCATCTGGAACAAAGTCCTGGTTGTGGCATAGAAGATTATCCCATTTCAATTTCGACACCATCAACAAACTGGCCAAAGACAACATCGTCAACGGACTTCCAAAGTTCAAATACACCAAGGATCACCTATGTCCATCATGCGAACAAGGAAAAAGCAAAAGAGCATCATATAAACCCAAATCTGTACCAAGTTCGGAAGCTAAGTTGCATATGTTGCACATGGACTTATGTGGCCCAATGAGAGTAGAAAGCATTAATGGGAAAAAGTATATTCTTGTTATCGTTGATGACTATTCAAGATATATATGGGTTAAGTTTCTGAGGTCAAAAGATGAAGCACCAGGCATCATCATCACCTTTCTGAAGCGTATTCAAGTACTTCTTCAAACTCCAGTAAGGGTTGTAAGAACAGACAACGGCACAAAATTCACTAATCAGGAGTTAAGAGCTTATTTTGAAGATGTTGGAATCACACATCAGACATCAGTTGTTAGAACTCCACAGTAAAATGGGGTAGTTGAAAGAAGAAATCGTACTCTTGTGGAAGCTGCTCACATAATGCTAATTTATTCTAGTGCACCATTATTTTTATGGGCTGATGATGTTGCCACTGCTTGTTTCACTCAGAAACGATCCCTAATCCATCCAAGATTCAACAAAACCCCATATGAGCTAGTGAACAACAGAAAACCTGATATCTCTTACCTTTACGTGTTTGGCGCTTTGTGCTATCCAACGAACGACAGAGAAGATCTAGGAAAACTAAAACCTAAAGGTGATATTGGAATCTTCATTGGATACTCAGAAAACTCGAGGGCATTCAGGGTGTATAACAGAAGAACTAGGAAGATAATGGAGACGATGATTGTGAATTTTGACAAACTTTCACAAATGGCTTCTGAGAGACTCACTCTAGGACCCGCGCTTAAACCGATGGCTTCTAATCAAAACAGATTAGAACCCACACCAAACCCGCAGACTTCTGGACACATCAGTTTAGGACTCATACAACAAAGAGCTCCATCAACTTTTGCTACCACACCTCATGAACAAGAATGGGAAAACTTCTTCGAGTTAATGTTCGATGAATACTATAGTGGAACTTCGACAAATGCATCAAACCGTCATTCCGCTACACCCGCTCAAAATCGACCACCACCACCAACAGAAGATGCATCTACAACGGTCGAAACCAATGCACCAACTCCATCAACGTCATCTACATCGACTTCTGAAAATCCTATTCTTCAAACAGTTTTAC
Organism: Chrysanthemum seticuspe; assembly: GCA_019973895.1. Taxonomy (NCBI): domain Eukaryota; kingdom Viridiplantae; phylum Streptophyta; class Magnoliopsida; order Asterales; family Asteraceae; genus Chrysanthemum; species Chrysanthemum seticuspe. The sequence continues at coordinate 107,567,551 of BPTQ01000001.1, forward strand.
CAGCAGTTGAAGAGTAAAACCAAAACATATCATTTCAAGAAGAACCTTCACAAAACCAGAACGATGCAACGTTAGATGAAGACTTATTAGAAAACCCGTTTGCTATGGAATCAGCTGAATCATCTTCAAGCTTACGAGAACCATCTAACTCACATACGTTTAACCAACGGTATCCTTCTACTCTGAAGTGGACAAAAGACCATCCAATTAAACAAGTTATTGGTGAACCTTCACGGCCAATTTAGACGAGACGCCAACTTGCCACCGATTGCTACTTGTGCATTTACATTTGCTCAATTAGCAATATTGAACCAAAGAACATTCGGGAGGCAATGGCAGATAATGCATGGATAGAAGCAATGCAGGAGGAACTTCTCTAATACCGTCTACATGACTCTTGGGATTTGGTTCCAAGACCAATTGACATTCGCGTCATTGATCTCAAATCGTTATGGAAGAATAAACTGGATAAATAAATGACTGTAATTCGCAAAAAAGCTCGTCTCGTGGCCAAAGGATACAGACAGGAAGAAGGGATAGACTTTGAAGAGTCATTCGCGCCGGTAGCTATACTTGAAGCAGTTAGGATATTCTTAGCCAATGCAGCTCAGAAAAACATCACGGGTTATCAGATGGACATTAAGACCACGTTCTTGAATGGAACTCTGAAAGAAGAAGTGTACGTGAGTCAGCCAGAAGGCTTCATAGACATGGAACATCCAGACTACGTCTACAAACTCAAAAAGGCAATCTATGGTTTAAAGCAAGCTCTGAGAGCATGGTATGACAAATTGTCCTCTTTCCTGATTCTAAACAATTTCACAAAAGGAACTGTTGATCCTACATTGTTTACACAAAAATGCAAAAACAACATTTTGATTATTCAGATTTATGTGGACGACATCATTTTTGGGTCCACTAATCCGAATCTTTCAAAACATTTTGAAAATCTCATGAAAAGCAAATTTGAAATGTCCATGATGGGGGAACTAAAAGTTTTACTTGGTTTACAAATATATCAGTCCCCACGTGGAATTTTTATCAATCAAGCTAAATATACAACTGAGATTTTGAAAAATCATGGTATGGATAATTGTGATTCGGTCGGTACACCAATGGTAACTTCACCAAAAATTGGAGCTGATTTATTTGGGAAACCCATCGATCCGAAGAAATATCGGAGCATGATTGGTTCTCTCATGTACCTCACTGCTAGTCGACCCGATATTCATTTTGTTGTTTGCTTATTAGCACGGTTTCAGGCAAAGCCTACCGAACTGCACCTCAAAGAGGTTAAAAGGATCTTTCGGTACCTGAAGACATCCTTTCACATGGGACTTTGGTATCCGAAGGAATTCGGATTTGATCTAATCGCCTTTTCAGATGCGGACCACGCAGGTGATCAAGTTACAGCAAAAATTTCATCAGGAGGAGCACAATTTTTGGGAGAAAAGTTAGTAAGCTGGTCTTCAAAGAAAACAAGATTGCACTACACTTTCAACCGCTAAAGCCGAGTATATGTCTCTATCTGCGTGTTGTGCTCAAGTTCTATATATGAGAACACAACTCACAGATTATGGCTTTACTTTCGATAAAATACCTATGTATTGTGACTCGAAAAGTGCCATAGCCATATCCTGCAATCATGTTCATCACTCAAAGACTAAGCACATTCGTGTCCGCTATCACTTCATAAAAGAGCACGTGGAAGAAGGTACTGTTGAATTATTTTTCGTGAAGACAGATTACCAACTCGTCGATCTATTCACTAAAGCCCTTCCAAAAGAAAGGTTTAACGATTTAGTTCGACGAATTGGAATGCGAAGCCTAACCCGTGAGGAGTTAGAACGTCTTCTCGAATCTTCTTGAATATGATTTTCCAAAAAGCTTCGCTGTAAATATTTTTGAAAAACAAAATACAAAATTTGAAAAACCAACAAAAGCAAAATAAAAAAATATAAAACTTTCAAAAAATACAAAAACAATATAAAATCAAAATTCTAAAAATATTCTTCTCACGCATGTCTCTTGTATAATCGATATTCTGTACGTTTCTAGAAATGTCATTCAACAATTATACGGACATGTGCAGATGCTTGAACGAGAGTTCTTTAAATGTTTTCTAAAACATGTCGTTTCTCAAAATTTATTCAAAAAAAATGGCTTTCGTATACTTCAGTACGAAACCCGGACTAAAATAATGACTTTTGATTATTTCAAATCAAAACTCGTGTTTTTAAAGAAAAAATCTAGTGTACGCTTCAGTGCAATACATTTAAAACTGGTGAGAAATCATCATCATCATCTTGAGCACCTTTTTCAAGATTGTTCCAAAAGATTTTCAAAATATTTTGTGCTCAAGATAACTCCCTCTAAAACCCTTTAATTGATTATGCTTTATTAAAGGGGGAGTATAAAACCAAAATGTTCCAAATTCATGGTTAAATCAAATCCGTTTGTCTCCCCAAAAGATTCTAAAATATTGTTTAATCCGTTGATATCAAAAATATCATGAATATGCTATTTTTTAGGGGGGGAAGACGTAATTAAAATGTGATCAAAAAGTTTAATGATTGTTGTTTGAATCTTAAAAGAGCTCGACTCAGTCGTAACCATTGAATTGACGAGGAATCTAAGTCAGGAAATGTACCATCTCGAGAACCTTTCTATGGACTTGACCAGGACGGGTAATAATTTCAAGCTAGTTCTCTAGTAATGTAAACGTGTCTCGAATCGGTCTTGTTCATTTAAAGTCGATCAATTCAAAAAGTGTGAACTCTACCCTCACTGTGCAAATTTAAGTTAAATCAATATAAGCACATGTGAAGGGGGAGTGTTTCTGAAAATACAAAACTCTCAAGGTGTTAACAAAACATGTTTTATATATTCACAAACACTTTGAGATATTTTCAAGAAAAAAGGTTTTATGGCAACATAGGATAGTCATGGAGTTATAAGGTGACTAAGGATAGGAAAATCCGTCCTATGATCCGCCAGAGCCGGAGGGATCTACCCAAGGACAATACCCAGAGTTAGTATTAGAAGTCCTTAGGTATGATTGAAAAAAGGAGTAATGTGAGAAAGGAGAAAGAAGGGGTTGAAGAATTAAAAAGAAATGCAAAAGAAAGGGTGAAAAGAAATAGCCCTCCATAATCAACCTTAGGGTATAAATCGGGTTCAATTCATCTGCTGCTGGTTGTCACTAAGATGACACTGGTATTGAAGACAAAAGACGGCATGGACCCAGTGACGCACTGCACCTAACCTTCTTGCCACTCAATTCCTCTTAAAAGGATTTGTTTCATTCTCACTGGGAACCCTACACAATCTATCGACTTTCTCTTAGAGATCGTTGGTATTGAAAAAGGAGACCCTCTCCCTAGTCTCCGCTTAGGAAACCAAAATGCACTAATTGAGTCTAGAGCTACGAGATTCATTAAAAGATCTCATAGGAACACTCGACATTTCATCTCTTGATTTTCATCAATAAGAATACAAGTGATACATTCTAGAGTCCTACGCAGATCTTAGCTATCTGCCAGAATATTTATGAGAGTTTTCACAATTGTGATCCTTAGTGGTTGAATGGAAACTCCTACCAGGGTCAACATCAAGCAGCCCTGACAGCAGGTCACTTCGGTAATTCTTTATGGGTTATGCTTAGTGTGTCTCAAACGGTCTACAGTTGTGAAGTGATGCTTCGGTGTACTTCAGCGACTCACCTGAATTGTAGATGTACTTCGGTATATCGTGTTAGCCTACTTGAGGGCCTCCAGTTCAGGAACAGCCTTTGTAAGAATTAGAGATGTGTTTTCACAATATGCTGTTAACACCCTCGACATTCGAACTTGTAAGTGTTGGAAATCCCGCTAAGGAGATTCCTTTCACGAATCGAATCCTGAAGATGTGGGTCATTACTTGAACTTGTTCAACATAATGCCAACTGTCCCTTAAGGGATTCGGACAGCTGATTCGCCCGACAAAGGTGAATGGAATCAAGACATTCATCAGAAGAAAAATTGTAGTAATCAATTCTTTAAGAAAAGATTACAATGATCAATTGGTGTTCGTGACTGTACCTGGGAAGCTGTTGCTGATGGATGCTCGCGGGAGGAAGAGATCGTGCAGATTCTCCACATGCTCATACCAACAACATCATTGGAATCTCAAAGTCAAAAAGAAATGTGAGCATGGTGGAGAAACACGTGGAGACACCTAACCAAAGAAGTTGACAAATGCAACACCATTAAATGATCACAAAGCATGAAGGAACGAAAATCAAGACTATTCTATATCTACACACAAAGTTCAAGCTCAAGGAAAGTAAAGACCTAATCAAGTGGAGCATCTTTTGTATGACCACCCCTTAGGGGGAGATTGTTAGCCTTAATAATATTTAATAGAAGTGATGGTCCATTCACGTTTAGGAACTTTGTAATGTGTGTTAGATATCGTGATAGAATAGTCAACGGGCTCGTGGATTAGGATAAGCTAAATGGCTATTAGTTTAGTTAAGCTAGCCTTTATAAGTTAGAATCCAATCCAACCCAATCCAAGCCCATTAGGGTGTTTTATGTTTAAGTATAAATACCCCTCAAATGTGTCATTTGAGGGGTGTGCTTGAGTGTGTTTGTATGTGTTTTTCTTTGAAATAAACATCATCTTGTTTTCATCTTTCTCTCCTCCATACACGACACATATATATATCAAGTCACCATCTTAATCTTTCTTCTTCTTATTTTACGCATAAGTATTTGTGTTTGGTTTACGTGTATACTTGTGGTAAGCTTGTGTATTCGTGATAAGGTTGAGAAAAACAAGGTCCAACAGGTACAGCTCGAAGCACCCCTTCATACACCATTGTAAGGATTCCTATTCGCCGTCTTGTTCACAAACTGATTGCATGTTCGATCAAGGCAAGGCATTCGGCAAAAGAAAAAATAACTATGGATGATCTTTATCTTCTTCATGGTATGGATGGGGGAAATCCCATCGATGTTCCTCATTTCTTGGCTATGTTCATGGCTAATGGAGCTAAGGGCTTCATCATCAAAAGTCCAATTCAAGGAGCCCATTTCATTGGCAAGCTAGCAAGGAGCTACGGTTTGATGAGTCCTGAGGCATTATCTTGGGTGACCCGTGGTAGGGAGACCAGCTTGATTCAAAATAATAAGCTGGTCGAATACAGGATTTTTCGCCTAAATGGACTAGGTAAAGCTGAGTTGATGACGGATGCCCCGATTAGAGGTGGAAGAGCAGGTGAAGCAGGTAGTAGTGGAGCTGGAGGTAGTGGTGCAGGTGTGAGTGGAAGCCAATTGGGAGCTGAGGTGCAGGTCCCAAGGGTCCAACCTAGGGCCAATTTGAACATTGAGGATGACAGGGATGATTGATTCCCATGTGCTTTGAAAAATCTTAAAACACTTTTTAAAACAATATTTCTATGTTTGTAATAATTTTACTACTAGGATATTTCTGATGGTATTAATCGTTAGTGCCAATATGGTACAAATTTTCCCTAAGTGTTTTTGTGCAGGTTGTGATTCTGTGAGACAGTTATGGCGTAACCATATAATTGAGTTACGTTGTAGCCCTTTTCTGAGAGAAAATTTGAGGGCAATTTAGTTAAGGCGTAGTCACCCGGATAAGTTACACCATAGCAGCCTTCTAACCCTTAGTGAGACATCTTGGGCAAGCATTTGAGAGGGAGTTCATTTCTTTCTCAGTTCTTTTTCATTTCTATTTTCTTTTCTTTTTTTTTCGTACAAAAGGAACTTTGTACACTTCAAGTGGAGGGATAGGAATAGAAATGAAGTGTATGTTTACTTAGCCTACATGCCCTAGTTTTCTAGTTGGTTTTAAAAAAGAATTTTGAGCTCTTTTGAAAAATTTTGTCTTGTTTTTAACCAATCTAGAATCGCATAAAGCCCTATAACCCTTAATGTCATTGGTGAGATTTAGCCTTTCCGTTTCCCCTATTTTACTCAAATCTACCAAAAATTAAGTGTGCCGATAGTATTGTAGACTTTAGAACTTGGCTCTTACATCACTTCGAGACCATAGACGAGTAGTGTATCAAGTTAACTTGGTTCATTTGGAAAACGCAATTCGAAGAGGCAAATGTTTTAGGATTAACCCAAAATAGCCCATACGTGTTCACTTATGTGCTTTTATCGATTAGTCGCATTGACTTTTCGACCTCTGTGATAACCCTTTTTGTTGCACTCATCATTAGTGCAAGATACCCCTAGTTACACCCATTTGAGCCTATCCTTTCATTTTCTAAACCTTATTTCGTTACACCTTTACACCTTATCCTACCGTGTAGTCTTATTTTATGATCTAGAAGTCATTGTTCGCCCTAGTTCAAGGTTTGAGTAAAAGTTGCGGAAATCATGCTAAATCGAAGTCATCTTATTGAAGATAATTGAAGATCCCCCAATATTCTCCTTATGTTCATCTCAAGTGGGGGATAAGCTATCGTTGTGCTATGTTCAAAAAAAACTGATTAGCTTTTGTTGATAAAAGTGCAAATTGTTATAGCACTATGTTATATGGTTATAAGATATTAGCATCGAGGAGGTCACCTCAATCACATTTGAAGATTGGAGTTGGTCAAGGTACCAACAGTTCTCGAAGCAGGAAATGTATTCATCATGACGCCCTCTAATGGTGCATTCCCCTGACGCATCATGATCAGGTTTCTATACCTTGAAGTTGAACCTTGAATGAACGGTGGGGTAATGGCAACTTGGTTTCAAGCTAAGACTATTTTTTTTCTTTTTCTTTACACCTATTAAAATATCCCATGCCTTACCTTACCCTTTTTGTCATGAAGCGTGTCTAGGTGATGAAGCGAGCAATCCTTGATGTCTTGGCCATGGAATTGGTCATGTATCATTGATTTTGTCCACTTCGCTGTGACACGTTAGTAATGACACTACCCCTTTGTTAATACAAATATCGTCATTAAACGTTATTTATATTTTTGATCTTTACCTAAGTTTTGTTAACGACAAAAGTAAATTTAATTTGTATAAAAGCTTAAAGCTTGTCAAGTTTAATAGATATTAAAACAAGCATTTTCAAACAATATATTCATCATTCAAGCATTTACATTTATGATTAGTGATATCTTTATATGACTCTAATCATTATGTATGATAGTAGTTTTTAGAATGTGTTAGGCTCTTAAAACCAAACACTACTTAAGTACTTGCATATTTCTAAAAATAGAAATACAACATATGACATCATGTGATGCATCATGAAAATCATTGGAAGATTTCATTTAGATATTTTGTGTGGATTTGTACTCTTCATATCTTGCACAATCTCACTTAGATATAGTTGACTTTAGCAAAGATTTTGATATCTTGGCTGTCAGACCTGGCGGTACCAAAATGGTACACGGGCGGAACCCTTTTAAGGGTTCCGTGGTCCGTGGACGCTCCTGTCCATTTTGGCTATAAATAGCAATGCCAAACCAAGTAGTTTTTCATCCCTTCCTACTATACTCTCATACATATCTTCTCTCTAACCTTTCTAACTCAGTTTAATATCATATTAGTGATCTCTTTTGTAGCAAAGAAGATCAAGTCACATTCAAGCTTCAAACGAGAAGTTGGAAGTCTTGTTTGTTTAGTGTTGTATGATCTTGTGTTGATCCATACTTCATTGTTGTATTAAACCATCATAATCTTGTGAGTGTGAGTGGTTAGTATTTTAGTCCTCAAAATACATTGTGTGTGGGAGTGGTGGTACCCTTGTAAAGAACTCGACATCTAGCTTAGTGTCGGAAATAGTGTAAGCGAAGTGTAAAGGTTTTCTCCACCGGTGAAAGGAGCTTGTTGACTAGTGAAGTTAAATTCTCGAGTGTGAGACTCGGGGAGTGGAGTAGGGCAAGGAAAAAGAGTCCTTGTAGACCGAACCACTATAAACAACTTGTTGTGGTTTGATCATTTATTTCCTTATTTACTCTCTACATATTGCTTGCATATTTCATTAACATATCTAAGATCAATATCAATTGATCTTTTAATAAGTTTCAAAACAAAGCTTTAATTGGTAAACTATTCAACCCCCCTTCTAGTTTTCTACACCCTTAACCTTTGAATCACTATAAACCTAACATCGCCTTCTAAAGATTGTCTTGACCTTAGCATAGTGGTGGAGACGTGTGTAATTTCCAAGCTTATGATAGAATACTTGCTATGTCTGTACAATAGAGTGATAACCCCAAAATTAAACACTTAGATTAGGATGAGCGTGAGAGTGTTTTCGTCCCCGTTTTGTGAGGTGTTCGGATCTTATAATTATTCTAGTATAGAACTCTTGATTGCACATTCCTTGATTTATTCTAGGGATGTATTATTTTTACAATCTAAAAGTCTTCTTGAGGGCAAGTAGAGTTCAAGTGAGGGGATATTTGATAACATCAAATTATCCTGATATTCTAAGTGTTAATTTCTGATGGATCTGGACACACACCTTGTGTCAATGATATTTTGTATGATATTATTAAGCACGCAAAATTTACTTAGTAATACTTAGAAGACGAATTATATGATGTATTGTAAGTAAACACAGATTAAACACAAAACTTAAGCTCCAATATTATTAATGAATAATACGAGTGATCTTGCTTATCACTAGGGTTACACCTTGAAGCTTTTGTGAGTAAAACGTAGGTAATTAGACAAGTACCTAAGACAATGACCTAGGACCTCCTTTTATACAACAAGGAGTCCTTTACAAGATAAGTATAAAGCTAAAATTATAGAATATACATGAAATCTATTCTATACTTATCTAAACGCGTTCTCCTAATCATTATCTAATAGCAGTGGTAATAATGTACTAGCAGTGGTAATACGTTTCCACTGCTAGTGTAATTCCAAGCAGTGTAAACCACAACTATCCATGGTAATGATTATTCCCAACAATCCTCCCCTAAACTTATGATTTCTCTGCAAATCCATAAGTTTCTTCAATATGCATTATCTTCAAGGATTTGGGGAATTCAATCAAACACTTTACTTTTTTCTCAACTTCTGAATAGCTCTGGAACATTGATCTTGAAGCCTATGTAATAATGCTCTGACCTTCTCATTGTCTTCATGAACTCTTATTGTTGTACATAACATCACTGTGAGAGTTCCAGCTCTGAGTGGATATTGTTTCTCAACAAGCATGAATACATCAACTCCATTTGCTGTAGAAACATGATGAACTTCACATGAGTCATAATAAAACCATTTAGTACCAGGACATGTACATGAGAATTTCCAGAAATCATCATTAACATTTGGTTCATAGAGCCTTCCAAGATTAATCCATAACTGCATCTCCTTCATATCTTTGAGATCTTGAGTATCAAACCTTTCTCGAACTAACTTCCATAATGTGTCAAGGTCATCTCTGTCAAAAGATTTAATCAGATCTTCAAATGTCATGAATGATGAAGTTTCACCACCTAGCCTTGTGATCTTCCATGTTGGAGAAAAATTGCTAGCAGTGTAAACTTCCCAATCAATGATAGGATGTCTAACTTGCAGTGATTCTGGATAAAAATCTTCTTCTACTGTCACAATCATTCCAGTCAGTTGTTCTTCAGTGAATTTCTCAGTAGGAATTTCCTGTTCTTCAGCAACCTTAGTCTTCTTAACAGTTTGAGAATCACTTTCTTTGGCCTTTCTCTTCAATCCAGGAAACCTTCTTGCTTCTTCTTCAGAGCCTATTGCAATAAAATCTTTATCATATTTTTGAACTCTGTAGTAGATACCTTCAACTTGATTATCAGACATTCCTTTGAATTGATACTTTTTCCAACCACCAACATGACAACAATAAGTCTTCATGTATGAAATAATTTGTGCCTTGGTTGGTTGTCTTGGTTTCTTTTGACCCTTTCTGACTGTACTAATCACCTCTTGAAGTGCTTGATTGTTCTTCATTTGAATGAAATCCTTCAACTGAGCAGTTCTTTGATCTTCTGTTAAGGATGCATCTGCTACTAGGTCAATTGCCTTTTTCTTGATTATTGGATTATTAGCAATCAAGAACTCAATATCTTCTTCAGTAGGAACATAGCTAAAATCTGGAGTCTTTTCTTTAAGTATTGTAGGTTGAACATTGAAAAGTGGATCTTCTAGAGAATCTTCCATTCTATCCAACCTTTTATCTTTCAAAAAGCTTGCAACTTCCAATTCTTCAACCTTTTTCTTTTCAGCAACTTCATCTTCATATATCTTTTCAGCAACTTCTTTATCATGAGCAATCTGAACTTGTTCTTTCATTGAAATCTTTCTTCCAGGTTTCTCTTGACTTTCCATAACTGCTTTACCTTTGTTTTTCTTCTGTTTATCAAATTCTTCACTTGCAGTGGCAATATTTGGCTCTGCAGTGGAAATTGAATCAGTGGTAAAATCAGTTGCAGTACAGAAAATGTCTTGATCATCAAGTTGCTCTCCTTGAGTATTAGCTTCCTTTGCTCCTTTACTAGTATCTCCTTCATCTTTAAAATCAATTTTCCTCCCCTGAGTTTCAGCACCTGTTTTCCTCCCCTGTTTGGGAGAATTGCCCAAATCTTGATCACAACCAGCTGAATCACCATCATTAGGTGAGGATGAAGATGAAATCACCAACTTTGCAGTCTTCTTGTGCTTTTTCAACCCCTGCAACTCTTTCTTCAAGGTCTGAATCATCGGGCATAGGTAATGTGATGAGACCATTGAGATCACCCAATTGGAGAACTCTCCTCAAGGATGCCTCAGTAACATTAATAGTTACCCCATCCACAGTGGCTCTTAGAGCATCCACTATTTCATGTGTATCTCCATTCTCAAGTGTTATGGACTTAGCAGAAGTCCAAAACTGTTTGATTTGAGAGATATAGATTGTGGGTTTTAAAATCAAAGCATACCTTAGATGAGAGGTATTGAGAAAGTCCATAATCTGATGAAAAACAGGGTCACTCTTCTCGTTAGACTTTTGTAGGTAGGCCACTAGGTTGTGCTCATCTGCAAATTTTAAAGGTGCCATAGAAACTTTTGATGAAAAACGATATTATGTCAGTAAGAATTGAAGTAATAACTAGCCAATTGAGAGAGAAAGATATATAGAGTTAGGGTTTAAGATTATTGCGCAAGAAAGATTACTTTAGAAAGTTTTTATCTTTAAGAGGATAAATAACCATATGGAAAGAAGATAATTTCCTTAAAATTTTAACCCTATATATATGGAAATCAGTGGTTACTTTCAACGGCTAGTAAAAAATAAGTTACTGACATAATCAGTTGTAACGGCTAGAACAACAGTGGTAAAATAACACTGTGAGTGGAAACTGTGAACTAGCAGTGGTAATTTTTCACAAAAATTTCAAAGAGCAGTGGTAAATAAAATTATATGAAAACTAGACTGCTCTTATCAAAGTTTTTAGCAAACTACCAGCTATCAACGGATTTGATATGTCTTTACCGTGAGTCGTTTGCTATGGACTAGCCAACTCTTAATCATAAAGAATATGGTGAGTTGATAACCATATAGTTTTTGGTAAACTATCAACCATAAACGGATTTGTCAAGTCTTTACCAGTAGCCGTTTGCTCTGGACTAGTTGATTCTTATGTGGATTAGACATGGTGAGTCAATAACCATTTGTTGTGTATCTCAGTTATACACCTTTTAAGATCAACTCCCATCTAAGCTTGATAAAAACATAAACAGGAATACAAGCAAACATATACAAACTCATACAACAATTTCAGTACCCAGCTGCCTACCTTCAACACCAGAGAACATTTTGACAAAAAGTTTATGGATTTAACATTCCAATACTTGTTACCAAGTACTGAAATCTTCCCACATCAAGTCCTTTTGTTAATAAATCAGCATAGTTGTCATCAGTATGAATTTTGACAACTTGAATTAGTCCCTTTTCATAGCAATCTCTAATGAAATGGTGTCTAATTTCAATATGTTTGGTCTTTGTGTGTTGAACAGGATTCTTAAAGATGCAAATGGTACTGCTATTGTCAATATGGATGATGGTATTCATGAAATTGTACCCATAGTCCAAAAGTTGATTCTGAAGCCATAGAACTTGAGCACAGCAACTTGCAGCAGCCACATACTCTGCCTCAGTTGATGAATTAGCCACCATAGTTTGTTTCTTGCACTGCCATGACACTAATCTGTTGCCAAGAAATTGGCATCCACCTGTTGTAGATTTTCTATCCAAGCTAGCTCCAGCATAGTCACTATCTGAGTAAGTAACCAGATCTAGAGGAGAATCTCTGGAGTACCACAATCCCAGAGTAGGAAATGCTTTAAGATATCTGAAAATCTTCTTCATAGCAGTCAAGTGAGAAAACTTGGGAGTAACTAAAAACCTTGCACAGGCATATACTGCAAACATGATGTCTGGTCTAGATGATGTAAGATACATCAAAGAGCCAATCATAGACATGTACATGTGCACATCAACAGCTTCACCACTATTTTCCTTCAGGAGTAGATGTGTAGTCTTGTCTGCAGGGGTGCTGCATGACTTTGCATCAGTGAACTTGAACTTCCTTAGTATCTCAGCCACATATTTATCTTGATTGATTAAAATACCATCTGGCCTTTGTAGTACTTGAAGTCCTAAAAAGAATGTGAGTTCACCCATAGAACTCATCTGGAATTCTTCTTTCATCAGTTTCTCAAATTCTTTGCACATCTCTGTCTTTGTAGATCCAAAAATGATATCATCAACATATACTTGAACAAGCAAGATATCATTCTTGTCTTTCTTGATGAACAAAGTTTGATCCACCCTGCCTCTATGAAACCCATTAGCAAGAAGATAAGTAGTTAAGGTTTCATACCATTTCCTTGGTGCATGATGCAAGTCATACAAAGCTTTAACTACCATGTATACTTTGTTAGGATATTCAGGGTCTTCAAAGCCTGGAGGTTGTGAGAAATAAACCTCCTCATCTATCTGCCCATATAGAAAAGCACTCTTTACATCCATTTGATAGACTTTAAAGCCCATAAAGGATGCATAGGCTAAGAACAGCCTGATTGCTTCAATTCGTGCAACTGGGGCAAACACTTCTTCATAGTCAATACCCTCCTCTTGAGTGTATCCTTGAGCCACAAGCCTAGCTTTGTTTCTGATAACAATTCCTCTTTCATCCTTCTTGTTTCTGAACACCCATTTAGTACCTATTACCTTCTTGCTAGAAGGCAAATCACAAAGCACCCAAACCTTTTGAAGCTTAAATTGGAGCAACTCTTCTTGCATTGCTTCCACCCAACTTTCATCTTCAAGTGCCTTGTAAACATTCTTTGGCTCCATTTGTGACAGAAAACACATAAAGAGACATTCATTCTTGCCTTCATGAATCTTAGATTCATATATTTTACTAATGAATCCATGGACATCAGGCAGCTTTGTTTGTCTTCTAGTCTTCACAGGTGAATAGACATCCCCAATCACATTTTCAAGAGGATGTGATTTATGAATAGAAGTGTGGGGAGTCTGAGGAACTGCAATCTCACTTGGCATATTTGAGATTTCAACATCATTGGCTTGAGCTTCCTCTGTAACTGGAGTTATAATTTCCACATCTGGTGTTGCAGTGGAAACTTCTGGCCTAGCAGTGGAATCTGAATTTTCACTGCATTCAGAATTTTCAACATTCAAGTTGCTACTTCCTACCTTTCCAAAGTCATTAGAAGGGTGATCATCTCCAGTTTTTGGTATATCATCATTATCTGCATAGTCCCAAAGAGGAAGACTGAATTCATCTTGATCATCTGTATGATCCTTGCTTGGTTCATCATCATCAAGAAACTCTTCTGAACCTGCAAAATCAAAAGAAGATGTTCCTGTAGAAACAGGCACATAATTCATAGTATTGGTTAGAGTATCAAGATCAAACATCCTTCCTGGACCAGTTCCTTTGAGATTAACTTTGTTTTCCAGGAACTCCACATGCAGATTCTCTTCAATCTTTTGGGTTCTTAAGTTGAATACTCTAAAAGCTTTGTTGACCATGGAATACCCAACAAAATACCCTTCATCAGATTTTTCATCAAACTTGCCCAGATAATCTATGGTATTGAGAATAGATACATGACATCCAAATGGTCTCATGAAGTCAAGGATAGGTGGTCTACCCCTAAATAATTCATAAGGTGTCTTGTTCTTTGTCTTTACCACTAAAACCCTGTTTTGCACATAACATGCAGTGTTAACTGCTTCAGCCCAAAAAGTGATTGGCAATTTAGAATCTGCCAACATGGTTCTAGCAGCCTCTATCAGTGTCATGTTCCTCCTCTCAGCAACACCATTTTGTTGAGGAGTTCTAGCAACACTAAATTCTCTTTTAATACCTTTATCTCTGCAAAAATCATCCATAACTCTATTCTTGAATTATGTCCTATTGTCACACCTGATAATTTTAACTTTCATATCATATTGGTTTTCTACTTCTGTGATAAAGATCTTAAGGATGCCAGTTGTTTCATCCTTTGTATTAAGAAAGAAAACCCATGTAAACCTGCTAAAATCATCAGTCACCACTAGACAATATTTCTTTAGATTCAAGCTGCTACTGATGTAGGACCAAATAAGTCCATATGTAACATTTGAAGTGGATGAGCAATAGAGTTAACCAACTTAGACCTGCAAGAAGCTCTGTGTTGTTTGCCTTTAAGACAAGCCACACAAGTTTGGTCATTTTCAAATCTTTTCTGAGGTAAAGCTCTCACCAAACCATCTTTGACAATCTTGTTAATGGTTTTGAAATTAACATGACCAAGTCTTCTATTCCATAACATGGATTCATTCACTGTGGCCTTTGCAATCAAGCAAGCATAATCATCTTTAGCAACAATGTTGTTCATATCAAAGCTATATAGATTGCCTTTTCTAGGAATTTTAAGAAGAATCTGACTTTCATCAGGCATGTTAAAATCCTTAGAGAGAACAAAGCACATATCTTTGGTAAAAATAACATTGTTCTTCTTGTCACACATTTGTGACACACTAAAAAGATTATACTTAAGCTCTTTTACATAATACACAGGTTCAAAATCCAAGTTACCAGTTTTGATTACTCCTTTACCGGCAACTTTTCCATTAACTCCACCTCCAAAACTGACATACTGTCCATCATAATGTTCAAAATCTGAAAGATAGGACTTGTTGCCAGTCATGTGCCTTGAACACCCACTATCTGTATATCCTTGATCTGATCTTTTTGTCCTTGGATGTTCCTGCACATAAAAGTAAAGAGTTAGTTTCTTTTGGGGACCCAAGCCATGATTGACTTGGATCTGCCTCGTGTATCAATATAGTTAAATCTATCAAAGGTCATTGATACACCATTGGGATTGGTTGTAGAGGTAGTTCCTTTAGGTTTCCATTCCCAACGTGCTAAGGCCTTCACAGCATTGCCCATGTCCCCCCTTTCTTGTTTATAACCCTTGCAGTGGTAACTTTTGAATGAGCAGTGGAAACTGCTAGTTTGTTTTTAGGTACCCACTGTTGGTTATAATGAACCTTATTATTCTGAAAAGTTCCTTTCCCTGTTTGTGCAGATTTTGCAAAAGTTGATTTGGACTTTGCACTTTTAACAGGTGACTTAAGGTGAGTAGTGTTAACAGTTTTTGCAGTGGCAAAAGTTTTGAGACCACTTCTTAGTTGAACTGCTCTTGGGACCATTTTGCAATGTGAATTAGGGTGTAAATTATGTTGAAACCTGTTAGACTCCACCCTTTTATTCCCATGGACTTCCCTTCTCCCATTATGATAGTCACAATAAGCATGTAAATGATCAAAACTACCACAGATATAGCATGCCTTATTGTACATCACAAAATCACTACCTAGTTGTTGAGATTTAACATGATTCCAACTCCTCTGGTTACCCCTAGGAGCTATAGGCTTGTTCCTATACATCTTAGCATACCTTACAGTTGATCTAGGTTTATTAACTGGTTTCCTAGATTCCTCTGTAACAGCTTTAACAACTTTTGGGATAGAAGCCTCTACATTCTTTTTAACATTCTCATCAACAACAGATGAGTCACTAGCACTCTCAAAAACATCATTATCCTGCTTAATCTCTTCCTCACTTTTCATCATTGTGTCCTTTAAAGGACCATATTCACGTTCAAGGTCCTGAAACTCTTCTAAGCCTGTATGAGCTAAATCTATACCTGGAGGTGAATGAACACCCCTTAGAGGTGGAGGCACTATATTATAACCCATACCTGACTTAACTTTACTATGAATTTGAGCATTCCAGATTTTATCAATTGACTTAGACTGATAATAACAGGTGTCTACAGTTAAATTGACATCCTCATTTATCTTTTTAAGTTTTTCAAGCTCTTTTTGGTATGCTTCATTCACAGCTGTTGTATGTTCTACCTCTCTTCTAAGAAGAATCATATCATCATTATATTTTGTCTCATTTTCTCTATAGTTATCTAGTTGTTTTTCCAATACAGCTATAGCTCTCCTAAGGTTAGACACAGTATAATTAGCAGTATATACCTCTTGTCTTTCATTAGAATATAAATCATTAAGCCTTTCAACTTCTCTAGCAGCCCTACATGTTTTAGAACAACTTTCAAAGTTTTGTACCTTAGAGTCAGAGAAAGCCATGAGAGCAAATTCAGTAGCAATAAGAGCAGCATCAAAATGTTCTTCTTCTTGTTCATCAGCCATGAAACTCCAATCATAGCTCACACCGTCAATAGCCAACATTGCCTTTGGTTCTTCCACAGTTGGTTCCTTCTTTTGCTTGTACCAAGTTGACCTGTTGTCCTTGGTCTTTGGTCTTCTACATTCTCTAGCAAAATGTCCAAACTTGTGACAGTTAAAGCACTCCACTTTCTTCTTATCAAAGCATGCAGTTTCACTCCCATTGATGTGAATAGGCTTGCCAGTCTTCTTGTAGAATTTCCTAGCCCTCATGCTAAGAAGAGCTATCTGCCATTTTATATCCATCTCCTCCAAATCATCTTCATCAATTTGCTCTATGTCTTCATGAGTTAAGACAGAGCCATTTACTTGAGTGGAGATGAAAGCATAAAAGGTAGGATCTCCAATACTAGCAACCTTCTTCTTTGAACCTGCAGTGGTAACACTAACATTACCAGTGGAAACTTTAGAACCAGCAGTGGCAACTTCATCATCACTGTCATCTTCAGAATCATCACTGTCCGCAGAGGTTGACAACAATGCCCAGCTACTAGAGCTTGTACCAAGTTTCCCTACCTTCTTCAACCTTTGCTCAATAAGTTTGAAGTTGTTGTAAAGGTCATTGAGCTTCAATGTTTCTATGCCTGATTTGTTTTCCCAGACAGTAACATTAGTTTGAAACTCTGAAGGCAAACTTCTAAGAAACTTCAAATTGAGGTCTTCCTTTTCTACCTCAATGCCAAACACAGTCAATTGTGTAACAATCTTCTGAAGTTTGGTGAAGATGCTATCAAGTGAGTCATTGCTTGAAGCAGAGAAGTTTTCATAACTTTGCTTCAACAATGTCTTTTGTGTCTTCTTTGTAGCATCATTACCACCAAACACTGAGCAAATCTCTTCAAACAGTTCCTTAGCAGTTGTGAACTTGCTAAATGCAATGATCTGATCTCTAGGAAGAGTCATCAGCAACAAACTTCTAGCCTTAAGATCATTCTTCCTGAGAGCTTTTTCAATACTAGATTCAGGCACAGAAACTTTCACAACATCTGTGTCACCAACCTTCACATTACTAGTCACAGGCTTGAAAGAATCACCAGTTTGAATGATCTCCCAAAGAGCATAGTCCTGAATGAGAAAGTATTGCTCAATCAGTATCCTCCACATCTCAAACTCATTAAGTTTGAGCTTAGGTAGCCTTGGTGTAGAAGAGTTGGACTGGTTGTTTTCCATCTCCATTGAATTGAGTGAGTAGGTTAAGCTTATTCCTTGGATCTTCTAAAACAAAATATCAGAACCTTCGCTCTGATACCACTTGATGGATCTGGACACACACCTTGTGTCAATGATATTTTGTATGATATTATTAAGCACGCGGAATTTACTTAGTAATACTTAGAAGAAGAATTATATGATGTATTGTAAGTAAACACAGATTAAACACAAAACTTAATCTCCAATATTATTAATGAATAATACGAGTGATCTTGCTTATCACTAGGGTTACACCTTGAAGCTTTTGTGAGTAATACGTAGGTAATTAGACAAGTACCTAAGACAATGACCTAGGACCTCCTTTTATACAACAAGGAGTCCTTTACAAGATAAGTATAAAGCTAACATTATAGAATATACACGAAATCTATTCTATACTTATCTAAACGCGTTCTCCTAATCATTATCTAATAGCAGTGGTAATAATGTACCAGCAGTGGTAATACGTTTCCACTGCTAGTGTAATTCCAAGCAGTGTAAACCACAACTATCCATGGTAATGATTATTCCCAACAATTTCCCCCTTTTATCGTCATATTATGTTTAAAATGCTATTCGAATCATCCTTATTCCTTCTTATTTCATTTCAGGAACTATTTACTATAAAGAAGTGGTATTTGGACATTTCTGAGCTCAAGAATGGTTTTCTCTCACATTTACTGAAGACAACGGCGTAACTAAGTGATGAAATTACGCAGTAATCATTTGCATGAAAAATACGACGTAACAAAGAAGTGGAGTTACACCGTAACATGATCACAGATCATGGTATGATAATCTTATGAAGACTACGGCGTAAACATCAGCTCAAGTTATGCTATAACCATGGATAAACATCAACTTTACAAAGACTACGGCGTAACCATCAGCTCAGGTTATGCCATAACCATGGATAAGTATCAAGTTATACAGAGCTACAGCGTAACTAGTTCATAAGTGTTACGCCGTAGCTAGTATTCAGGCCTATAAATAGTCGAAGATTTCATCACTTTTAATCATCTCTCCTTTCCCAAACCTTTCTAGGGTTTGGGGAGATCAAACACAGAAGAAGAATTATGGCTTAGGAGCATGAAGAACGAAGTTCTCGTCTATGATTTCCTTTGTATTCGAGTTTGGATTCTTTTTATATTTTTCTAGAGATTATATTATGAATTCATGTTATTAATTCAAGTTTACATATATGTTATTGATCTTCTCTTTATTTCTTTATAGACATCTACTTAGTCTTATCATAGAACGCTAGTCTCGGTAATATTATAGGCTTGTTAGTATCTAAAGGGTTGGGAGAATTGACCAACTGACCTCAGCCCAATAGATTACGAAGTATGGAAGGAATTGGCCGTAGTACAACCTCCTTCGTGTGCTAACTGACCAAATGATCACCTATCAAGTGGAGGTATTTAAGAAGGTAGAGGAAACCTAAGTTCCTAACGGTCGGGTTTCCATAGACTAGATCTAGTAGATTTGGCTCTTAATGACTGCTATTAGGATACTGGATGATCCCAAGTGACATGTTCATATGGGTGAGGAATCTAAGAATCATAGGCTATGACGAATTGACCAAAGGAGTCTGGCGATATTTAACCACTATATTGAACCTTAATATTGAGAATTAATTCATATTTATAATCTTGATTAAGCTTCACTTTTCTATCTCTTTATCCTAAACTCTTATGTCTGTGTAATTAGAATAATTTTATCTACATTATCATATCTATATCACATTATGTTACTTTTAATCATCTTAGTTCTTTCAAGGTCACAGCTCTCTTGGGACGACACTCGGGTTTACCTAAGGCTTTACTTTATCTGATCGGGTTCTTTGCCCGTTAGTATGTGTTTATTCTAGTTTATCTCTGTTTTATAAATATTAAATGCATGATGAAATAGCACATCAGATATGACTACCAACATTTGCTTGACTTGATTTTTTTATTTTGATTGTGTGAGGAAGCAATAACTGATGTTCTAACATCCTTCATTCTTTTGAGGATAAGGTGAAAATTAAAACACTCCATGGTTGTTGTGGATTAAACGGGTATGCAATCTTTAGAATTGTTGGGTCAAGATTGTCTGGACGAATCCCAAAAGACGTTTTTCATACTCTTGAGCACCAGTCACATAAGGGACAAATGTTCCAACTGATCTTTTGATGGATGGGTTCCAAACAAACGCCATGTAATGAGGGACAATTGGTCCATACGTAAAACCCCATACTCCATGGGAGCAACCAAGTGGTTTCAAGTCAGAAAAAATTATGTTTGAAGAAAAAGGTGACAAAGAGAAATTTTGATCTACGAAACCCAAGTAACCTTTAAACCTTTGCTGGTAGAGTAAAATGTAGGAAACTGTATCAGTCATGAGAACACCAGAATGAACAGTGAAATGCATCGTGTCTATGCAAGACTTCCAAGTCTTGTACACACTTCGGCATTGAGCTACACACTTGACAGGAATCCTATGAACTATATCCATTTGAACTTCAATTGGAATGTTGTCAGACATTCTGAAATTTTTTTGGCTGATGAAAATAGAAGTTATAGAAGGATGTTTACTTTAAGTGTGGGTGTAGAGTTCTATAGAGAGGAAGAGTATAAATAGGAGTTGAGCATTGATATCAAATACCAACCCATTATGGATGAATTTATCCTTAATAGTACTTAACTAGTACTTTTAATAGATAATTTAATACTTAACTTAGAGTTTAAAAAGTTGACTTGTACTTCAGATGACACAAATAAATGAACAACTACAAGAATATGAAAGAACAAGTACAAGGGCTGGTTCATACACTCTTGAATTTGTATCTTCGATAATTTATTTATTTTTGGGCGACTAGGAGTCTGTTGGGCAACTTAATAACTTTTTTAAGGTTGTTTAGGCAAGAACTAGTTTCTTTCTAACTAGTAGTCCTAAACATGTTATTTAATTTTAAATATAATTTGATGTATGTTTCCCACAACAGTATATGCAAAACATGTATGAATAAAGACATAGAGCAAATGTATTTAACTTTTTAATATTATTTGATGTTGGTGAGTCTGTTACCTGTAAACATGCCCGCATCTCCAAATACTAAGTACGCCACTCAGGATCATGCTTATCGCCACTGTCATAAAACATTACAACCCCTGTCCTGATATGAAACTTTGCCAGAAACCAATGTTTATCCTTTTCATTGATAGGCATATAAACCTACAACGAAAAAAATAGGGGGAGTTAACAAAACACATATCAATATATGTATAAAGAAATGAATACAAGTATTACCTGCTCAACATCACCCCATAGAATTTTGTACTTTTCCCCGTTAACATACCAAATGGGGATGGAGTCCTATAAGAGCAGCTGAACAAAGTATGCAGTAACCATAGCCCAATCAGCGTCATCGGGTCTGAAATGCAACATGTATTCCACCCACAACTCTATGTGCTGTTAAAACCAAAGTAAAACATCTTTCATCAGGGTCTAAAAGCAATGAAAAGCCAACCCTAATAAATAAAAAACAAAATTTTGACAATAACTTCAAAGATATATATGACTTTTACCTCATCCATAAGCCAACCTTTCTTAGGAGGGTCTAAACACACTAAGGATTCCCAAAACCTCCGATCAACATGAACTTCTTTAGACCAAGGAAACATACAAAGAAGGAGCCCCTGCTTTCCAAGGAATTCATCGTAATCATCACTAAGAAATATTGTGTCGATAGCACTGTTCCATCGAGAAAGACCCTACACACAGAGTGTTACTATATTAGAAATATAACATTAGTGTTACAAGTACCAATCAAAAAGTTGTTTTTCATACCTCAACCCAAGGTTTAACATCTTTTAACTCCTTAGTCATATCTGTATCCCGCCAGTTGTAAGGAGGTGTTCGATTTTTTTGAGCTTCTACAAATCTTTTTGACCAGTAATACGACACCTCAATACCATCTTTTTTACTCCTCTTGTCAGGTGTTATGTCTGCCTTGGCTCTTTTCCAATGATCTGAATTATGCAAAGCTATAGACCTTTCTTCTTCTCATGTTCAATCTTCAACATCTTTGCCTTTTCCAACCTGCGATTCTTCTCCTCTATCAATGCATTTAGAAACTCCTTTTCCATCATCTTTTGTTCTTCCATCCTCCACCTTTCTTCCTCTTCATTCCTCAACCTTAATTCCTCTTCCAAAAGACACTCATGTGAAAAGGTGATGTTTTTAAATACATTGTATACTATATTATGGTTGTTGTATGGTTTGGAAAGCACATTACCAAAACAACATCATCATCATCATCATCATCGATATCTAGCGGCTCTGAACGACTGCTAGAAATAAGAGAGTCAATCAATTCAAAGAATTCACGATTTAGTTGTTCTCGAAATACATAGCTCACATCGGAAAAGGATGCAGTAAAGTCCAATTTTTCCTGTTAAAAAAAATGATTGTAAAACCAATTGTTGGTCTATCAAATAAAATTATTGTAGGGATGAATGTATTACCCGAAATCCGCAAGTTCTTTCACATGAAAGGACCTACGAAGTAATAAAAGATAAAATCCTTAACAATAATTTTAAAATAAATAAAGTTACAAGTATTATATTACTCTGACAGGTAAATCACCTGAATAATAGCCTCGAGTTTGAAAACCCGAGAGTTCAACTCTTGAATGACACAATCCTTAAGGCTGATTTCTGTTAGAAGACTACTGGTATGAACCCTAGGCACAAGCGGTAAATATCTTTATTATGTCCTACCGCGTTTCCGTGAAGCAGCCAACTTCTGTATATACTCATCGTAAGCATGCGGTACTTTTTTTGGAAGAGTCCTTGGTATGTACTGCATGTAAAATTCCCTAAACTGAATATACCAATCCGACTGGTGCTCGGCTAATGTTGGTTTCAGATCAAAAATTATGTTCGAGTCCTAAATAAAACATCAACAAGAAGGAAATTAAAAAGAACATTAATACAATATCAAATGAAATCACCAATAAGCATGCATTCTCGTATTTTAATATGTTTTACCTTGCCAAATAGCAATCCATAACCCGATCTTGTAAACATTAATTTCCTTGACCACGCTACTGCCCCTCGGTATGACATTTGGGACTTTATTCCACCAATGACTGTTTCTTTCAAACGACTCAAGAATCCATATCTATAAAGATTAAAAATGCGTTAATCTCGTACCCGAACTTCAATAATAATAACTTAGGAAAATATAATATAAGAAGGAATAACCTTGAAAGCCCAAACAAATCCAGAAAGTGTGTATGTCGGAACATACTTTCGATCTGTTTCCGGTCATTTAAGGTGTTCCCACTTGTGGTTTGATACGACATTGAATATCTGGTCGTACAATTGCCTCCAAATGTGCTACCCCTATGGAAAGGAATTCCATGCCTCAAGGTCTTCAACCAAACGCAGGAGTGTATCATCCACTTCTTCAACCAACAACCGACCCATAAAAAAGATCTCTAACACTAACACTAGACACACACGGACTGCGTCTTCATTAGTTAAATTACTGAACAACTCTTCATCCTCAAGAACACCAACAAGATCTAAGTTGGAAAGTATTACCCCTAATTTCTTTAATACCCTCGACTTAAATGTTAAATCCCTTGAACTATATAAAACTGGGGTTGACCAAAATGTAGACTACGACCATCGATATTATATATAAAGGGCATGTCATAGTGACTATTATCCACAAAACCCTGTTTTTTTAGTACATAATCTAACATATTTGATTCATGGTCAAAAAAGAAAATATCCAACCATCCTCCAAAACAGGTAGTCCTAAATAATTTCCTTCGATTATCATTCAGCTTTTCTTTAATTAATGAAAGTATTTCAATTTGCTCCTAACGATGACTTTGGCTTCGTATTCCTTAGAAGAAAAAAATCAAATTAAAAATAAATAATAAGTATCTTAGGATAAGTACAAACAAAAAAGGCGTAAATAACAAGTACTTACACTGACGGAAACTACCATAAAGACTTTAAACATACTTTAGCAGTTAAAACTGGTTAAAGATCAATTTGATACAAATGTTCAATCGAGAATAGATTGTAAGCAACAGTACTCGTCTTGACTGAGATAATAAAGTGTGGCATGTCATGAACAATACACGCTATATGATTATCGCAATCAACACATCACAATTATTAGGGCACAACTATGTAATGTCATACATGGGTTCCATTGCTATGTTTTTTGAACACCGTCTAGTACCATTTGTGCGCTTGATCTTGACATGCTTAGGCTCTTTAAAGAATGTATGATGTTTGTCGGGCCAAACCTAGCTCTCGATCAAGATACATTCTTGTAAGAGCCAAAACTTGTGATCAAGATCAAGCACACAAACGGTACTAGACGATATATATATATATATATATATATATATATATATATATATATATATATATATATATATATATATATATATATATATATATATATATATATATATATATATATATATATATATATAACCCATCTACAACGTTACATAGATATGCCCTGATAATTGAGCTTGTTCTTAAAAAAGAACAAGGTCTTTGAATTGAACGGTAAAAGTAGCAAGTTGTCTAACGCCACATTACTTCATAGAGGGTTGGCTTTATATCATCAAAACAATGGAAAAAAATGAATAAATTAAAAAAAATAACAACTTTATAATAATGTGCAGGCACACTATCTTAATTTCACTCTTACAAACTAATGTAGACACCCCTTGCTACTTTGAAGTTAACATTCAAACACATTTATAGACTGCACAACTATATTATACTAAACCTTAATTTTTTTAACTGAACCTCTTGGTACCTTAAATTTTAATTGCACCGCTATATCAAATTACTTCATTTACTTTAGGCATATGACCTTAGTAACCGCCAGACATGCATTTAATAAACCTCTTGGTATGGTAAATTTTTGTATAAAAGTTTAAAATGTATTTTAAAAGGTATAAAAAGTTTTTTGTATAAAGTGTATACATGTATTGTATTTAGCTATTAGAAAATTAAACTTCAAAAAAATTTCAAAACAATTTACAAGATTGTGCGTACAGCCAATGTACTCAAATCTTTCCAATTACAATCACAAGCTGTTAAAACATTTGCCCGAGTAGTTTGAACCTGATTGGGAGTACAGACTACCTCCGCCGTGTCTATATCACAAGCAGGATGAATAATCTAAGGCCCGATATCTGAGCCCAACTTTACCGGGTTAAGTAAATAGCCCATCTATGGTTCAAGAACGCCCGAAATCACCCCTTGATCCGTTTACCCCTAGTTGTTTCCCATAGAAGTTGATTACCACCATTGTGATACAACACTTGGATCGATCGCCATCGCAAAGACAAATACAAATGTTTCCTAAGCCCGCACTTGAAAATTGTTTTGTATAATTGTGTGAAGTTTAATTTTCCAATACCACATTTGTCAAACTTTCGCAGATTAACCAAAACTAGTTTATCATTTATGTAATCTAACATGTGCAGGCATTTAACTTAAAACAAGTTAGAGAATCAGAAGTCCCAAAATATCCCTCGTTTGTATGTCAAATGTAAACCCATTTTATTCTTAATATGTATAACCAATTTTATAGCACTAACCCATATCAAATAAACCACCAACAAGAATAACAGATAAACCAAACAAAATAACAAACCAATATAAAATAAAGCACCCAAATCCTAGACTGCCCAAAGCACCCAACAATCCAATCTATCTCAATTTCCAAGACTGCCTAAATCCTAAAATCCTGCGACCTAGACACAACAAACTAAAAATTAAAACTACTACTAAGAAACTCACACCCAAGATTTACTTGGATTAAGCCGAGTGAACTAGGGTTGGCCAGAGCAGGTATTCATACCACTCTAGGTGGCAGATCAAGGAGTTAACCGAACCCGTTTGCACCCACTCAACTCAATACCAGTTATCTTAAGAGAAGAAACAGACTTACAGTGCTTTATTCGATATGCAGCAGAAGAACTAAGTGATTATTCTAGATTCACTTAGTCTAGAACAATCAATCCAAGAACAAGCTGGCGGAAGAACTAACTCAGATTATTTTCCATCCCTCATTTGTATGTCAAACTTAGGCAGATTAACAACTAGTTTATCATTTAGGTATTCTAACATGTATAGGCATCTAACTTAAAACAACCTGGCGGATCAAAACTTCTAAAACACCCCTCATTTGTTTCGCAGACTTGGGCAGATTAACCAAAACTATTTTATCATTTAGGTATTTTAACATGTGTAGGCATCTAAGATAAAACAATCTGGTGGATCATAACTCCGAAAACATCCATCATTTGTTTCTCAAACTTAATAACTAGCAACAAATCACTAGAAGCACATTAACCACATATAGAAGCATCTAACTATGTACCTATTTTTACAAATCACTAGCAACAAACGGAAATAAAATAACCCGAACAACATCCCTAACCCTAAAAACCCTAAATAATCATACACAAACAATTAAATAATCAGATAAAGCAAAAACACTTAAATAATCCTCAAATAATTAAAAAAACCCTAACACTAAAATACAAACGATACCAACCAAAATAACCTAACCCAAAAATAGTGTAACCCTAAATCAAACACAAAATGACTTACCCTAGCGAACATCATTTTTTTAAACATTAGATCGGAAAAAACTTAAAACAAACCTTAACTGTTGCTTCAGATATGAGTGTGTCTAATTGCTAGAGTTAGGGTTTGGATTGATAAAGATTTAGATCAGTGGTGGTGGAGGCGATGACGTTTGGATCTTGGTGGATAAGGTGGTGGTGGCGTTTGGATCGTCAATTTTTGTATAAAGTTTATAAGGATGTCATTTGAATCTCAGTGAGAGAGAAGGAGAAGTGTTAAGATGTTAATTGTGTGTTTTTGGGAGAAGTGTTTTTAAGATTTCAAAAAAAAAATTGGATAAAGTTTATAAATGTATAAACTTTGTATTTAAAAGTTTTTAATTGGATTTTGTATTTAAAAGTTTAAAAACTTTAAGTGTATTTTGTATTTAAAAGTATAGCACAAGCACCAATACAATAAAAGAAATATAAAAGTGAAATATCTACCTAACCACTCGTCTAAGAAGACACATGGGTGGGACTCAGTCGCCGAAGAAATATGTACTATTATATGATATAAAAGGACTTTACTTTTTAGCTAAAAGACAAAAAAAGACAAGTCGCCCAAGAATGTAGGTCCCTGTTGCCCAAAAAATAACTTAGGGTAACTTGTACTATGTAAGTACATTGTGGGGCCAAGCATAGGGATACTTATTATATATATGTGAAAGTTGCCCAAGAATTTAAAGGCGACAGTTGCCCATGGGATATTTGAAGAAGTTGGATTTGTTTTTTTGGCACATGGGGTGAACCCATGTGTACCCATGGGGCAAGTAAAAAATTTGCCCATATTTATAAGAGCAAATTCGGTTACCTCATCTGCCCCAAAAATTTTCTATTTCTTAAAATGCCCCAAGTAAGTGTGAGCGACTTTCAATAAATAAATGTAAATTGTACATCTTACCTACCGGTCGTCCAAGAAATTAAATTAATGGGACACAGTCACTCAAGAAATAGGGACACGTGTCAACTTTTTAGAGGAGTCGTCCAAAACCCATCTGAGGCGAAAGTCGCTCTGAGTCATTTTGAGAAATAGAAATTAGGGTTTTCAAATTGAATTTTTGAGAAATTGGAGTTTTTTAGATGGGTTTTTTTTGTTTTGATGAAATGAAAAAAAGGGTGGATGACTTTATAGACGGGACATTGACTTAGGGAAAACGGGTCAAGGGACCTCTTTAGCCTCAACATCCCAAGTTTCGTACTTACGGCGACGAAAATCTCAAGTTTTGTCCTCCGATGATGTTTTTTGACAAGTTTAAGGACCAACGGGTGTATTTTCGTTGAGAAATAATTTGGAACGTTCATTTCATTGTTTTTTTTTTTTTTTTTTTTTTAGAACAAAGAAATCATTCATTTTACATGTACTTATATAAATGAAATCAGAACCATCCATTTTCATTTGCATTTGGTGGGTAGAGATCAAATGATAAAAAAAAAAATGAGAATAATGAGAAATAATTATAAACACATATTTGAGATATATCGACTTGAATTAGATTTATCTCTATTCATTTAAATGCATTACAACTAGTTTTGAAAATTTTGAAGAAAAAACGATGCAAAATAGTACTAGCAACAAATTTAACCCACAGATGAGGAAAAATACATAGGATTTCCTAACTTGATGAAATACATCTAATATATATATACATCTAAATTTTAACTAAAAAATATATTATGGTGCATCTAAATCTTCTAATATATGTTTCTAAATCTTCTAAATTTTCCTTCCAACCGAATAAATGTGGTGCAAAATAGGAGTGCATGGTTTGGGTAATAACCGAATAAATCGAAAACCGAAACCGAATCGAGCCGAACCGAAAAAAACCAAACCCATATAACCGAACCGAATTTTTCAAAACTGAAACGAACCAAACTAAGCTAAAATTCGGTTTTCGGTTGGGAAATGATTTTGGCTGTCTGAACCGAAAACCGAATTTTTATATCAATATATATATATATATTATATATTTATATATACAAAAAGACAATTAAAATTTTATCTTAATATAAAAAACACTTTGAAATATATTTTATTTTTATTTTTTTGCCAAAATTTTATATAATTAAATTTTTAAAAAATATAAAAGGTGTAATTCGAGTTATTTGGGTAGCCCGAAAGCCGAACCAAAAAAAAATAACCAAACTAATCGAACCGAATAAACCGAACAATCCGATAATCAAACGGATGAATAACCCTGAACTGCAAAA
Source organism: Chrysanthemum seticuspe (assembly GCA_019973895.1). Classification (NCBI taxonomy): domain Eukaryota; kingdom Viridiplantae; phylum Streptophyta; class Magnoliopsida; order Asterales; family Asteraceae; genus Chrysanthemum; species Chrysanthemum seticuspe. The sequence continues at coordinate 107,596,376 of BPTQ01000001.1, forward strand.
CATATTTTGCTCATCTACATTAGGCCTCGAATAAAATATTGAGCATAGCATCATAGCCCACTTAATTTATAAGAAGACAAGAAGTCATTATCTCCTTAGATTGTTTCCAATGTTTTAACATGACAAAAACATCTTAGAACCCGTTCAAGCGGAGGGTGTGAGATTTGGATTTGGGTATGAGAGATGATAAGTGATGTTTGTTTCACAAAGTAATACTTTGAAGCCTGTGGGCCCTACTATTTTTTTATTCCACTCAAGGATGGTGGGTTTTATATAAAACCCGTGATACCTATTGTACCTCTTTCACAACACTTTTTATTTTATTATTAAAATATTATATTTAAATACAATTTCATTATTATATCAATTAAAATATATATTCTTTTTCTTAATTTTCATTCCTACAAATCCAAATCCGAATCCGAATCCAAACCCATCTATAAACCAAACGAGCCCTTAATGTTTGTAAAGTTCAAAAGCAAACAATAACCAACTAAAAGCCTGTTTGTTTTGTATACGGGTTTAAGATTAGGATATAGATTTGGATTTATATTTGGATATGATATATTTTTTTAATTAAATGAGAAAAAAGAAAAATATAATAAAATATATATTATGTATGTTATAAATAAATATATTTTATAAATTTAAAAATGTTATTATGATTAAATAAAAATATGATTGGTTGACATATAACTTGGTCTCACTTAAAATGAATATTATGATCAAAGTTGGCATGTTGAAGGAGATTAGCACAAGGAAAATTTTTGAGGCTCATCCCCCATTTGTGAGACCTACAATAATATACCAAACAACACTTTTTGTCCATCAACCCCAAATGCTATCTCTGTTCCCTCAAACCAAACAGGCCCTAATTCTTTTTGTAGGTTCCACCGTTCCAGTTCAGGAATATATTGACACGACAAACAGTTATTCACTTGAACCTACAATTGAAAAGAGTTTAATTCTTTAGGCACTTAGCTACTATGTTTTTCAGCTAATGTTGTGTTGTATTAATAAGACTGAAGACTAACAAGATAATTTAAGTTAATGATGAATCCTTAAATTAAATCCAACTCAAATGTTGTTGCAGAATACATAAGCAACAATAAAACCTTAACAGAAAAGATACAAAAGATTGCATCAAATGGCAACGGTTCAGCTTAACAGAAAACCAAGATGCACCATCACCTTACTGCAACCTTACAACACCATCTTTTAGGTGGTCTTTGTTTTAGCCTTCTTTGTCGTCGTAGATCTTCTTGGGATGGAGTTCTTCATCCCGATGAAGAACAAGAGTGCCCCCAACAACGACAAACTCTACAAAAACACAACCAATAATAAGTACACATATTTTAAACCACCATTTAAAGGGTGTTTAGATTTGTATCTTGAAAGTCTGTCTACTTTACAGCTACACATATTACTTCCGAGATACACATCTAAACACCCTGTGAATGTGTATTTTGCTTAATGCATACTTTTAGCAATGTAGTGTGTATCATGCACATTATATTGCTAAAAGTAAGCTCTCAAAATCATTCTACCAAGAGAAAATAAAAGGATCTGCCTTTTTTTCTAACCTGTGCAAATTTGATAAAGAGTTGAAGGAATTCCTTCTTCTCAATGTCATAGTTGTAGAAGTCGTATAGGATGGGAGTAGCGATCAATTGGTGCAGAATCTGCAAAAGGGTGTTAAATAAACAGAGTTACACAACTGATTTTCAAAAGGATACAAGGAATTGCCATTTTTAATCAGTAGGTGCTAACCAAGAGAGTAGCACCAATGGTACTTCCAAAGATAAAAAGGAAGCTTCCAAGGGCTTTCAAGGCAATAGCTCCCGCAATCAAGAGTTTGATCTGCAGCATAATCATATACATCAGCACAATGTAAGTTATAAGATTTTAAAGGTAAACTATCAAGACTACAATGTAAGTTATAAGGTTTTGATCTTGAAGATTTTGATGATTATGATGAGCAAGTCTACGATCTACCGAGACACTTGGAGGATATGTGTGACATGTATGATGTTAGTCTCTTAGGTCGTGGTAGGAAGTAAATTTGGTTGTTTGGTAGTTCATAAGATTGGCATGTCTTTCTTATGTAATTTGTTTGGTTAGTGCACTTTTAGTGTGTGTTTGTTGCCCATGTAACGGGCAGAGGTGAGAGATTCACTCTCATCCGTTGTACTTAAATTTTTTGGTTAATATATTTTACCAGGGTGCAGGATTACTCCCCTTTACCCAAAAAAGAATTACCTCAAAGGCTGGCACTTGGAAACCTGTGTGTGTAGTGATATGCTTTGAAAGCACATGGAACTTTGGCGTAAGGGCTTTTGTTGCAGATCCGCCATCTTCACCAAAATCCTTAAACCTACATACATCAAAGGAAAGATATTTTTGCATAAGATAATTACATTTAACATAGAAGTATAAGCACTCCTATAAGATAAACAGACGGATAGCAGGACAAGAGACCAAAGAAAACCGATTTAGAACCAGGATCAGCTTGCGGACCCTAAGAAAAAGAAGTGTTTTAGACTCTCAGCGATGAAGTTTGGTTAAAACATAAGGATTGTTCTATCTATCATGTCCCGTAACATTAAAATGCTTATTGTTATCTTGTGACGCAACACACTCGCACAACTGTTAGACCTTTTCAAAAGCGGGCATAACTATGAAAAGTAATCTACTCCTAGTCGCATTCTTCACATCCCAATGAAAAATCTAAGGCTCCCCCCAGTAAGGAGGGTCAACCCCTCCCATTTTCTCTGCCACGTCAGCTTTCTCTCTTCAGAGCGACCTTCAAGCGATTGGGTGCCCCACTAAGTCTCAAAAACAAATTGATAAGGCTACCACACACAAGTCTCAAAACGGTATATTAAATGCTTGTTTCTCATTCGATCGCTTGGACGACCAACAAGTCTCAAAAATCACCCACGATCGATTCCCCACAGAAGGGAGATCGATTGGGAATCGATCCTCTAAGTCAATCGTTGTATATTACTGGGGCAGCCTAAAGATCAATGGCTCTTTATGTTTCACATAGCAATGATGTCCAAGCAATCATACCAAAATAATACCAAAGTTAATTAAATACACAGACAATTAAAAAAAAAAAAAAAGAAAAAAAAAAGATGCCCTGATATACTGATCAATTCTCTACCCAACTAACTAGTAACAATGTCCAAACTATCATCTATATTATCTATAGAGTATTTACACCATTTTCTTTAATCCTTAATCTTGAAAACTTAAAAAAATCATTTCAATTACTAAAATACACTTGATTAAAAATGGTAACAACATCCACTACTAAATTAATATTTTAGATATCGTTTAATCCTCAAACTTCATTTATAACCCATAAACTTTTTTTTACTCGTAAGTTGAATCAAGGGTCACCCCAAAACACAAGTTGGCAAGTATAACGTAGTGTTTGGTTTGTCGTAATCAAAGTTGTAATGGAAAAGGTTATTACGATGTAATAAATAAATGTTGTTTGTTTACATTTATAGAATGTAATGATTCATTACAAGTAATGACCCATTACACCGAAACCATTCCTTAGACTATCTTTATCAACAACCTGCTACAACCCAATCTCTTAATAAAATATTATTTTCTCTTTCCTCCACCTACACAACTAATACATACAACCAATCTACATTTTTTTACCATTTATCAACAACCCAACCCAACCTACCAATAAAAATGTGACATGTGGCAAGGTTGGGCATCATATTTGCAAATCACTCAACAACCCATTTCATTCTTTACACACTTCTAATATAATATACATATTTTTTTTGTTTTTTTCCTGCCCAACCGGTTGCCAACCCAATGGATAAAGATAGTCTTAAGGGTCCCTTACTTCTTATTTCATTAGGTTGGTCCCAGTCGTGACCTGGGACGACCTGGGACAACCTGCGCCACGTCAGCTTTCTCTCTCCAGCGACCTGGGACAACCCGGATGCCCCAGTCGACGACCCAAGATTTTTTTTTTTTTTTTTTTTTTTTAATTCAAACATTTTTAACATTAAATTTAAATTTCATTCAAATTTTAAAAAAAAAATTACATTACGAAATTCAAAAAAAAAACTACCAAGTGTGAATGAGATCAATTAAATAATTTGTCCAAGTGAATACCAATCAAAATAGTAGGCGCAAGAACAAACGAGTGGGACCAGTATCATGTATTCTACCAATTTACTTCGAATAGCAGTATGACTTTAAACGAGGGGCCCTCTAAATCACTATTTGAAATGTGGTGGGAATGCATTTAACATCGAGTGTTTACTCACTCGATATTGCAAATCTTGTCTCTCCAACCGATGTGCCAACCTCCCCTCACATTCGAGCAAACCGATGTTAAGATCGGTTGAGGGTGCAAAAAAACGGTGCCCAACCGATTTGAAAAGCTCGACTGCGACAAGCCTTACATCTTGTAATTGAATCAAATTTACATAAAACTCCATCATTAATTAACCACATTAAATAAACTTTCTATCATTAATGGGTATTTTACTATTTTAGTCTTTTTATTATCGATTTCATTACGCTTTATCATACAAACCAAACATGATTAATAACTACAATGAATCATTAGATTACACTCTTCATTCCATTACATTATTTATTCCATTCAGTTGACATTTTATTCCTTCCAACCAAACGAACCCTAATTATTTACCACTATACACCGCGCTTTACGCAGGTATTCGTCTATTATTAAATAATAGTACCAAAAACCTCTCTTGCCAATTTCAAATCTCAAAAAAATACTGTAAATCTCAAGATCTAAAAATCTCACCAAAACCAATACCACTTGTCAAACAAGTGATCCACATTTCAATATTAAAAAACAGATACTTTATCCTTAAAAATAACATATTGAACTAAGAACCGGTTCACCTTCTTAACTTATAATAATTCACAATTGCAAATCTAAAACTTCAAAATAAAAAATAAGAAAAGTAGCTAAATAACAATAAATTATTACCTAATCCAAAATTACAATCTAACACATAAAACCTAATTAAAGTTGCACAAAAATACTTTTCAACTTACAAGATCCAAGATTTAAAGAAATAAAAAGACAATGGTATTATAGATCTGAGCTTACTCTTGAACAGCTGAGAGGACGAAGACGGATACGAAGAGAACTCTACCCACGAAAGATAGAAAAGCCATTTGAACCTCTCTCTCTCTAAATTGTTTTGTTTCTCTCTCTAGGATTTTACAAGTACAAAGAGATGGAGACAAATATAAGAGAGTAGTGAAGACGAGATGGGGGAGGAGACCAATGTGTCAAAGCTATTTAAATTTTTTGAACTACTGCTTTTAATGGAAGTTATTCTTTTGGTACTTGGTGTTGTTTGGGTTGATGTGTTGGGCCCTTGTGGTATGATTTGTATGCCACAAAAACAATAATATTGTTGTTGGATGTAAACCGTCACACTCTTTTCCGAAAGTAAAATACTGTTTTTTAGAAAGACTTTCGGAGAGTGTGTTTGTGTGTGTGTGTGTGTGTAATATATGGGTGGTCGAGTGGGTAAATGATAGGAGCATTAAGAAAAAAAGATAAGAGTATAGGCATATGGGACTAACACTATAAAAGCATGCATACTCATTAATGAAGACCAAAATCGGCTAGTTTTTTCTAATCCTCCCCCTCCCCCATAGGATGGGGAAGGCTATGATACGGGATAATGTTGTTTCTCAATCGTTTATGTGATTTGTATGGACCAAATATTTGTATGTCACTGTTCAAAAAATATATTTATATATCGGATTGATGTGATGGATTGTAATTTGGGTAAAGATTATTCGACTTATTTAAGTTGTTAACAAACATTGCATATTGGATGATGAAACATTTAGTACGCTAACATTTCTACCTAAATGAATTAATGGAATCAAAGTCTAGCCATGTATATGTAAAATAAAGAGTATAAATATGATCAAAATTTGTCGCAAATTTTTATTTCACGTGTATGTTGTTGTAAAAGTTACAAAACAAAGACGATCGTTAAATATGAACTTATTTAAGTAATTAATAACATGGATTAATATAAAGGTTAATTCATTAAAAAATAATTTATCTTGCGCCATATTATTTGAATACAAGACACTTAATTAGTACGTAGTAGGATACTTTCAGGTTTTAACCAAAGGATTTATATAATTGCTCAACATGTAAGAAATCACTAACGTTTTAGAAATCACCAAAAGAAGAACATATTTACCCAATCTGGGAAATAGCATCCGTTGATGAATGGTTATACAATGGTGGTCCTTATGAACTAATCGTTTTACAATTCTTACTTGGTGTAGCTTGTTACATGGGTCGTGAGTGGGAACTTAGTTTCCGTCTGGGTATGCGCCCTTGGATTGCTTTTTACCAATTTTTTAGTCACTAGAATTTATGTGAAACCAAATAGTCTTTGACATATAGTTTTTTCGACAAACTTATATCACCACTTTAATCACACATACCATGATACTAACATTAGTAAAAAAATGTATACATGCTTAACTTTTTCCTTATTTCTGTTAGTTGGTCTAAATTATGTAGCTAAAAATGAGAATACTTTTTAGTTTAACCTGATGTCATATTATTAACATGAAGTTTTTTTTTTTTTTTTTTAAGTTTTCGTAGTATCATATTAATTTAGGTCAAAAAATAAGACTATTAAATGGGTTCCAAATGTAATACATAGTGGTATGATCACTTTATTAAAATGTAACAAACATCTTCAAAAACAAAATTATTTGATGGACATGTTTCTCTCAACTCAGCCATAAATCAACAAAATTAAATGGGTAAAAATGTCAAGTTCTAATGGTCAAGGTCAGTACTTTAACCGATCAATAAACATGAAGGTGTAAATTTGAGAAAATAAAAACTTGGGATTTGCTATCATACGCGCGCCTTCAAAGCAAATAATGTCCAACTTCTTTAGCAGCCTTGCCACGTGGCATAGAAAGGTCATACACGTAGTTGGACCAATAGGAAACAGGAGGCCACGCACGCGCCTGCGCACATGGCTTTTATTTAACGAGTTTGGCGTGTTTGTGTTACGAATCGCGCGTAAGAATATCAATACCTTCTTTCTATTTATACTTCCTCTTTTTTCTTAGCAATATACATCAGTAGTGGTGAAAACGAGTCGAGTCGTTCGTGAAAAATTTATGATTAAATTAGTAAAAAGTCTGAACAAGTTGAGCTTAAATGAGCTTGAGCTCAATTTCGAACTTAAGTTTAGGCTTGTTTAATAATCGAGGTCGAGCCCGAGTTTTATACGTAAAACTCAATTAGGCTCGCGAGCCTGAAAGTGCCTTGAAAATACATCTGCATATATATTTTCAATACATATACGAGCTTAAAAAACTAAACGAGCTCGAGCCTAGTGTGATTAACGAGCTTTCGAGCTTTATTTCATTCAACATGTTATATAAGTTAGTTGAGACTAAGTCGAGCTCGAGCTCAAAATATAAGGCTCGAAACGAGCTCGAACCCGAGCTCGAGCTTTATATATATAAACGAGCCGGGCTCGGCTCGGATCGTTTCCACCCCTACCTTTGCGTCATCTCACTATTCACCACTCCTCTCTCATTTTATTAAAATACTCATTTTATACAAACATATCTTACAAAATACCCCACACACACTTATAAATCAAATAACTAATAATAAAAACATATCCTGAAAGCCCACTATCGCACACAAACCAAGTAGTGAAGCCTAGATGTGCACAAACCGTTTTTTTTTCCAAAACCGAATCGTTTAAAAACCGGTTTCAGTTTCCGTTGACTAGCTGGTTTTGCCTAAAGACGGTTCGGTTTGAAACCGGTTTTAGCAAAGAAAACTCAAACCGTTACTAACCGGTTGGGATCGGTTTAAACCGGTTCAGAAAACCGATTATATGGTTTTGGTACATTGTTTTTTTTTTTTTGGTTGGCCAAATTATTTAAACAGGCTTATATTTTTTACACACTTCCTACAACTCAAACGAAACCTTATATACTTCAATTCTAATAAAAAAATGTCGGGATTTCCTAACGATAATTTTTTGAACCTTCTCGGTATGACGAACCCAAACGCGTCTTCTTCGTCACCCTCCAACTTCCTCATCCGGTTTTTCTAACCCACTCGGCATGACTCCCAAACAACTTTATCAACAACAACAAATGCTAATCCCGCAACAATCACAACCACAAACCAATCCTCGCAATCACAATTCGAGCCACCTACGGAATCCGAAAAGGTCAACAGAAAAGGTAAACGGATGGCAAAAAAAATCCAAAGACCCCGAACCCTTTTCCGAAAAAAATACTGACGTAAGCGGGGTTTCTTTACGTTTGATTGGTCCCGAACCGTCAAGTTATCTCACGCAAGCTAGCCACTTGTGAATGACCAACCGTAAGAAACTCAAAACAGTTCACACACCAAATGCAATTTAAGATCAGAGGAATATAGTGGATTCCTGGGTCGTTAAGTCCCACGGAGGATGAATTGGTGTTAAACAACTTCAGATGTCGAATAATCACTAAGGATAGTGATCAGTAAGGATTTTGATATAATTATACCTAAAGAAAATATCTATAAATTACAGCGACTTAAATGCAAATTAAAGGAAATAAAAGATAAAATATATTAAATAAACGCTATCACTATTTTTAAAATGATGAACGTTTAAAACCTAAAACGTACGTTTAAATAAAATTACGTAAACGTACAAAATAAAACGTGAGTTTTAAGAAATAAAATGCCTATAAATATGAAAATGACATTTTTACAATCCTAATAATAAAATAAAATTATTAGAAAAATAAAATTATTTTTAAAACTATTTATTTAATTATTATTAATTAAAAACTATTTATTAAGTATTTAAAATGCACTAAAATATAAGAAAATACAAAATTAACCTAGAAAAATTAAATTATAACTTAGAAAAATCTAAAATATGATAAAACTTATTTTAAAACTGAAAATATATTTTTTAGACTTTTTATGTATTTATTATGAATTTAATACTATTTAAAACTAATTAAAATGCTAGAAAATACTATTTAAACCAAGAAAATTATGGAAAAATATTTTTTTGTCTTTTTATATTTATCTTAATCTAGGAAAATTGAAAACATATTTTTTTTAAGCTTTTTCTGATTTATTTGTATTAAAAGCTATTTAAAAATGATTAAAAAGTAGTTTAAATAAGGAAAAATACTAAACAGTGGCAGAAAAATATGAAAAATTCAGGAAAATACTAAAGTATTATTCTAAGTCTAAGAAAAATATAAAAACATATGCTTATGTGTGAGAATATAAGGCTGCAGTGTAACTGCTTATAAATAAGCAATTCAAAATAAGCTAAAGTCCACAAATGGACACCAAATAATCACAGAAGCTAGGTTATGCTATATTTACTAAATACTAACCTATTCCAACCATACTAAACCTCTGAAAAGCAGTTTAAGCCAAAATTTAAGCAAAGCTAAACTAGTTCAATTCAGAAAATGGGACAGAATTGAGGCTGATCTAGGAGTGGGGTCCACAGAGCTTAAGCTCAAAAGCTTGACTGAAATGGATAGTCAGCTGGGTGGTGAGTTCTATGGAACCAAGAACCACCACTGGGGTCCACTTATGTGGCCTGTGGAACCCACCAAAGTGGTGGTGAAGGCCACTGTTGTGGTGGTGATCAGCTGCACAGGGCAGCTTTTCAGAAAGGGTGCTCAAAACAAAGCTAAGAATAAGCAGTCTATAAGCTAGATGGGAGTTAACTACTATTTTTCTAATTTAGTTGAGCAACTAAACTTTAATATCCAAAAAGGATTTAAGCTAAATCTTAATATTTAGCACACAATAAAATTCTAAGGTTTATTCAAAAACTGCATTTGGAAAAATTTTGACTTTTCCGATTATGAAGCAGTTTGACTAATTTGAACTTTTAATTGATTATATGGACTTATTATGTTGTAATAAGCTGCAATCAAGCTATCTTAATCTACTCTTATGAATTCTTTACACTTAACAAGCTTTTGATCTTTATAAAGCTCACTGAATTGAATACTAAGACTGATGTGATCTTATTTTGACTAAATTGTTTCACAGGTTCAATTTAGAGCTTAAACTAGTATTAGTACACCTATTGAGATATGAATCAATTACTCTTATCAAGCAAACTATCCTCTATACCCACTTTATCCACTAAACCAAACAATACTTTAAAATTTTCAAGTAACAGTTTTAGCTATCATAAATTATCCTACTTATGCAGAGATTAAAACAAGTAATTTACTAAGGTACTAAAGTTATAATAACACTAAATCAAACTCTGAACACAATCAAGCAAGCATGAGCATGAGCATTGGAATAGCAGTTTTGAGCATACAGCTTACAAGAGGTCCAACCATTTTTTTAAGCATTTCAACAGTATGAGACCAACTCAAACATCAAATCAAACCCAAATAACTCTGATTCCACCACTGCATCAACTAATTTCATTTTCAAATCCAAATCAGCTTCAACAGTTGACTTTTGTTGACCAAGGAATTTTTTAGAGTAAAATTGAGTAAGGGTTTATATAAGCCATCAATAAGCTATAGGAGAGCTTATCAGAGCTTATGAGAACTTAACAACAAATGATAACAACATTCAATTTAACATGAGATTCTTTTGAAATTGAAATTTTACATAAACTGAAAAATGAAAAGGAAACTTGAAATTTATTATTGATAAAGGTTCAAATACATTCAGAAACACTTAAACAAGTACTTGAAAATTTAAACATACACTAGAAAGCTTGAAAATATTAAAACGACATTTTCTAATCTAAATTACACTACTTGATATCTCCATACTGCTACTCTTCTTCTTTATAATGATCCACTTGAGTCTTTGTCGACATCTGAGACTATCCCACTTCATCTCAGCCATTGAATGCATCAAAATTGCCATATGTCATTTTGGCGGGAAAAGTGGATTTGGTTGGTTCTTTGCATTTAATGATTTTTGGTTGGATGTGGAGGTGGAGGGGGGTGATAGACAGCTGGGAGACAAGTTGGAAAGGTGTAAGTGAGCAGGTAAACAGGTGGGGGTGTAGGAGTGGACACAGGTGTTGGGGGTAGGGGATGGTGAACAGTGGCGCGGGTATTTTGGTTGTTTGACTTATGTTGACCGGGTTATTAATAACGGGTGTTGGGTTTTTGGGCTATAGTTGGGATTGGGCCAGCAGCTGGGTTGGATTTGGTTTGTGTTTAATTTAGGTCCATTTGGTTTAGATAACACAAGGACCATTTATGCAATTAGGCCAAACATGAGGGACTGATCTTGTAATTTTTCTAAAGTTATCACAAGGGTTAAACTTGCCATTCATTAATAGTACAAGGACCATTAGTGATAAAATTCCATTTATATAAGTCCAGGGACCAAAACTGTCAATTTTGAAACTTTAAGGGCCTAACTTGTAATTTCTCCAAAGTTCACCATAAGGACCAATTTTGTCATATTTGAATAGTACAAGGTTTATTTTTGATTATTTTCACTTTTTAAAATTCACCAAGGACTATATTTGACATTTTTCAAAGTTCAGGGACTAAAGTTGTCATTTTGTAAATTTTAGACTTTAAAGGGTTTGTTTTGACAAATTTTGAATCTCATGGACCTTAAATTACTTTTTATAAGTTTTTGAAATTCCAGGGACTAGATTTGACAACTTTTGAAACTTGGGGGACTAAAACTGCCAATTATGCAAACTTAATACGTTTTTCATCTGATTTTGATATTTTTGCATTTAAAACACATAAAACACTTATTTGTGATATTTTCATCATTTTGATGCATTTATGAGTGTTTTCAGATGTTTTTGCAGTCTAGATAGTACAAAAATGATGAGTATTTAGACACTCATCAATCCCCCACACTAAGATATTGCTAGTCCCTAGCAATGATATGAGAAAAATTAATGAATTTTATCTCTTTACCAAAAGCCATTACTTCTGGAGTAGCCAATTGTTTCAGTTCAAGTAAGAACTTTGGTACAATGATAACCAAATGATTTTGAGCAAATCATAAGCTTTCAACGGATTTGATTTGTCTTTACCAGAAGCCGTTTGCTTCTGGACTAGCCAACTCTTAGATAAATTATCTTTGGTGAGCCGATTACCAATTATGGATTTCCCACTTCCTTTACCACAAGCCATAAACTTGCGGGCTAGCCAACTCTTTACTTTTTAGGATATGGTGAGCTGAACACCATACAATTTTGGGCAAATTGCAAGCCATAAACGGATTTGATAAATCTTTACCAAGAGTCGTTTGCTCCTGGATTAGCCAATCCTTATGTGGGTTAGACATGGTGGACTGATTACCATTTGTTGTGTTTAGTACTTAGTACTTCCACTACAAAAAAATTTTAAAATTTGGCCATTTTTGGGGAAAAAAGGACTAAAAGGGTACATTTATGATCAAATTTGCCAGAATTTCCCCCCCCCCCCCCACACTTAGAAATGAATATTGTCCTCAATATTCAAAGTACCGGCTGTTATGACGAAACTTAGAACGTAAAAAGATAACATTATTAGCCAAGTGTAGAAACACAACGATTATTCTCTTTTTTAAATATTTACAATTTTCATTTATTTTTAAGATCTATATACAACATGTGGGGCATCTCCCCCACACTAAGGTGGTACACATGGGTGAAAACCCATGTTTAACTACTGTTTTTGATTACCGAGCCGCTAGCTTGACTCGACCCCGAATTAATTTGTTCATGGGGAAGTAAGTGGAAGAGACAATCTCCATTGGACTTTTATTCAAAATGTTTGTATAAACATTGAAGTACGTGAAAGTTCCACACCGATGAGATATACATAGAACCGGCTCACAAATGATAAATGAAAATGCCGGGGTCAAAGATAATGTCTTCATTCCCGAAGGAGTGAAGAACAGGAGAAGCCACGGGATAGGTGAAGAAGAGAAAGAAAGTCATGATAATAATCTTGACTAACTCATCATCATCAGAAGGGGAATTCATGATAGCATGAATTTCATCTTTTAAGCTCAATTGGTCTAGACATATCCCGGGTGTGTCTAGATCAAAGTAGAAGTTATCATACTCCGGTAGAGATATGATATGAGTGAGTTCACAGGAGAACTCCTCAAAGGAGAATGATTCATATTCAGGATTGATTTGACTGAGTTCACTGGGGAACTCCTCAAAAGTGAATGATTCATAATCGGGGAGAGAATTATGAGAATGAGAAGTGGTAATACCACTAATCTTCTCTCCCATATGATCAAAATGGAACGTTTGCAATTCGGGAATAGAATCATTGAACAAAAGTTCACTATCCTCAAAGGGGATAGGATATGAAGTAGGCTTTTCATTAAAAGCCTCGATTCTAGAAATGAGAAGATTAACATTCAATAATGTAAGACGAAGAGCTTCGTCTTGGATTATTTCTTCATCATTCTCTTCTCCTAAGCTGACAAGCTCAGAAGGTAATTCCCCCACATAACTTATGTCTCCACAAGATAAAGAATAGTCCTCATCAGAATCAGAGAACATATCAATATGATCATTTTGGAAGACAAGAGGAGGAGGGATATCACACACATGGTCAAAAGTTCCCTGTGACTCTCTCGGGATTGGGACAAGGTCCTCAACACTAGACTTTATGAATTCGTCCGATTCCTTTTCAGGAACAGTGTCAAGATGCTCGTCCCCCATGCTCAGAGAGTGAGTGGGAGCTTCGGGTGTGATGGCAGTTGCTTGAGAATGAATCTCAACTGCTGGAATATCAACTGATGAACTTGATGAATCTTTATAAAATTGTAGGATACCAAGTGCATCCTCATCATCACTGTCATCAGGAATAAAACGAAATTGAGAGCTAGATCTGGATGCTTTTTCTTTTGCAATTAATTCCCTAATAGATTTTTCAAAAGCAATTTGGGAATTTATTTTAGCAGCCTGCTCTTCAGCTAGCAATTCTTCCATGGATTTCTCATGTGAATTTTGAATGACTGGACATTGTGGGAGTGGAGATTTGTCAAAACCAGAAGGTTGACATTGATAATCATCATGAGGACCCCCACAATATACACAAGAAAAACTGGGAACATTATGAAATGCTGTTTTACTCAACTCCTCAGTTCTTTTCACTGACTCCATAAGCTCTAGATAAGTGTCTTGTTGGGTTTGCTGAGGAGTTTGAGTCATTTGGCACTGTGGAGGTTGGTCGTGATATGGATAGCCGTAATTGTTACAAGGAAATGGATTCCCTGTTTGACAATCAGAGCTGAAATGGGGACCTCCACAGTTCTCACAACAGTAAAACTGTTGAGCCTGGATTGGTGAATCATATGGATATTGGTCATAACCAAAGTTCTGAGCATCACCGGAGAACTGTTCATAGACAATCTTGTTTCCGGATTGACATTCAAATCCTTGGTGAGGACCTCCACAAAATTCACAGCAGTTATGTTGATTATATGAAGATAAGTCGGGCTGTGGTGGGTAATTGGAAAATTTTGAGGGATCGTTAAATGAGTTCGGATTAGGATCATAATCAAATGAATTCCTCGAACCACAAAACAAACAACTCCCGTTCCGAATATCATTACCACACTGTACACACGTACACCAGCGACAGGGTGAACCAAAAAGAGGCTCCCCACAACCGACACAAGGAATAAACGATTCTATTTGAGAGTTATGAGAAGGAATCGGTTCATTCAAAGAATCAACAAAACCAACATGGTGATCTGAATGACTATTAAGATTCAAAGAACATTTTGAAAAATCCGGAGGTGGGACAAGTGGTGTGCTCTGAGAGCTAGCAATTTCCACCACTTCCGTTATGGTCTCTGGTTCTGGTTCTTGAGAAACGTGAAGATTAGGCAAGTCATTCTTGCTAGTCACCGGTCTAAATTCTGCATGTTTGCTTTTAACCGTAAATCGTGAAAGTGTAGGATCAATTTTAGACGGCTTAGGAGCAATCGAGGGGTTAGATCTTTGGATAACCGTAGGTTGGACGTATTTAGCACCTCCATTATCAGAGGGAAGTACCTGGTCCTTTGTCACCCCGGTTTCTCGTTCCATTTCCCTACGCAGAATTAATGGATCATTACGAACAACACGAATTCTTGACATTTGTGATAAAGTAGGAAGTTTTTCAACTTCGTTCCAGAATTCGTCGTAGTCGAGAGATTCCATAAGAATAGAAGAAGTTAGAATCAAATGGATAGAAGGTAAAGGAATAAAGAATCAAAAAGGGTAAGAGGGTAAAGATGAATATTTTTTGGATTTTTGGATAAACATTTTGAAAAAACAAAGAATGAAAATATTTTTGGCGTTATTAACACTTTAGGAAAAGTGTTAATGAACTTTTTGATTTTGATTAACTTTATAAAAAAAAACTGTTTACAAAAAGGTGGTATATGTGCAAGAATGGATCTGGAAATGCTTAAAACACGCTTACAGCCTCCCCGGCAGCGGCGCCAAAATTTGATTGGTCCCGAACCGTCAAGTTATCTCACGCAAGCTAGCCACTTGTGAATGACCAACCGTAAGAAACTCAAAACAGTTCACACACCAAATGCAATTTAAGATCAGAGGAATATAGTGGATTCCTGGGTCGTTAAGTCCCACGGAGGATGAATTGGTGTTAAACAACTTCAGATGTCGAATAATCACTAAGGATAGTGATCAGTAAGGATTTTGATATAATTATACCTAAAGAAAAGATCTATAAATTACAGCGACTTAAATGCAAATTAAAGGAAATAAAAGATAAAATATATTAAATAAACGCTATCACTATTTTTAAAATGATGAACGTTTAAAACCTAAAACGTACGTTTAAATAAAATTACGTAAACGTACAAAATAAAACGTGAGTTTTAAGAAATAAAATGCCTACAAATATGAAAATGACATTTTTACAATCCTAATAATAAAAGAAAATTATTAGAAAAATAAAATTATTTTTAAAACTATTTATTTAATTATTATTAATTAAAAACTATTTATTAAGTATTTAAAATGCACTAAAATATAAGAAAATACAAAATTAACCTAGAAAAATGAAATTATAACTTAGAAAAATCTAAAATATGATAAAACTTATTTTAAAACTGAAAATATGTTTTTTAGACTTTTTATGTATTTATTATGAGTTTAATACTATTTAAAACTAATTAAAATGCTAGAAAATACTATTTAAACCAAGAAAATTATGGAAAAATATTTTTTTGTCTTTTTATATTTATCTTAATCTAGGAAAATTGAAAACATATTTTTTTAAGCTTTTTCTGATTTATTTGTATTAAAAGCTATTTAAAAAGGATTAAAAACTAGTTTAAATAAGGAAAAATACTAAACAGTGGCAGAAAAATATGAAAAATTCAGGAAAATACTAAAATATTATTCTAAGTCTAATAAAAAGATAAAAACATATGCTTATGTGTGAGAATATAAGGCTGCAGTGTAACTGCTTATAAATAAGCAATTCAAAATAAGCTAAAGTCCACAAATGGACACCAAATAATCACAGAAGCTAGGTTATGCTATATTTACTTAATACTAACCTATTCCAACCATACTAAACCTCTGAAAAGCAGTTTAAGCCAAAATTTAAGCAAAGCTAAACTAGTTCAATTCAGAAAATGGGACAGAATTGTGGCTGATCTAGGAGTGGGGTCCACAGAGCTTAAGCTCAAAAGCTTGACTGAAATGGATAGTCAGCTGGGTGGTGAGTTCTATGGAACCAAGAACCACCACTGGGGTCCACTTATGTGGCCTGTGGAACCCACCAAAGTGGTGGTGAAGGCCACTGTTGTGGTGGTGATCAGCTGCACAGGGCAGCTTTTCAGAAAGGGTGCTCAAAACAAAGCTAAGAATAAGCAGTCTATAAGCTAGATGGGAGTTAACTACTATTTTTCTAATTTAGTTGAGCAACTAAACTTTACTATCCAAAAAGGATTTAAGCTAAATCTTAATATTTAGCACACAATAAAATTCTAAGGTTTATTCAAAAACTGCATTTGGAAAAAATTTGACTTTTCAGATTATGAAGCAGTTTGACTAATTTGAACTTTTAATTGATTATATGGACTTATTATGTTGTAATAAGCTGCAATCAAGCTATCTTAATCTACTCTTATGAATTCTTTACACTTAACAAGCTTTTGATCTTTATAAAGCTCATTGAATTGAATACTAAGACTGATGTGATCTTATTTTGACTAAATTGTTTCACAGGTTCAATTTAGAGCTTAAACTAGTATTACTACACCTATTGAGATATGAATCAATTACTCTTATCAAGCAAACTATCCTCTATACCCACTTTATCCACTAAACCAAACAATACTTTAAAATTTTCAAGTAACAGTTTTAGCTATCATAAATTATCCTACTTATGCAGAGATTAAAACAAGTAATTTACTAAGGTACTAAAGTTATAATAACACTAAATCAAACTCTGAACACAATCAAGCAAGCATGAGCATGAGCATTGGAATAGCAGTTTTGAGCATACAGCTTACAAGAGGTCCAACCATTTTTTTAAGCATTTCAACAGTATGAGACCAACTCAAACATCAAATCAAACCCAAATAACTCTGATTCCACCACTGCATCAACTAATTTCATTTTCAAATCCAAATCAGCTTCAACAGTTGACTTTTGTTGACCAAGGAATTTTTTAGAGTAAAATTGAGTAAGGGTTTATATAAGCCATCAATAAGCTATAGGAGAGCTTATCAGAGCTTATGAGAACTTAACAACAAATGATAACAACATTCAATTTAACATGAGATTCTTTTGAAATTGAAATTTTACATAAACTGAAAAATGAAAAGGAAACTTGAAATTTATTATTGATAAAGGTTCAAATACATTCAGAAACACTTAAACAAGTACTTGAAAATTTAAACATACACTAGAAAGCTTGAAAATATTAAAACGACATTTTCTAATCTAAATTACACTACTTGATATCTCCATACTGCTACTCTTCTTCTTTATAATGATCCACTTGAGTCTTTGTCGACATCTGAGACTATCCCACTTCATCTCAGCCATTGAATGCATCAAAATTGCCATATGTCATTTTGGCGGGAAAAGTGGATTTGGTTGGTTCTTTGCATTTAATGATTTTTGGTTGGATGTGGAGGTGGAGGGGGGTGATAGACAGCTGGGAGACAAGTTGGAAAGGTGTAAGTGAGCAGGTAAACAGGTGGGGGTGTAGGAGTGGACACAGGTGTTGGGGGTAGGGGATGGTGAACAGTGGCGCGGGTATTTTGGTTGTTTGACTTATGTTGACCGGGTTATTAATAACGGGTGTTGGGTTTTTGGGCTATAGTTGGGATTGGGCCAGCAGCTGGGTTGGATTTGGTTTGTGTTTAATTTAGGTCCATTTGGTTTAGATAACACAAGGACCATTTATGCAATTAGGCCAAACATGAGGGACTGATCTTGTAATTTTTCTAAAGTTATCACAAGGGTTAAACTTGCCATTCATTAATAGTACAAGGACCATTAGTGATAAAATTCCATTTATATAAGTCCAGGGACCAAAACTGTCAATTTTGAAACTTTAAGGGCCTAACTTGTAATTTCTCCAAAGTTCACCATAAGGACCAATTTTGTCATATTTGAATAGTACAAGGTTTATTTTTGATTATTTTCACTTTTTAAAATTCACCAAGGACTATATTTGACATTTTTCAAAGTTCAGGGACTAAAGTTGTCATTTTGTAAATTTTAGACTTTAAAGGGTTTGTTTTGACAAATTTTGAATCTCATGGACCTTAAATTACTTTTTATAAGTTTTTGAAATTCCAGGGACTAGATTGACAACTTTTGAAACTTGGGGGACTAAAACTGCCAATTATGCAAACTTAATACGTTTTTCATCTGATTTTGATATTTTTGCATTTAAAACACATAAAACACTTATTTGTGATATTTTCATCATTTTGATGCATTTCTGAGTGTTTTCAGATGTTTTTGCAGTCTAGATAGTACAAAAATGATGAGTATTTAGACACTCATCAACGTTGGCAACCAAACGAGGAAACGTTATTTGCCTCGTGTTACGTTGCTGTTTCCGAGGATCCCAATTTCGGAAATTCACAATCGGGAGACACCTTTTGGTATAAGATTTTGCGCGAGTTCATCAGGCCAAATTTCCAAAAACACAATAAGGATATGTTGAAAAGCAAGTGGCATATGTTGAATGGGAATTGCCAAAAGTTCAACGTGGTTTTCAAACGTGCAAAATGTTTGGGAATGGGGAAAATAATTTGGATGTTATGTAATGGGCTAGAACGATTTATCGTGACGAGCATAAAGGAACCCTGTTTAGTCAAAAGGAGGCGTGAGAAATTTTAAGAACCCATGCAAAATGGGACGCGCCAGATCCGATTGACCCGGTTGATTTAACCGGAGGCGTCGAAGGGAAGGCCACGCGGAGCTATTTGGTGAAGATGCAAGACCGCGTCCTGCCGGCAAAAAAATCCGATACCACGAACGGGAAGCAGCCCAATCGGCGTACGAGGTAGCTAAAGAGAAAGATCGTACGGTAATGCGTTTGGAAGAGATGAAATTTCTCGCTATTAGCACAAAGGATTTGTTGGAGGACGATGCGTATTGGATCAACACGGAAAAACAAAAAATCTAAGAAAAATATAATTTGCGCCGCGATTAGTTGTTTTTTATTTCCGTATTGTATTTTTATTTTGTAACTTTTATTATTTTTTTGTTTTTTCTTCGTAACTTTTTTTTTCGTATTGTAATCTTTAAGTTTATTAATGAAATATTAAAAAATGTGAGTCTTAAAAGGGTGTTACTATGGGTTGTTATGATAAGGGGTTATTTTTTGTGTGTTGGTGTTAAAATGATCACGTAGTTGTATCTTTTTTATGTTATGATGTTACGACACATTGCACTCTAAAAGAATAGTATGAGGGCCAACAGTGAAGATTTAAATGAGTCGTGAACTTTAAATAATGGAGGTTTAACGAACATTTTCTTGTCCTAGTATGCAACAACTTGGTTAACGGCATCTTGTCTTCCATTTAAGAACTAAATTGCTTCAAATAATATATTCCTGCATGTCATTTTGATAATTTTCCTAAAAATACATGATAAACTTATGATTAAATTTTTGAATTGTGAGAAAACGTTTTATTTTACTTCTAAATAAAAATAGAGTTTTGAGTGTTGTTTAAGCATTGTATATATAAAAAAAACATATTTAATGAACTCATATATTTCATATTATATATTTTTAATCATTTTAAACATGAAATATGATGTTAAATATAAACTGTTTAGAGATCATTAAATGCTAATTGTTTTAAATATAAAATGCTTAAACATCACCCAATAGATTGTTGTTAGCAAATACCAAAAAAAATAACTTGACACGTAATATTAGGAAGATTTGAAATAAAATAAGTCATTTATGTTGTGTGCATCTAATCTCAAAATAGGTCTACAAAATAAGTAACCGTTTAGTTTGTCGCTGTGAATCACAATTCGTATGACTTTGATAAGAGAGTAGAATGAGTATATGTATTAGTCGTAGAATCAACCTATATCATTGTTGTTCTTGCCAATTAGATTTGAGTATCATAAAAGTAGCAGTGGATCTTGGAATATGAAATGAATAATTAATGAGAAAAATAAACAGTTTGCATGAGTTCTTTCATGATTCGGAGATAAAAAAGGGAGTGAGACCCATGGGATACTTCTAAACCAAACCATATGGTGAGGAATTGAGTATGTTTAATATCTTGTTCTCATAATCATTTATTATAGTCATAGTTATCAAACAAACAATGTTATCAAACAAAAAATGTTATACTAGATTAAAATAAAAAGAAAAAAATGATACAAAATTAATACAACCATTCGATCAATAAATCAAGATCAAACATAAGATTAAAAAAATGAAAGTAGGACCAGTTTTATAGGAAAAATAAGATGGGATTCACTCGAAACCTACCCATTTGATGAAGAATCACTTTTTTGCAATGATTTCATTCTTTAAATCTATGCATCTATACCAAACATTTTTATTTAATGATGAATGTATTCCCTCATATCTACACCCGTAAACCAAACGGACCCTAAAAGTATTTTCTGATTGCCATTTCAAATTACCAAACACAACCTAAAATGTCTAGCGGTGTTTTATACACATGTCCATAGATTTAAACTATCTTTAATTCTTTATTAAAGAAAGCATTTATTTTCCACAACATCATAACAAAATAAAGTTGTTGGAAAAAATAACAAATAAAGACAGAAAGATTATATTTCTTTTATCATACCTTGGAGCACTTTATAAAGATCTTGATACAAAAATAACAACAAAGTAGATCTTGAAGTAAAAGGGAAAGGTAAGGGCACATCCAACTCATGATCCAATTATATTCAACGTACCCATTTACTACCCACTTTGTATCTCAATATTCAATAATAATGGGCGAATCCACACCTCCATAAACCAATGGGCCATGATGCCTACATTCATAAATTAATAAATACCCGATATGGTTTAATACTTCAAGTTGTCAACATGCTATGGCTAAATTGACGTGGTTTTCCTTGTTAATATTATTTTAGAAGACTAGTGTTTAACTCAAATTAACATGGTATAACAAAGATATCTCGGGACTGTTTTTAACTTATTGCTTAGCCGGTCTCAAACATGTAAATAGCTAGGTTTAAACCTTGAACCTCAAGTGAAAAAGTTAAATGTCTTATCACTACGTGACCTACGTCATTAGTTAATGATTTAATATGCTATGGTTACCTTGACGTTAATCAATATGATAAATTTAAGCTTATTTTAAGCAGATATATAAAATGAATTATTTAAAAATATAAGTTTTGTTTAGTGACAAATCTATATCTATCTATACTCTTTTATAAAGCTATATATATTCCCTTTCTAACTCATAATCTAACTCCATCCCCAAAAATTTAAGATTCAAACACATGACCTGCTTACTCTCCTCCCAACATTTTCAAGTTTTCTCAACTTATTTCAAAATTCACCCACATTCATTTTATTTATTTACCCACACACTTATCACATACACGCAAACACAACCAAACAAACACAATTATTTTTGTTGCCGCTATGCGTGAGGTACTATGCTAGTTTGATAAAAGCTATTTAGAAAATTGAACTTTTCTCAACTAATGTTAAAACTTGACCAACATATATTCGCCCACAATAAATGACAATAAAACTAGAGTTTTGCTAACAACCACTCATAAGACTGGTTAAACAAGTGATTGTCATTACATTGTTTTTAATAGACTATCATGATTGAGGAAAATCACTAAATTTGTGGATACAATCCCGTATAAGGTGCATACATAACTAACACCTAATTGTAATTGTTTGAAATAAGCTACTACACCAAGTTGTAGGAAAAAAAACATCTTTTTAACTTCCGCAATATTGTTAGTCAAATCTATAATGTTACACATGTTCAAATCATGTTTAAAGTTATTTACTATTAAGATATTTATATTAGAAATGTAATTTTGGCATTAAAGATATTGTAAAATGCTAGAGATAGAATGTTTTTTAGATCAGAAAAAAATGGTTATTCATTTTAGATATCACAGGAGGTTATACGTAACGTGGAGCCTTGACTTGTTCGCGCACAACTCTGTGAAGCCATCGTAACACAGCGTCGCCTACTCTAGGAACCACGTGACACAAGCTTTCACTCAATCCAGATAATCCAACTTGCAACTTGGAATGGGCAAGCCAGTTTATGCATCGGCAAGCCAGTTTATGCACCAACATAACCAACCAATCTAGGATTGATCACGCCCAACCATAATATTACCCTCATTTGATCAGTTACAGCAGAGCCGTTGATTAACCTGTGCAAGTCGGGCAGTGCACGGGGCCTCACTTTCGGTAGATGTCCTAGAGTATTTATACATATCTACGTATTATGTTTTGTATTTTTGTTGTCCATCTTTTTATACTTATGTAAAACTTGGTCCAAAGCCAACATCATATATTCAAAAGACAAAAGATTGATATGGGCCACATCATGGTATGTTTGCATCTTCTTATATAAAGCTGTATGTAAACGTGCTTCGGTAACTTTTAGTATATGTATTTTGTTTTTTGGTAACAGTGTTAGGGAATGGATCTAGTCAGAAGAGATATTGAAATGAGAAGAGTGAGAAGAAACTCTAGCCATAAAATTTTAAACCATAGCATATTTGATCTGTGCTAAACCGTCAAGTCTAATCACAGAAGCTGGCCACTTGTGAATGGCCAACCGTAACAGACTTAAAACAGATTAAGCACAAATGCAATGAAGTTCTGGAGAATATAATGAATTCCCGGGTCGTTATGTCCCACGGAGACTCAATGGTGTGTAAACACTTGATCAGATGATAGAATGATCACTAAGGATAGCGATCAGTAAGGATTTAGATGGATAATTACCTAAAGAAAAGATCTACAAATTACAGCGACTTAAATGCAAAATAAGAAAATTAAAAAGCTAAAATATATTAAATAAACGCTATCACTATTTTTAAAATGATGAACGTTTAAAACTTAAAACTTACGTTTAAATAAAAAAAACTACGTAACGTACGAAATAAAACGTGAGAATAAAGAAAGAAAATACCTACGGATATGAAAAATACATTTTTACAATCCTAATTATACTAGAAAATTATTGGAAAAATAAAATTATTTTTAAAACTATTTATCTAATTATTATTAATTAAAAACTATTTTTACTTATTTAATAATAGACTAAAATACAAGAAAATATGAAATGAAGCTAGAAAAATGAAATTATGACTTGGAAAAATCTAAAATATTATAAAACTAATTTTAAAACTGAAAATATATTTTTTAGACTTTTTATGTATTTATTATTAATTTAAAACTATTTAAAACTAATTAAAATGCTAGAAAATACTATTTAAACCAAGAAAATTATGGAAAAATATTTTTTGACTTTTTATATTTATCTAAACTTAAGAAAAATGAAAAATTATTTTTTTGAACCTTTTCTTAATTTTTTGTATTAAAAGCTAATTAAAAAGGCTTAAAAACTAAATTAAATCAAGAAAAATACTAAACAGTATTGGAAAAATATGAAAAATTCAGGATAACTCTAAAATAATATAAGGAAGCTAGGAAAAATAGAAAAACAAGTGCTTATGTGTGGAATTATGGAACTGATGTGTAAAGTGCTTATAAATAAGCACTTTGAATAAGCAAATGGAGACCAATAAGCACCAAACCAAAACATGAACTTGGATAAGCTAAAAGAACCTAAATGCAACAGATTACAACTAGCTTAAACCTCTGATAAGCTGATTACCAAGAATTGAGGTTTTGGCTAAATAAGCTAAAAACAGATTTTTGGGTGTCTACTTTGAGCTTATGCACAAGCTACTAGATAAGCTGAAAATGAAAACTACAAATTGGAACTTAATCAAGACCTGGGTGGGACCTTGTAAACCAAAAACCAAGCTTAGACAAGCTCTTGTGAGCTCTGTGCAAAGGTTGCAAGAACTGCACAAAACCTGTGCAGTTCAATGCCCTGTGCACAGGGCATTTGAGACCATTTTGATGAGCATATTTGAGACTTATAAAAATTCACAAAAATGTATAAAAATGCTAATAACAAAATAGACCAGTTGAACTTTTTAAAACAACAAGATTCACATGATTTGGCCCAGAAATGAATCAAGGAAAATTCATCTCAGTTGAGCTAAAACTGAGTTTTCCAACTTTGACTTTTGACATAAAAATGAAAAGTTGACTTTTATGAACTTTGGGCTCAATTTAAGGACTGATTAGGATCTAATATGATGAAATAAAGCTACTACAATCTATCTCTATGTATTTTACACATAAGATGAGCTTTTGATCTTGTAACAACTCAACAGATAAGGTCTTAAGACAGTTTAAAGGCAATTTTGACTTATGAGCTAATGCAGATGCATGTAATGACTGAGATGAGTATGAAATGACTAAGCAAACATGAAACACCAGGAACCTAACACTGAATAAACCTAAACCATAGTTTAAGCAGTAAATCCAAACACACTTTATTGAAACTGTTTTGAAATTATATGAAGCAAATCTCTAAACTAGACCATTATCAACCTCAATACAGGTTCTAATAACCTAAATATAGCTTAATGATGAGGTTGTGACAGCAAATAATCACTTAATCCTATCTGTCTACTGATGCAAATGATAACAGTACTTATGCAGATATTAATAGAGTTAAACAACAATGAATGAAGTTTAAGCAAAACAACCATTAATCAGATTTACATTACAATGAAAACACAAACTAAATGGAACAGTAAAGAAACATGGAGACTAACTATACTACTGATTCACTTTATGAAATGGAAATTTAGTACTAACCAAGATCCTGCCACAATGGCATGCACTTGAAATGAAATACCACTATCCTAACACTAAGATCAACCCAATTCCAACTGAGAATCAGCCCAAATCTTCCACCATATCAGCAATACAGAACAAAGAAACTTGAATTTCTGCCAGTTGACTATTGTTGACTTTGACCCAACATTGCTTAAAACTGATAAGCAAGCTTACCCAAGGTTAAAATAAGCTTAAGTAAGCTTATTTGATTTTAACTTAAGCTTATGAGAAGCTTTGGACATAAAATTTAAAACTGAAAATTTCCACAGTAAGCTATAAACTTGGAATTTATATAAAGACTTGAATTGAAACTCAAAAGCACATACAATGATGTTTTCACTTACATGTGATACATTGAAACTAAAATTACAACATTTTAACTAAAACTAAAACATTTAATAAAAAAACGACATTAAAGAGAAAAGATAAAACTAGCTACTCCCCTTTTTCTCTTCTCTTTCTTCCTTTATTTATACTTCAAAAGCTTCCTACTAGTCCTCTGATTGATTCCCACTTGGAATTGGGGCCGTTGGATGACTTTAGTGGAATTTGGCCATTTGATGCATTTTGGCGCCAAAGTGGTTTAAGCCAGGTGGAAGGATTGAGTGTTAAGGGGGAGGGATCATTTATGATTCTTGTTTTGTGGTGGAGGTGGAGGGGACAAGGGGATTAATATGTTGAGCTGGGGGGATGGTTGTGTGGAGTGATTCAGGGGAAGCAGGTGAGGAAGAAAGAAAAAAAGGGCGCGTTTGCTTATTTTGACTAGAGTTTGACTGGTGCAGTATTAATAATCAAGGGGGTCAAAAGGGAAAGGGTCCAAAGGGTTTAAGTGGCAGGGTCAAAAAGGGTTTATGATAGGGACCAAGGTTTAAAGAGGTTTAATATCCAAGGACTAGTTGTGTAATTTCTGAAAACTCAAGGACCTAGGCTGCCATTTCTGAAAAGTTGCTCCAATGACTAAAAGTGACAATCTCAAAAAGTACAAGGACCAAACTTGACAATTTCCAATTTCCAAGGACCATTTTTGCCATTTTTCAAACTTGAGGGACCAAAGTTGTAATTTTGCAAATTTTACATTTCAAGGGTTTGTTTTAACAACTTTTGAATCCCATGGACCTTAAATGACATTTTTCTTTATTTTGATTTACCAGGGACTGTTTTTGACAACTTGTGAAACTTAGGGGACTAAAACTGCCAATTTTGCAAACTTGATACGTTTTTCATCTGATTTTGATATTTTTGCATTTAAAACACATAAAACACTGATTTGTGATATTTTGATCATTTTGATGTGTTTCTGAGTGTTTTCAGATGTTTTTGTAGTCTAGACAGTATAAAAATGATGAGTATTTAGACACTCATCAATCCCCCACACTAAGATATTGCTAGTCCCTAGCAATGTTTTAGAACTTTAATGGATTTTAAAAACTCTTTACCAAAAGCCATCACTTCTGGAGTAGCCAAATGTTTCAGTTCAAGTAAGAACCTTGGTACACTGATAACCAAATGATTTTGAGTAAATCATAAGCTATAAACGGATTTGATTTGTCTTTACCAGAAGCCGTTTGCTCTGGACTAGCCAACTCTTAGATAAATTATCAGAATTATCTTTGGTGAGCTGAATACCAATTATGGATTTTCCACTGCCTTTACCACAAGCCATAAACTTGCGGGCTAGCCAACTCTTCACTTTTTAGGATATGGCGAGCTGAATACCATACAATTTTGGGCAAATTGCAAGCCGTAAACGGATTTGATATATCTTTACCAAGAGCCGTTTGCTCCTGGATTAGCCAATCCTTTTGTTTATTAGACAAGGCGGACTGATAACCAAGCTGAGTAAGTGAAAAACACTTACTCCAAAAAAAATTTTTGGCCAAAAACGGGGGAATTGGGTGGATAATACATGAAATTCGTGAGAATTCCCCCCCACACTTAGAAATGAATATTGCCCTCAATATTCAAAGTACCGGCGGTTATGCCGAAACTGAGAACGTTAAAGGGAAATACTACGGCCATTATTTTAAAAGATTTTTTTTTATAGATATATATATATATATATATATATATATATATATATATATATATATATATATATATATATATATATATATATATATATATATATATATAACATGTGGGGCATCACCCCCACACTTAGGTGGTAGAAAGGGGTAAGAAGTCAGAAATATGGGTGAAAACCCATATGGTGTGTGCTACTGTTTTTGATTTCCGAGTCGCTAGCTTGACTCGACCCCGAATTCATTGGTTCATGGGGAAGCAAAGTGGAAGAAACAATCTCAATCGGACTTTCGTTCAAGATGTTTGGATAAACATTGAAGCACGCGAAAGTTCCACACCGACGAGATATACATAGAACCGGCTCAAAAATGATAAATGAAAATGCCGGGATCAAAAATAGTGTCCTCATTCCCGAAGGAGAAAAGGGAAAGAGCAACCACACCATTAGTGAAGAATGGAATAAATATGTGCATCACAATGCATGTCCATTCCTCATCAGAAAGAAGCAAATCACCATTTTTGACATTTTTAAGCTTAAATTTGAAGCTTTTATGGTGATTGGTAACAAAATTTCCTGGAGGGAGAGCTGGAAACGGTTCTTCAATCAACAGATTTTCAAGAAAAAGGATGTCTCCCTCCGAATCAAAGTAAGTATTGTCAATTCTTGTTGGAATCGACTCATCACTAAGAAAGTCATCGACCTCCTTCCAAAAGTTGTCATCTTCCTCATCTGGAGTGAGAGAAGGAATGGAAGAGTCGGAAATGGGATAAGAAATGAGTGGATGATCATTATATAGGAGATTTCTAGTTTCTCCAAGATCAGCTTCGAAATCAAAGAGATCATCGTCACTTTCTGATGAAAGTGGACTGATGTGAGTGAGTTCATCGGTGAACTCCTCAAGAAGAGGATCAGACTGTGGGAGTGATGCCTCAACATACTCGATGTCTCCATAAGATTTACAATCATCGCTAAAATCGGAGAAAGTCTCAAAATGATCATTTGAACACTCAAGAGGGGAAGAAGAATCACACATAAGATCAGAAATTCCCTGTGACTCTCTCGGGATTGGGACAAGGTCCTCAACACTAGACTTTATAAATTCGTCCGATTCCTTTTCAGGAACAGTGTTAAGATGCTCATCCCCCATGTTCAGAGAGTGAGTGGGAGCTTCGGGTGTGATAACAACAGACTGAGGGAGTTTAGAAGGACTAGCATACATATGTTTTATACTTTCCATTTGTTCTTCTGCTAGTAATTCCATCATAGTCTTTTCTCCCTGATTTTTCATGGAAGGAGTTTCAACTGATGAACTTGAAGAACCGTTATAAAATTGTAGAATATCAAGGATATCTTCATCATCATCGTCATGAAACGGAATCGAGAGCTAGATCTGGCCGCTTTTTCTTTTGCAATTGATTCCCTAATAGATTGTTCAAAGGCAATTTGGGAATCTAATTTAGCAGCCCGCTCTTCGGCTAACAAAACTTCCATGGATTTCTCATTTGGATTATCTTGGGGATGTTTAGATTCCTTCAAATCTTTCACTAAATCCAAAAGATTAAGGAGAAGATTTTGAGGAAGTGGCTCAGGCTGGTACTGTAGAGGTTGGTCATGATACGAAGAGTCGTAATTGTTACAAGGAAATGGATTCCTTGTTTGACAATCCGAGCTAGAGTGAGGACCTCCACAATACTCACAACAGTAAAACTGATGTGGTTGTGAGTGGTATGTGTTGTAGTCATAATTGTTATCAGGAACCTGATCATAGACAAGCGTGTTTCCTGATTGACAATCAGAACTGGAATGTGAACCACCACAGTACTCACAACAGTAAAACTGCTGAGTCTCACAGTGTGGTAGCTGATGGAATAAATCAGTCGTGTTATGGTAGGAATAGGGATCCTGGTTATAGACAGACCCGTTTCCTGATTCCACCACGCTACAACTGGGGCAATTGCCACCATTATAAGGACCACCACACCATTGACAACCAAGAGGGTGAGGATAAGACATAGAAAGAATCAAAAGGTTTTAGAGGGTAAGAAATGAAGAATCAAAAAGGTAAGAGGGTAAAGAGGAATATTTTTGGTATTTTTGAAAAACATGATGATAAAAACAAAGAATGAAAATATTTTTGGCGTTGTTAACACTTTAGGAAAAGTGTTAATGAACTTTTGGATTTTCTGATAACTTTACAAAAAACTTTATACAAAAGGTGGGATATGTGCAAGAATGGGTCTGAAAAGGTTTAGAACACACGCTAAAGCCTCCCCGGCAGCAGCGCCAAAATTTGATCTGTGCTAAACCGTCAAGTCTAATCACACAAGCTGGCCACTTGTGAATGGCCAACCGTAACAGACTTAAAACAGATTAAGCACAAATGCAATGAAGTTCTGGAGAATATAATGAATTCCCGGGTCGTTATGTCCCACGGAGACTCAATGGTGTGTAAACACTTGATCAGATGATAGAATGATCACTAAGGATAGTGATCAGTAAGGATTTAGATGGATAATTACCTAAAGAAAAGATCTACAAATTACAGCGACTTAAATGCAAAATAAGAAAATTAAAAAGCTAAAATATATTAAATAAACGCTATCACTATTTTTAAAATGATGAACGTTTAAAACTTAAAACTTACGTTTAAATAAAAAAAACTACGTAACGTACGAAATAAAACGTGAGAATAAAGAAAGAAAATACCTACGGATATGAAAAATACATTTTTACAATCCTAATTATACTAGAAAATTATTGGAAAAATAAAATTATTTTTAAAACTATTTATCTAATTATTATTAATTAAAAAATATTTTTACTTATTTAATAATAGACTAAAATACAAGAAAATATGAAATAAAGCTAGAAAAATGAAATTATGACTTGGAAAAATCTAAAATATTATAAAACTAATTTTAAAACTGAAAATATAATTTTTAGACTTTTTATGTATTTATTATTAACTTAAAACTATTTAAAACTAATTAAAATGCTAGAAAATACTATTTAAACCAAGAAAATTATGGAAAAATATTTTTTGACTTTTTATATTTATCTAAACTTAATAAAAATGAAAAATTATTTTTTTGAACCTTTTCTTAATTTTTTGTATTAAAAGCTAATTAAAAAGGCTTAAAAACTAAATTAAATCAAGAAAAATACTAAACAGTACTGGAAAAATATGAAAAATTCAGGATAACTCTAAAATAATATAAGGAAGCTAGGAAAAATAGAAAAACAAGTGCTTATGTGTGGAATTATGGAACTGATGTGTAAAGTGCTTATAAATAAGCACTTTGAATAAGCAAATGGAGACCAATAAGCACCAAACCAAAACAGGAACTTGGATAAGCTAAAAGAACCTAAATGCAACAGATTACAACTAGCTTAAACCTCTGATAAGCTGATTACCAAGAATTGAGGTTTTGGCTAAATAAGCTAAAAACAGATTTTTGGGTGTCTACTTTGAGCTTATGCACAAGCTACTAGATAAGCTGAAAATGAAAACTACAAATTGGAACTTAATCAAGACCTGGGTGGGACCTTGTAAACCAAAAACCAAGCTTAGACAAGCTCTTGTGAGCTCTGTGCAAAGGTTGCAAGAACTGCACAAAACCTGTGCAGTTCAATGCCCTGTGCACAGGGCATTTGAGACCATTTTGATGAGCATATTTGAGACTTATAAAAATTCACAAAAATGTATAAAAATGCTAATAACAAAATAGACCAGTTGAACTTTTTAAAATAACAAGATTCACATGATTTGGCCCAGAAATGAATCAAGGAAAATTCATCTCAGTTGAGCTAAAACTGAGTTTTCCAACTTTGACTTTTGACATAAAAATGAAAAATTGACTTTTATGAACTTTGGGCTCAATTTAAGGACTGATTAGGATCTAATATGATGAAATAAAGCTACTACAATCTATCTCTATGTATTTTACACATAAGATGAGCTTTTGATCTTGTAACAACTCAACAGATAAGGTCTTAAGACAGTTTAAAGGCAATTTTGACTTATGAGCTAATGCAGATGCATGTAATGACTGAGATGAGTATGAAATGACTAAGCAAACATGAAACACCAGGAACCTAACACTGAATAAACCTAAACCATAGTTTAAGCAGTAAATCCAAACACACTTTATTGAAACTGTTTTGAAATTATATGAAGCAAATCTCTAAACTAGACCATTATCAACCTCAATACAGGACCAAACTTGACAATTTCCAATTTCCAAG
The DNA here is from genome assembly GCA_019973895.1 of Chrysanthemum seticuspe. Taxonomy (NCBI): domain Eukaryota; kingdom Viridiplantae; phylum Streptophyta; class Magnoliopsida; order Asterales; family Asteraceae; genus Chrysanthemum; species Chrysanthemum seticuspe. The sequence continues at coordinate 107,628,135 of BPTQ01000001.1, forward strand.
GACCATTTTTGCCATTTTTCAAACTTGAGGGACCAAAGTTGTAATTTTGCAAATTTTACATTTCAAGGGTTTGTTTTAACAACTTTTGAATCCCATGGACCTTAAATGACATTTTTCTTTATTTTAATTTACCAGGGACTGTTTTTGACAACTTGTGAAACTTAGGGGACTAAAACTGCCAATTTTGCAAACATGATACGTTTTTCATCTGATTTTTGATATTTTTGCATTTAAAACACATAAAACACTGATTTGTGATATTTTGATCATTTTGATGTGTTTCTGAGTGTTTTCAGATGTTTTTGTAGTCTAGACAGTATAAAAATGATGAGTATTTAGACACTCATCAGTATTTTAATAGCATATTAATTAAACCATCTTAATTAAACCATAGCATATTTTAAAAAGTCATTGCCTATTTGAAACACGGGTTTAGTTTTAATAACTGACATGTGCTGTACCCATGGATCTTTATTTTGGATTATTGCTTGATCTTTCGAAACTTTTTGGTGGCTTTTATAAATGGTGTGTCAAGCATGTTTACAAAACTTATGTTATTTCAGTCATAATCCAATTTTATACCTGAAATGATTAGGAGGTTCTATGCACTAAAATTACATTTTGAGCAACTTTTGACCTGAAACACCTTTTGTGCAGTGTTTTAGACCATACTCAATGGTGTACTAAACATTATTACAAAAACTATGTTATTTAAAAGTTTATAGTACGCTAGATATTTATTTGAATGTGATATGTGGAAAATAATGTTTCCAAACTCATATGGGTTCAATGGGCACGACTTTGGGATTCATTTTGATGTTGGTGGTTGTGCAGTGCCGCCTAGGCCAATGGATCCGAAGAAAACTTGGTGTTTTATGGGTATGGCACTGTTGCGTCGAAGGGCAGGATAGAGGAGTGGCGCAAAATTTAAGTGAGCAGCTAAAAAGTGGAAGAATGTAAGCGAACATTTACACATAGACCTATGGTGATCTCAACAACGCCTACAACGCATTAATACAGACGCATGCTTCGAAAATATCAACACTCCAAGGTTAGTAACTTTTATTTGATTCACATCAATCTATGTTGCTCAGATGTGGTAAAAATGGTGGGTTGGGTAATCAGATTAAGGTAAACAGACTAATTTTCCGAGTGGGTTAGAAAAGTATAAAAAAGAATTGATCGCAAACATCCCCTTATTAGTTGCAGCTATAAAAAAGAAGTACATAACCCAAAAAGTAGCAAACATAGGTAGTCCCAAAAGCTCCTTAGAGCATCTGCAATGGTAAAAAGTTGAATAGCTTTTTGTTGTTGCCACATACTCTTTTTCATTAACTCTAACCCATCAAAAAATAACAACTCCAATGCACAAAGCTTTTGTGAAAGCTTTTCATGATAAACATTCATATCAAAAGTAGAAGCAAAAGTAAAGTTTTTTAATGAAATACAAGTATTTAAGCTAAAAAGCTTTTGCTTCAACCACTTGAGGTTTGCCAAGCTATTCTTTCAAGTGGTTTGAAAAGTTATTAGGTGCAATGCTAAAAAGCTTTCCAAAGACTTGTAAAAATAGTGAAAAGATTTTGTTCAAGCGGTGCATTGCAGATGCTCTTATTACTTGGTACTTATGTAGAAATGTAGAAAAAATATGTATTCCCAAACACCCCTTTATTATCGATAGTTACTTCAGCTAAATAATAAGTGCATCGGCATCAGAAACACGTGAATGTGTCGTGATTGCTTTATGTTACGCAGCAACACCAAAAAAATGAAAATAAAGAACAAGTTCCGGTATCATTTTTATTAACGTTTGGTACTTAGGTTTGGGAAATTAGAATATATGAACGTACATGGCTGTATATATCTTGGTCCTTACTTTTTTATTGTTCACTTTTTAAGTCACTTTTCGCCATTTCCTTTTGCCCATATCTGATATAAATTGACCATATGTATGGTGAAGTATAAGTTATCTAGCTTTCTTGAAATATTGATGCATAGGCGTATAGCTCACTAGGCTAGCTAACTGGGAAAAGATGATAATAGCTTCGTTTCTTATACGAGAATTTCAAAATGTTGCTTTTTTCTAATGTATGGAGTCTAAGAAATAACAAGTTGTATTGCAATTGTGAAGTTGTTTGACATATGTTCTATTAAATACTTTGTTGTTTCAAATTCGTAGTATTTCCTGTGCGGAAATGATGTATCAGTTGTTGGTTTTATGGATATAAATTAGTAGACGTGAGTTAGGATCGAACTCGAGACCACGGGATTGCACACTTTGCGTATGAGAATTAAAGTTAATAATTAAATATAAATGTTGTATTTATTTATTAATTAAATAAAATAACATAACGGACGTTAAGTAATTAGTTGTAATGGACTAACGGGCGTTAAATGTAATTGAAAAAGGACTAGATCGTAAATATTGGAAAGGTTCCGGAATCCCTTGTGGGATTACCTAACCGATCGGCCAAGGAGACCAAACCCAACCCATCTACAACTCAAACTTGTTCACCAAGTTAGTTTGGGTATAAATACAAAACCAATGGTGTTTGTAATTTATCTCTCGTACTCATTAACTAAACCTAAAACTTGTTTTGTGTGTGTTTTGTTAAATTCGGTCGACTACTTCCCCAAGAGAGTCGATCCATTGCTTTTTCCAACTCAAGTTATTTGGTTTGATTAAAACTAGCATTCCTTTAATTCGGTATAGTACGTGTGTACAAGAAAGTGGTACTAACACATTATTGTTAGTATTCTTGGATTAAATTACAAAACGGTAAGGGGTAATTCATATAATCCTATAAACCCTAATTATGGTTCATCCAATTGCTAGTTTTGTGGATTTGATTTTTGTTCGGCTAGAATCAAGAAATGTACGCATATTCTTGTTTAAGTTAATTAATTATTCGTTAATATTTTCTATACGCTTCCGCATGTATACTTTGATGTTTTGTGGTTTATTTATTGAATGTTATGTTATATAATTCCAACAGTGGCATCACGAGCCATTGGTTTTAATGAGTAATTAATTACTAAACGCGTAAAAAACGAATAATTGTATGTTGTTTGATATGGTTAATCTAGGGTTTTGGTTTATTTTTTTTATGTGCCGATTTGTTTTTTTTTAATATGGGGCGTACCCCTTAAAAAAAATTTAGTTGACATATTTAAATTTTTTAGGGTTTTAAAATTGTTTGCTAACCTTATCGAAATCTATAATTAATATATATGTTACGTAATTAATTCATGAATAATATGTTATGTGACATGGAATTTTTATATGCGATCTTGTGACTATTTGTATAATTGTTATGATATATCCATGATAATACATGCATGTTTGTCATGGATAGTTGCTTGAATATTGCTTAATTGTTAAGATATTTTATCACATGTTTTTTTACGATAAATCTTGAATTGGGGAAGACTCCAATTATATATTAATGAATCAATTATGTGCAATTTGGTATATTTTAATTAAGGGTTTACGCAATCGATTCATCGATATATGTGGCTCACTTTCAATTGAGAGAGTGAAAGCCCTAATTAATATATACATTAATTAACGTAGACATTGATTATTAATAGGGTTTTATCGAATAAGTTGCATGTGGCTACTTGTTTACACGAATTAAATTGTTTATTATGTGCGCATTATTTTTTAGTTGTTTATTTTTTATTTGTTTACTTGTTTGTTTATTATGTTAGACAGTTTTAAGCAAAGGGTAATTTTGAATAAAAAAATAATATGGACTAAACAATGGTGAAATTTGATTTGTTTTTTTTGAAGAGTTAAGTTTTCAATAGTTTAATTGATTGATGATTTTGGTACGAAAAGTGAGAACGGCTCATCCAATTTGACGGACTGTGTGGGAAGTTTAAGGAGGGGAGCGCATTAAATTGTGACCCTAAAGAGAGAGGTTATTGCTTCAGTGCTGACCAAACTCTCCGCTTGCTTGCGAGTCAAATTGGAGTTACCAAGTAGGCTATGCGTACAAAATCATCTTAAGGGCGAATTACTTTTAATTCCATGCGCCACTTCGGTGGTAATTACCCGAAACACTAAGTGTTTACACTTATGCAAAAGTACGGTATAATGAACGATAATTAAAGGTAAATTCCTTGATTGGTGAACCCAATACCTCAATCAAAACTTTGATAATTTGATCTTTATGAATTGGTAATAAAAAGTTTTTTATTAAATTTATGCTACAAGATGAATGCATGACATCTTTGTACATATTTGATTTGACCACATAAAATCAAAACTAGTACCCTTTATAAATTAAGTTATGTGCCATCTAATTAAAAGGAACACTTGAAGTTGCAATTTACGTCATGTCAGAACTTGGCGAGATTGTGATGGACAGGTAAATCTTTATGTAAAGTCAGACCTTACATGAACATATTTGCAGTTCTTTAAGTTGGACACTTAAGTTGAGTAGGAAGTGAGACCTGGACTCAAGGCATAAGATGGGATGAAACATGTTTATATTTGCAATAGCGTTGGAAAATATAAATCCCATAATGATCTAGGAATTGGAAATAGTTTGCCAATTATTGTTCGACAAATTACCTTATTATATGCTTTCGTTACTAGCAGATCAACTGATGTAATGAACCTATGATAATTTGGATCATAGTTTTCGAGAAAATTATATGGTTATATGTTTATATTACCTTGGGTATATTTTATTTTCTTGAAAAGTTGTATTATCGGAAATACTAATACTTGAACTTTTTTCTGTAGAAATGGCTCAAAACAACGATAACACTAACACTACACTAAGTTCTGCGTTCAAAAGTTTTTTTGATCGAGAAAAGTTGACTGGCTCTAAGAATTTCAATGATTGGCACCGCTCTTTGAGAATTGTCTGTAGAGTTGCTGACCGGTTGAATTATCTGTACTCGCCTTGTCCTGCTGAACCAGCACCTGACGCACCTCAAGCGGAAAAGGATGCTTGGAAAATTGAGTATAAGCGTCATAACGATGTAGCTTGCCTAATGTTGGGAACGATGGAACCTACTCTTCAAAAGCAGTTCGAAAACTACTTCCCATCTAACTTGCTCGATGAACTTCGAACTATGTTCGAGAAACCATTTGCTGTCGAAATTTATGATTTGATCGATGCATTACACAGCTGCAAGCAGGGAGAGGGTAAACCCGTAAGTGCTCATGTACTGGAAATGAAAGGTTACATGGACCAATTAAGGGCACTTGGCAAAACTTATGAAGATGACATGGCCGTGAACTTAATCAACAGATCCCTTAACAAGGATTATAATGGTTTTGTTCGGAACTTCAATATGCACTGCGTGGGGAAGACAATTACTGACCTACACGCATTGCTAATTGACTATGAAAAAGGGTTACCTCAAAAGGCTCCTACTCCCCAGGTACTTGCTATTCAGGGTGGAAGGATAAATAAGCCAAAACTGCAGCGTGCGAACAACGAAAAAGTGAAGGGCAAAGAGAAAGTTGATAAAGGTAAAAAGGTTATGGCCTATCAACCAGAACCCAAAAAGTACCCTACTCCTAGGAAGGAAAATACTAAAAAGGATCAAGCACGCCACCGTTGCAAGGTCGTTGGGCATTGGAAGAGAAACTGTGCTCTCTATCTTGATGAATTGTGGGCAAATAAGATGAAGTACGACGGGTCCTCGAGCTCCGGTCCTTCAGGTAATTTATTTATCATTGAATTATTTACTCTAAATCATAAAATTCTTGGGTATATGATACTGGATGTGGTATTCACATTTGTAATACACTGCAGGGGTTTAGAGTGGAGATGAAGCTAGCCTATGGGGAGCAATATATGCACGTGGGAAATGGCGCACATGCAGCTGTTGAAGCCATAGGAACGTTTAGTTTAGTATTGCCTTCGGGCTTAGTACTGTTATTGAACAATTTTCATTACGCACCTTCCATAATTAGAGGTGTTGTTTCCTTTTCAGTTTTGTTGGATGATGGTTTTACTCATACTATTTCACGTAATGGAATTTTTGTTTCTTTAAATGGTGTATTTTATTTTAATGCGATTACTGTGAATGGTGTGTTTGAAATTGATGTGATTGGAAATGAATCTAACAAATATAATAATTTGATGTTTAGCATCAATAAGAAAATAAAGTTGGACTTGAATTCTTCTTATCTTTGGCATTGTAGACTTGCTCATATAGGCAAGCCTCGCATGCATAAGCTACAACAAGAAGGGCTTTTGCAAAATATCAATGATGAATCATTTGATAAATGTGAGTCATGCATATCTGGGAAGATGGCGAAGAAAGCTTTTCATAGCAATATGGAGAGGGCTTCTGATCTACTTGGTCTTATTCATACTGATGTGTGTGGACCTGATAACGCTCAAATTGTGCATGTTTTTAGTAGCGTTATACGTGATTTTATGTGTGTTATTTGGCTATAATCATATGCTTTTTAATGCTTAATCGTATCAAAGTGCGTTTGCTAGTTCATTTGTAGCCAAGTACAGAAAAGTGGAGAAAAAGACTGAAAAAGAAGTAAAATACGAAGATTTGTCCATATACGAAGAATTCCCGACAAAAGCAAGACTTGTGGAGTATATTCGAGATAGTAAAGTCATCAAGTTAGTGGTCCAAAGACTCAAGAATAAAGTTCAAGAAGGAAAACGAGAAAGAAATGAAGAAAAGAAGCTAAAACGAAGACATATTGGAAGACTCGTTGTTCCCGACACACCTTCACCATTTTGGCCATAACTTTTGCATACGAACTCCGTTTGACCCCCGGTTCGCGGCCACGGAAAGCTAAGAGAAAGATCTACAACTTTCGTGTTTATGACTTTTTATTATTTTTGCTCCAACCGATCGGTCGAGTCCCGCAACCGGATTCGGTTGGAGACTAGTCAGCAAGACCAACCGAACGGTTGGAGCTCAACCGGATCCGGTTGGAGGTCCTGTTTCAGCCATTTCTTCATTGTTAAGTCTCCAAACATGTTCCAAACGATTCTAGTCCCTTCCTACATGTATTCTAGTCCCTTCCAAGCTCCTTGGCCTCCAAGAAATGCATTGAATACCCTAGGCCTTGGTTCAAGTATAAATAGAGGCCTTTGCAACCTCATTTCATACACCACAACTTGAGAGATCTTCTCTCACACCTCTCCTACCACCACCACTCCTCTCTAGGTGTGGAATTCAAGCCTCCACCCTTAAGGACGAATTTCCACCTAGAGAGCAAACCATAACTTGAGAGAACACAACCACTCTCAATACCTTCACCAAAGGTGTGAAACTCAAGCCTCCACCCTTAAGGACAAGTTTCCACCGAGAGAACACAACCACTCTCAATATCTTCACCCCAAAGGTGTGAAATTCAAGCCTCCACCCTTAAGGACGAATTTCCACCAATTATCCTATCCCAACTTGTGTGAAATTCAAGCCTCCACCCTTAAGGACGAATTTCCACCAATTACACCAACTTATCTTCCCCAAAATACCACAAACCTCTTCCAAATTCGTGTAGTGTGCTCAAAGGTTGTTGAAGGCGTTTGGACATCATGTTCCGGCTTGGTAGAACTATTGTAGTTGATTGGAGGCTTGAAGGAGTGCTATAATCCTTCATCTTTGCCTATTGTAATTCATACTTTGGGTAAACCTTGTTACTTTTCTATTTAAAGATGTTTGTTATTGATATGATTATTGAGATTTTGTGTTTGCTTGGAATAATGATGAATGTCTTGATACTTGCTTGTTCTTATATTGCTTTTCTTGTTGGTTTGATATGTGACAATCATAACCATCAACTTGTTACTTGTTCTTATAATGCTTTTCTTGTTGGTTTGATCCGTGACAATCATAACCATCAACTTGTTACTTGTTACTTGCTTAAACAAACAAACGACACTTGTAGTGCAACCAAGTCTCTTGGGACGACCTTGATTTACCATATACTATACTACAACTTGACTAGGGTATACTTGCCCGAATGTGTTCCTAGTTAACCGGTAATTCTTGTTACAAATTTAAAACCCCGATGAAGCACATCAAGTTTTTGGCGCTGCTGCCGGGGACTTGTTTTGCACTTGTTTGTTCGTTTGAATGTTTTCATGTTTGATAGATTGTTTGTTTGCTTGCTTGATAATTCCGGCATCGTCACCATCAAGTTTTTGGCGCCGTTGCCGGGGACTTGCGTTTGTATTCTTGTGTTTGTTTGCTTGTTGAATTGATTGCTCTTGATGTTTGCTCATGATGTTTGCTTGAATGCTTGTCTTTTTCTTAAAAATATCTCATTTTCTCATAACTGGTCAAATGATTTTGGCATCAAAATCATGTTTTTGATGTTGGGATTCCGTTTCATGTGTTCTAAAAATGCTCATTTCAATGATTGCTTTCTAATGTGCTCGAAATCGTTTGCGAAAAACCCACCAAAACCACTCAGATCACTCCAACCGAATCGGTTGGCACTCCAACCGGATCGGTTAGAAGCTTCGTACTTAATAAAACCACTACAACCGATCGGTCACTACCCGTAACCGGATCCGGTTGTGAGTTCTGTGTAAAAATTAAAAAAAAAAAAAAAAAAAAAAAAAAAAATTAAAAAAAAAAATTCCGTGTGTTTCTTTTTTCGTGTGTTTTGTGTTTTTTATGTTATTTGATCTCTTGCATGTTTGTGTTTCTTTTTGTTTGTGTTAATCTTGTTTAGATTGGTTTCGTACTAATTTTAAATAAGATTATCTTGTTTTAGATTCTCTTGTTTGATTTGTGTTACGTGACTAATTGTGTGTGCTTGTGTCTATATTTTTTTTTACGTGTCGTTTTATGTTTTTGATGTTATTCTAGTTTATGTGTGTTTATGTGTTTTGTTTACTTGTGTTTATTTTATGTTTGTTACCTTTCGTGTTCTTATTTTACTTTATCAATAAATAGTTTGAAATAAAACTTGTAAAAAAAAAAAAAAAAAAAAAAAAAAAAAAAAAAAAAAAAAAAAAAAAAAATCTTAAAAATTACCTCCAACCGATCGGTCACACCCCGTAACCGGTTCGGTTGGAAGGATTGGTCACAGTTGGTTCATCCCAACCGATCGGTTACTCCCCGTAACCGGATCGGCTGGAGTATCTGTTAAAAAAAAAAAAAAAAAAATCCGTTTTTTATTTTTTGTTTTTGTGTGTTTGTGTTTAGATTAAATAAGTTTAAATGTCTTTTTGTTTTTGCAAGAGTATCATTTCTTTTATTTGGTTTTTCCATTTTAAGTTTTGTTAATTTGGTACATTGTGAATAAATAAGTACATGTGTTTTAAAAATTAAAGTGTTTTGAACTTTGTGGGTATGTTCACTGGAAACCCTCACGAGACTATAACTCGTCCACTCGGGCCACCGAGGGGTTTAAAGGCTTGTTGCATACGCTAAATGCAACCGTGATGCCTACGAAAGTGAGTTTTAGAATTTTACTCGTTTTTGTAGTTTATTTTGTTTTTGCAGATTTAATAAGCTTGTGGAGGAAGGATTGGTTGGATCGTGAACCTTATACTCTTGATTGGACATGTTTGGATGTGAAATCAATTGATCTCATACGCTTATGCTAGCGTTTGCTTAGCACCTTATCATATGGAGTTCGATCGCGATTTCCTTGGCCCGTGAGGTTTCGTTTCTTTTAGACTTATAATATCATTTTTCCCTATTTTACATGCTTTGTAGTTTTTGCAATTACTTTATTTTGTTTCTTTGTTATTTTTCCTTTGTTTGTTTGTTTGGTAAATTATTTTAATAAATTGACTTTTTCAAGTACCTCGAAAGTAAGGCTCACCCATTGTAAACAAACTGTGTGAGAGGTATAAGGCGGGTCTCCCTGATTCCCTAAAGAAGTTGGGTTTTTAATATGCTTCGCGCTGACCTGCTTCTCCGCTTCTTTGTGCGTTTCAATGGAGCTACCGAGAACTCGTGGGACAAGAATAAGTCATGTTTGGTTTTTTTTTTAAAAAATGAAAAAAAAGAAAAAGAAAAAAAGAGAGTCGTAACTAGATTTAAATTATTTTTCTTTTGTGTGCTTAACTTAAGTGTGGGGGAAAATATTATTGTGAAAAGCGAAACTAGTTTTTAAATTCCAAATGTTTGGGCCAATTTTAAAATTTGTGAAGTTGTTTGCCCTTGTGATCTAGTTGTTTTCACGCTTATAGGATAATATATTAGAATAACTGGTTCAATCCACTGGTGAAATCGGTAATTTTGAAAAAGTTGAGATGTGTCCCGATTAATATTGCAATCCATTCTGGGATCGATGACATTTGCTAGCACATATTATAGCCCTTTCACCAAATTGTGAGGATTTGAGCCTATTTCTTATTAGCGTACATCTTTTATGCTTAAATCTTTTGCTATGAGTGAGCCGGTGATTTTATTTATTCTAGAACTTGTACTTGTAAATCATTACCAGACCGCAGTAAGATCACATTCGTGTGATATAAGTGTTTATCCGTGATAAAGAGGCAACCTTAGGAATAAAACCAAATGGCCTTCCGTTTACATCTAATGATATATTAGCTAACCACATCGGTTAGTTAACCACCCATATGGACCCATTTGTTAGCGCTCATCTTTAGCGCTAGATACCCTTAGTACACCCTCTGAGCCTTCCCTTTCTTTTTGTTGCATCCAGAAAAATACAAAAATGTTTTACACTTTAAACCTTAGCCTACCCCTTGTCGATGTCTAAATGGTTGGTTGCTAGTTGCTTGGTATGATTGGATTGTTTTTGATGATTATGAGTTAGCCGCACTTTGTCAATCGTGTGTGTCATTCCGACAAAGACGAAGAGTGCACGCTTCTTATTTGTATTTTTGTGGTGTGTGCTTATACGAAGTGTGGGGGAGATGTGATGTGTGAAAAAGAAGGATATAAAAAAATGTGAAAAAAAGAGAATAAGTCATCGAAAAAAAAAATGAAAGAAAAAAAAAATATATGTGATGACAATGTGCTATATTATTATGTAGATGAAGGAAGAAGAAGTATGTTTGAGATATCGATTAGCCAATGTGCTAAGACGTGATATATATGTTTGGTGATCGATATGTGAAGAGAAGATTGTAACTATAATCATTTTCAGGTTTGCGGATTGTTCGTGACTAGCAACACGGATTGTTTGGTGATCGACTTGACTTTATTTTTCTTTAACACCAATTTCATTAATATTCCCATGCCTTATCCATACCCTTTATTCACCCTTAAGCCTATCGTTATAACCTGAATAAAAGCCCTCTTTAGATGTTTATACTTGGTGCTTACGCCACGTCGGTGGAGTTTTGTTTCTTGTACAAGCTTATGGTAATATTTAGATCATGACTGAGCAATATGAGTGTACTATTCCTTAATACTATCCATCACTAAATAAATTGAGTGTTGAGTGAATTATACTTCATTCCATTTTCGTGAGGTGCTTAGCCATGTTATCAAGCAAGAGAATCCATGAGGTATTGTCAAACATCTCGATTTTTCACCTCTAAAAGCTTAAAACGATGAATCTTATCTTGTACTTGTACTTGGTAGATTTGCATCATATTTTTCTAATCATATTTCATGCACCATGTGGGATTTATTTTTCTTAATTTCTAGATTTGCTTGAGGGCAAGCAAAACCTTAAGTGTGGGGGAGTTTGCGCTCATTTTTCGCTTATTTTTGCTTATTTTTATATTAAAAAAAAAAAAAGTGAAAAACAAAAAAACCAAAAATATTTTTAATTTTTCTTTCCGTTTTGTCATTTCGGTTTGTAGTTTATTTTTCTTTTCTTAGATTTGCTTGAGGGCAAGCAAAGTTTAAGTGTGGGGGAATTTGATAACGCTCAAATTGTGCATGTTTTTAGTAGCGTTATACGTGATTTTATGTGTGTTATTTGGCTATAATCATATGCTTTTTAATGCTTAATCGTATCAAAGTGCGTTTGCTAGTTCATTTGTAGCCAAGTACAGGAAAGTGTAGAAAAAGACTGAAAAAGAAGTAAAATACGAAGATTTGTCCATATACGAAGAATTCCCGACAAAAGCAAGACTTGTGGAGTATATTCGAGATAGTAAAGTCATCAAGTTAGTGGTCCAAAGACTCAAGAATAAAGTTCAAGAAGGAAAACGAGAAAGAAATGAAGAAAAGAAGCTAAAACGAAGACATATTGGAAGACTCGTTGTTCCCGACACACCTTCACCATTTTGGCCATAACTTTTGCATACGAACTCCGTTTGACCCCCGGTTCGCGGCCACGGAAAGATAAGAGAAAGATCTACAACTTTCGTGTTTATGACTTTTTATGATTTTTGCTCCAACCGATCGGTCGAGTCCCGCAACCGGATTCGGTTGGAGACTAGTCAGCAAGACCAACCGAACGGTTGGAGCTCAACCGGATCCGGTTGGAGGTCCTGTTTCAGCCATTTCTTCATTGTTAAGTCTCCAAACATGTTCCAAACGATTCTAGTCCCTTCCTACATGTATTCTAGTCCCTTCCAAGCTCCTTGGCCTCCAAGAAATGCATTGAATACCCTAGGCCTTGGTTCAAGTATAAATAGAGGCCTTTGCAACCTCATTTCATACACCACAACTTGAGAGATCTTCTCTCACACCTCTCCTACCACCACCACTCCTCTCTAGGTGTGGAATTCAAGCCTCCACCCTTAAGGACGAATTTCCACCTAGAGAGCAAACCATAACTTGAGAGAACACAACCACTCTCAATACCTTCACCAAAGGTGTGAAACTCAAGCCTCCACCCTTAAGGACGAGTTTCCACCGAGAGAACACAACCACTCTCAATATCTTCACCCCAAAGGTGTGAAATTCAAGCCTCCACCCTTAAGGACGAATTTCCACCAATTATCCTATCCCAACTTGTGTGAAATTCAAGCCTCCACCCTTAAGGACGAATTTCCACCAATTACACCAACTTATCTTCCCCAAAAGACCACAAACCTCTTCCAAATTCGTGTAGTGTGCTCAAAGGTTGTTGAAGGCGTTTGTACATCATGTTCCGGCTTGGTAGAACTATTGTAGTTGATTGGAGGCTTGAAGGAGTGCTATAATCCTTCATCTTTGCCTATTGTAATTCATACTTTGGGTAAACCTTGTTACTTTTCTATTTAAAGATGTTTGTTATTGATATGATTATTGAGATTTTGTGTTTGCTTGGAATAATGATGAATGTCTTGATACTTGCTTGTTCTTATATTGCTTTTCTTGTTGGTTTGATATGTGACAATCATAACCATCAACTTGTTACTTGTTCTTATAATGCTTTTCTTGTTGGCTTGATCCGTGACAATCATAACCATCAACTTGTTACTTGTTACTTGCTTAAACAAACAAACGACACTTGTAGTGCAATCAAGTCTCTTGGGACGACCTTGATTTACCATATACTATACTACAACTTGACTAGGGTATACTTGCCCGAATGTGTTCCTAGTTAACCGGTAATTCTTGTTACAAATTTAAAACCCCGATGAAGCACATCAAGTTTTTGGCGCTGCTGCCGGGGACTTGTTTTGCACTTGTTTGTTCGTTTGAATGTTTTCATGTTTGATAGATTGTTTGTTTGCTTGCTTGATAATTCCGGCATCGTCACCATCAAGTTTTTGGCGCCGTTGCCGGGGACTTGCGTTTGTATTCTTGTGTTTGTTTGCTTGTTGAATTGATTGCTCTTGATGTTTGCTCATGATGTTTGCTTGAATGCTTGTCTTTTTCTTAAAAATATCTCATTTTCTCATAACTGGTCAAATGATTTTGGCATCAAAATCATGTTTTTGATGTTGGGATTCCGTTTCATGTGTTCTAAAAATGCTCATTTCAATGATTGCTTTCTAATGTGCTCGAAATCGTTTGCGAAAAACCCACCAAAACCACTCAGATCACTCCAACCGAATCGGTTGGCACTCCAACCGGATCGGTTGGAAGCTTCGTACTTAATAAAACCACTACAACCGATCGGTCACTACCCGTAACCGGATCCGGTTGTGAGTTCTGTGTAAAAATTAAAAAAAAAAAAAAAAAAAAAATTAAAAAAAAAAATTCCGTGTGTTTCTTTTTTCGTGTGTTTTGTGTTTTTTATGTTATTTGATCTCTTGCATGTTTGTGTTTCTTTTTGTTTGTGTTAATCTTGTTTAGATTGGTTTCGTACTAATTTTAAATAAGATTATCTTGTTTTAGATTCTCTTGTTTGATTTGTGTTACGTGACTAATTGTGTGTGCTTGTGTCTATATTTTTTTTTACGTGTCGTTTTATGTTTTTGATGTTATTCTAGTTTATGTGTGTTTATGTGTTTTGTTTACTTGTGTTTATTTTATGTTTGTTACCTTTCGTGTTCTTATTTTACTTTATCAATAAATAGTTTGAAATAAAACTTGTAAAAAAAAAAAAAAAAAAAAAAAAAAAAAAAATCTTAAAAATTACCTCCAACCGATCGGTCACACCCCGTAACCGGTTCGGTTGGAAGGATTGGTCACAGTTGGTTCATCCCAACCGATCGGTTACTCCCCGTAACCGGATCGGCTGGAGTATCTGTTAAAAAAAAAAAAAAAAAAAAAAAAAAAAAATCCGTTTTTTATTTTTTGTTTTTATGTGTTTGTGTTTAGATTAAATAAGTTTAAATGTCTTTTTGTTTTTGCAAGAGTATCATTTCTTTTATTTGGTTTTTCCATTTTAAGTTTTGTTAATTTGGTACATTGTGAATAAATAAGTACATGTGTTTTAAAAATTAAAGTGTTTTGAACTTTGTGGGTATGTTCACTGGAAACCCTCACGAGACTATAACTCGTCCACTCGGGCCACCGAGGGGTTTAAAGGCTTGTTGCATACGCTAAATGCAACCGTGATGCCTACGAAAGTGAGTTTTAGAATTTTACTCGTTTTTGTAGTTTATTTTGTTTTTGCAGATTTAATAAGCTTGTGGAGGAAGGATTGGTTGGATCGTGAACCTTATACTCTTGATTGGACATGTTTGGATGTGAAATCAATTGATCTCATACGCTTATGCTAGCGTTTGCTTAGCACCTTATCATATGGAGTTCGGTCGCGATTTCCTTGGCCCGTGAGGTTTCGTTTCTTTTAGACTTATAATATCATTTTTCCCTATTTTACATGCTTTGTAGTTTTTGCAATTACTTTATTTTGTTTCTTTGTTATTTTTCCTTTGTTTGTTTGTTTGGTAAATTATTTTAATAAATTGACTTTTTCAAGTACCTCGAAAGTAAGGCTCACCCATTGTAAACAAACTGTGTGAGAGGTATAAGGCGGGTCTCCCTGATTCCCTAAAGAAGTTGGGTTTTTAATATGCTTCGCGCTGACCTGCTTCTCCGCTTCTTTGTGCGTTTCAATGGAGCTACCGAGAACTCGTGGGACAAGAATAAGTCATGTTTGGTTTTTTTTTTTAAAAAAATGAAAAAAAAGAAAAAGAAAAAAAGAGAGTCGTAACTAGATTTAAATTATTTTTCTTTTGTGTGCTTAACTTAAGTGTGGGGGAAAATATTATTGTGAAAAGCGAAACTAGTTTTTAAATTCCAAATGTTTGGGCCAATTTTAAAATTTGTGAAGTTGTTTGCCCTTGTGATCTAGTTGTTTTCACGCTTATAGGATAATATATTAGAATAACTGGTTCAATCCACTGGTGAAATCGGTAATTTTGAAAAAGTTGAGATGTGTCCCGATTAATATTGCAATCCATTCTGGGATCGATGACATTTGCTAGCACATATTATAGCCCTTTCACTAAATTGTGAGGATTTGAGCCTATTTCTTATTAGCGTACATCTTTTATGCTTAAATCTTTTGCTATGAGTGAGCCGGTGATTTTATTTATTCTAGAACTTGTACTTGTAAATCATTACCAGACCGCAGTAAGATCACATTCGTGTGATATAAGTGTTTATGCGTGATAAAGAGGCAACCTTAGGAATAAAACCAAATGGCCTTCCGTTTACATCTAATGATATATTAGCTAACCACATCGGTTAGTTAACCACCCATATGGACCCATTTGTTAGCGCTCATCTTTAGCGCTAGATACCCTTAGTACACCCTCTGAGCCTTCCCTTTCTTTTTGTTGCATCCAGAAAAATACAAAAATGTTTTACACTTTAAACCTTAGCCTACCCCTTGTCGATGTCTAAATGGTTGGTTGCTAGTTGCTTGGTATGATTGGATTGTTTTTGATGATTATGAGTTAGCCGCACTTTGTCAATCGTGTGTGTCATTCCGACAAAGACGAAGAGTGCACGCTTCTTATTTGTATTTTTGTGGTGTGTGCTTATACGAAGTGTGGGGGAGATGTGATGTGTGAAAAAGAAGGATATAAAAAATGTGAAAAAAAGAGAATAAGTCATCGAAAAAAAAATGAAAGAAAAAAAAAATATATGTGATGACAATGTGCTATATTATTATGTAGATGAAGGAAGAAGAAGTATGTTTGAGATATCGATTAGCCAATGTGCTAAGACGTGATATATATGTTTGGTGATCGATATGTGAAGAGAAGATTGTAACTATAATCATTTTCAGGTTTGCGGATTGTTCGTGACTAGCAACACGGATTGTTTGGTGATCGACTTGACTTTATTTTTCTTTAACACCAATTTCATTAATATTCCCATGCCTTATCCATACCCTTTATTCACCCTTAAGCCTATCGTTATAACCTGAATAAAAGCCCTCTTTAGATGTTTATACTTGGTGCTTACGCCACGTCGGTGGAGTTTTGTTTCTTGTACAAGCTTATGGTAATATTTAGATCATGACTGAGCAATATGAGTGTACTATTCCTTAATACTATCCATCACTAAATAAATTGAGTGTTGAGTGAATTATACTTCATTCCATTTTCGTGAGGTGCTTAGCCATGTTATCAAGCAAGAGAATCCATGAGGTATTGTCAAACATCTCGATTTTTCACCTCTAAAAGCTTAAAACGATGAATCTTATCTTGTACTTGTACTTGGTAGATTTGCATCATATTTTTCTAATCATATTTCATGCACCATGTGGGATTTATTTTTCTTAATTTCTAGATTTGCTTGAGGGCAAGCAAAACCTTAAGTGTGGGGGAGTTTGCGCTCATTTTTCGCTTATTTTTGCTTATTTTTATATTAAAAAAAAAAAAAGTGAAAAACAAAAAAACCAAAAATATTTTTAATTTTTCTTTCCGTTTTGTCATTTCGGTTTGTAGTTTATTTTTCTTTTCTTAGATTTGCTTGAGGGCAAGCAAAGTTTAAGTGTGGGGGAATTTGATAACGCTCAAATTGTGCATGTTTTTAGTAGCGTTATACGTGATTTTATGTGTGTTATTTGGCTATAATCATATGCTTTTTAATGCTTAATCGTATCAAAGTGCGTTTGCTAGTTCATTTGTAGCCAAGTACAGGAAAGTGTAGAAAAAGACTGAAAAAGAAGTAAAATACGAAGATTTGTCCATATACGAAGAATTCCCGACAAAAGCAAGACTTGTGGAGTATATTCGAGATAGTAAAGTCATCAAGTTAGTGGTCCAAAGACTCAAGAATAAAGTTCAAGAAGGAAAACGAGAAAGAAATGAAGAAAAGAAGCTAAAACGAAGACATATTGGAAGACTCGTTGTTCCCGACACACCTTCACCATTTTGGCCATAACTTTTGCATACGAACTCCGTTTGACCCCCGGTTCGCGGCCACGGAAAGATAAGAGAAAGATCTACAACTTTCGTGTTTATGACTTTTTATGATTTTTGCTCCAACCGATCGGTCGAGTCCCGCAACCGGATTCGGTTGGAGACTAGTCAGCAAGACCAACCGAACGGTTGGAGCTCAACCGGATCCGGTTGGAGGTCCTGTTTCAGCCATTTCTTCATTGTTAAGTCTCCAAACATGTTCCAAACGATTCTAGTCCCTTCCTACATGTATTCTAGTCCCTTCCAAGCTCCTTGGCCTCCAAGAAATGCATTGAATACCCTAGGCCTTGGTTCAAGTATAAATAGAGGCCTTTGCAACCTCATTTCATACACCACAACTTGAGAGATCTTCTCTCACACCTCTCCTACCACCACCACTCCTCTCTAGGTGTGGAATTCAAGCCTCCACCCTTAAGGACGAATTTCCACCTAGAGAGCAAACCATAACTTGAGAGAACACAACCACTCTCAATACCTTCACCAAAGGTGTGAAACTCAAGCCTCCACCCTTAAGGACGAGTTTCCACCGAGAGAACACAACCACTCTCAATATCTTCACCCCAAAGGTGTGAAATTCAAGCCTCCACCCTTAAGGACGAATTTCCACCAATTATCCTATCCCAACTTGTGTGAAATTCAAGCCTCCACCCTTAAGGACGAATTTCCACCAATTACACCAACTTATCTTCCCCAAAAGACCACAAACCTCTTCCAAATTCGTGTAGTGTGCTCAAAGGTTGTTGAAGGCGTTTGTACATCATGTTCCGGCTTGGTAGAACTATTGTAGTTGATTGGAGGCTTGAAGGAGTGCTATAATCCTTCATCTTTGCCTATTGTAATTCATACTTTGGGTAAACCTTGTTACTTTTCTATTTAAAGATGTTTGTTATTGATATGATTATTGAGATTTTGTGTTTGCTTGGAATAATGATGAATGTCTTGATACTTGCTTGTTCTTATATTGCTTTTCTTGTTGGTTTGATATGTGACAATCATAACCATCAACTTGTTACTTGTTCTTATAATGCTTTTCTTGTTGGTTTGATCCGTGACAATCATAACCATCAACTTGTTACTTGTTACTTGCTTAAACAAACAAACGACACTTGTAGTGCAACCAAGTCTCTTGGGACGACCTTGATTTACCATATACTATACTACAACTTGACTAGGGTATACTTGCCCGAATGTGTTCCTAGTTAACCGGTAATTCTTGTTACAAATTTAAAACCCCGATGAAGCACATCAGGACCACTTAGACATGTGTCAAAGAAAGGTGCTAGCTACTTCTTAACCTTTACTGATGATTTCAGCCGTTATGGTTATGTTTATTTACTTAAGCATAAACATGAGGTGTTTGAAACATTTAAGGTTTTCAAAGCGGAAGTAGAACTGCAATTGGGAAAGAAGATTAAAGCTCTTCGATCTGATAGAGGAGGCGAGTATCTAAGCCAAGAGTTTAAAGATTACTTAGCTGAGAATGGAATTTTCCAGAATCTCACTTCTCCATATACTCCACAACAAAATGGTGTATCTGAGAGAAGAAATCGTACATTGTTGGACATGATACGATCTATGTTTAATCTTACTACTCTACCTTTATCCTTTTGGGATTATGCTTTAGAATCAGCTGTTCGCATTCTGAATATGGTTCCCACAAAGAAGGTTGATAAGACACCATATGAAATATGGCATGGTAAAGCTCCTAACCTGTCTTATTTAAAGGTCTGGGGTTGCGAGGCGTATGTTAGACGTGACTCAGCAGATAAACTCCAACAAATATCTGTAAAGTGTATCTTTGTAGGATACCCTAAGGAAACTATGGGTTACTACTTTTACTATCCAACTGAAAATAAAGTAATTGTTGCTAGGTATGGAGATTTTCTTGAAATTGATCTCGTATCTCAAGAATTCAGTGGGAGGGTTTATGATATGGAAGATGATCAAGAAGATGCATTACCTTCTGAAAACACTAACGTACTTCCGGGTAGAACCTGATAGTCTGGGTCCTCCACCAGAAGTTGAAGTGATTCCCGTTCGTAGATCCGTAAGGTCTACGCGTGCACCTGAACGTCTATGTCTTAACGTACAGGTTGAGGAAACTATGTTAGGAGATCTTGGAGAGCCTACTAGTTATAAAGCTGCCATGGCAAGTTCTGAAAAAGACAAATGGCAAGTTGCAATGAATGGGGAAATTCAATCCATGAGAGAAAATGAAGTCTGGGAAGAGGTCGATTTACCTCCAAACGCCACGGTGGTTGGAAGTAAGCGGCTCTATAAAATTAAGACTGACATAGATGGCAATATACACGTCTATAAAGCTCGTCTAGTTGCGCAAGGTTTTACTCAAACTTATGGCATAGATTATGAGGAGACATTTTCTCCTGTAGCAGACATTAGAGCGATTATAATTCTCATAGCTATAGCAGCATACTATGATTATGAGATATGGCAGATGGATGTCAAAACCGCCTTCTTGAATGGTCGCTTAGATGAAGACATCTATATGAAGCAACCTGAGGGGTTCGTGAATTCACAATTTCCAAACCGTGTATGCAAACTTCAAAGGTCCATTTATGGATTGAAGCAAGCATCTAGGCAATGGAATAAGAGATTTGATGAAGAAATCAAGATGTATGGATTTATTCAAAATCTTGATGAGCCATGTGTATATCACAAAGTTAGTGGGAGTGATGTAATTTACCTTATCCTTTATGTCGATGACATATTAATTATGGGAAAATACATTCCAAGTTTGCAAAATGTTAAGGCATATCTTGGGAAATGTTCTTCCATGAAGGATTTAGGAGAAGCTGCATACATTCTGGGAATAAATATCTACCGAAATAGGTCAAAGCGGTTAATTGGTTTAAGTCAAAGCGCTTACATTGATAAAATATTAAAGAGATTCAATATGCAAAATTCCAAGAAAGGATATTTGCCGATGGAAGTAAAGCATACCTTATGTAGCGATATGTGTGCTTCAACACCTGCTGAGGTGTCACGCATGCAGAAAGTTCCTTATGCTTCGGCAGTAGGATCTATTATGTATGTTGTGAGATGCACAAGGTCAGATGTGGCGTTCGCTCAGAACATGACCAGTCGATATCAACAGAATCCGGGTGAACTTCACTGGAATGCTGTTAAACATATTCTAAAGTATCTTAGGAATACGAAAGATATGTTTTTAGTGTATGGTGGAAATCCAGACACAGAGCTTGGTGTTACAGGTTACTGTGATGCGTCCTGGCAGTGTGCTAAAGATGATACGAAGTCTCAGACGGGTTATGTCTTTGTCATCAATAGAGGAGCAGTTGACTGGAAGAGCAAGAAGCATAGTACGATTGCGATGTCTGCGACAGAAGCCGAATACATAGCTGCTTCGGAAGCTGCAATGGAGGCTGTTTGGATTAGGAAATTCATTTCAGGGCTTGGTGTTATGCCTTCAATTAAATCGCCTATTGATATGTATTGTGACAATTCTGCTGCAATCATATTTGCCAATGAACCTGGAGTCATGAAGGGCACCAGACATTTTCTACGAAAGTATCACTATGTTCGGGAACAAGTCCGTGAAGGTGAAATTAATCTATTGAAAGTTCACACAGATGATAACTTAGCTGATCCTTTCACTAAGGCTTTGACTAAAGACAAGCTTATTGGACTTGCCAATGGAATTGGACTTCGTTTAGCTAATAGTTTCATGCAGAACTGTGATTAGTATTTGGATAAAGGATATTTTAAAACATTTATTATTTTGATGAAATAAAGTTTTGATTATGTTTATTTTCATTTATAATATTGTTGTCCTATATTTGCATGTTTAATCCGTGAGTAACTAAGTTATTCTAAATGTCCATTTTCAATTAATGATATGGGAGTATCATTAAACTAAGAAAAATCTGAGAGGTGTGGTAGAATATACTTGAAAGTATATTGATGAGAATGCATACCAATTTTAGATGATATTCAATGAATTGAATATTGGACTTATCCCAACTACATAATTTACTTTGTGGATATTGTTATAAGTAAATTATAAATAGTTATCCTCAGACTTGAGATATCAGATAAGTGTCATGAATGTAGTGCATTTCTGTGGAGCAACTTAACGCTATACGTAACTGGTAGTCATAAGGGTTGTTTTCAGAACTGTTACAAAGTTTGTGGGTTAGTCTCGTAGTCAAGATAGAATTTGTTCCTTCAAATTTATTTGGAGTTTAATACTGTTGGGCCCCTCGTAGGGTTGACAAGATGTTTGTGCGGCCGGCACCCAAAATCTCCGCTAAATATGTTTAGAAGATTTGGTAATCTTGGTCAATCACTTACAACGAGAAACATAATAGTTTAATGAAGAATGACTTAATTCCATATCTTAATTTAACGTGGTATTAGAAACAAAAGGATAATAAAAATGAGAAATCATTAAAAGGTTTTCCAGGAGCCTTTACTCGAGTCGTACTAGAGGCATCGAAGTGTTGCTAGACGCTAACCGATGTGATCACTCTATTAAGATATATCCAAGTGGGAGCTGTTGGTTTTATGGATATAAATTAGTAGACGTGAGTTAGGATCGAACTCGAGACCACGGGATTGCACACTTTGCGTATGAGAATTAAAGTTAATAATTAAACATAAATGTTGTATTTATTTATTAATTAAATGAAATAACATAACGGACGTTAAGTAATTAGTTGTAATGGACTAACGGGCGTTAAATGTAATTGGAAAAGGACTAGATTGTAAATATTGGGAAGGTTCCGGAATCCCTTGTGGGATTACCTAACCGATCGGCCAAGGAGACCAAACCCAACCCATCTACAACTCAAACTTGTTCACCAAGTTAATTTGGGTATAAATACAAAACCAAGGGTGTTTGTAATTTATCTCTTGTACTCATTAACTAAACATAAAACTTGTTTTGTGTGTGTTTTGTTAAATTCGGTCGACTACTTCCCCAAGGGAGTTGATCCATTGCTTTTTCCAACTCAAGTTATTTGGTTTGATTAAACTAGCATTCCTTTAATTCGGTATAGTACGTGTGTACAAGAAAGTGGTACTAACACATTATTGTTAGTATTCTTGGATTGTGTAACACCCCCAAAAATGACTCAGCGGAAGCATACAAGTGTTGGGGTGCTACTAAATTGGTATCACAACATAAGCATAGAACAATTGGTTTTTCATAAGTAAACTTTTATTCATTATTAAAAACAATGTTTACATTATTAAGTAGTGCGGAAAATGGCCCATTATAAACGAGTGGTCCCAATATATAAATCAGAGTCATCTACGCCCATGCCATGCCTTTGCCTTGCGCCTCCAAAGATAAGCTATCATGTCAAAACCTGAAGATACATGCTAAAAGGGGTCAGCTTACGCTGGTGAGTTCATAGGTTTAATTAAAAAGGAATTTCAGTACACTGTTTCAAATTTGGTTTTTGATGATCATTACGTCTTGCATAACGTCATAAGTTTATGGTTTCAGCTCATAAAAGGATTTCATAAAAAAAGATTTCATTAGTGGACCATAAGTAGGGTATATGTACATTACAACGAATATAATGTCATATATTGAATCTATTACGCTAGCACTAAGTTCATGCAACCGAAACTACGACAGTTCTCGTATGCACAAAGAAGTCATACAAATAAGGAGCCCATGGCGAGTGTTTATCCCAATACACTCGGTCCCGACATGCTATATGTTTCGCCTTGACCCAAGCGGGGTCAACCGAACAGAGGAGTCACCCTCAATAGATCTATTTATAACATTCGCGCTTCCCAGCAGGAATTGACGGTTCATGAAGAGGGCAATTTGGGATTTGAGGACTTAGGCTAAGCTGCGTAATATTCTAGGTCAAACATTTTGGTATGCTCTATAAAACATCTATGTATGATGAAAACTTTAAACATGTAAAAGCATAGTATGCATGGAATGCACGAGTAAAATGATTTAAGTAAAATGAGCATGTATCTTCCCCCAAAACAAGTATAAAACAGTTTAAAAGTAGGGGCTATGAAACTCACCTTGGCAATGTGCAATAGGAAGTCTAAAGGGAATTAAATCAAGGAGTGATAGTGCACGGCTTCCAACACGCAACCTAATTAAGTACGACATATTTAGTCTTTATTTTTAAGACTCGATAAAGTTTAACTAACTTTATAAATTTTCAAATGTTTTTGTTGTTGTTGTTGTTGTTGTTTATGTGGCATCGTTTAAGTTTTGAAAAAATAGTTTTCAAAGGTTTATGTGCATATTGGCTTATGGTAGAGAGACAGAGTATTTATAGGAAAAGTATCGAGCATGAACGAGACCTTGGCTTGATGATGATGTACGAAAGATAATACGTATAATGTGAGACGTCGATGCGAACGAAAGAATTATATATAATTTAAGTTATATATAAGTTCATGACATCTAGTATAAATATATTTATGTTGAAACGAAATTAAATCTTAATTTAAATTGTGTATCGATTGCATAGAAAATAGAAGGTAGAATTTTTATAAACATATCTCATGATCAACATATGTTGAGAGTTTTGAACATGATCTCGTCTTATATATAATAGAAAAGTATACGTTTTCAAGATAATAAATCCATTATTAATTTGTAAAATAGAAATATGTTGATAGAAAATTTGGTGTGAACCGAATATATATTTCTTATTTATTTCGGTTGACGAAATGTAAAAACATGTATGTTGAGTCCATTTTTCCGGTTTCTAATAGTTGTAAGTATATAAATTTACAGGTCTTGGGCTATTAATTAAATGTGTAAAAGAAATTTCTATTTAAGTTATGAGGAATAATAATAACTCATTATAAGTAGCATATTTTCCATTTGTATTGTTTATATTTTTGCCAATTGGTTTGTAATCTTGAATTCTCAAAATATTAATGATGCGACACTAGATGAGTAGCCATTCGTGGTTTACGGGTGTGTATAAATCAACGAGTCGTGTGGCTAGAGTATGTCGTGTGTATGGTTATGCCACCCATGACGAACCGATATAAAATGGAAAGTATATTGAAAGGTAAGGAATTAGAATCGAGGTCTCCCGAGGCTATGCACAACTTAATTTCACCCATGGTGATGACAGTAACCAAACGGACCCTTGCAATAGATGGGCTTTGTCCTAGTTATACCCAATAAAACTTGGGATTGGGCTTATGTTTAAAAAACAGTTGGACGCCCTCTCTTGGAATTGGCTTGAGGCCTAAGGAAAAGCTTGAGATAAAACTTATTTGCTGACATTTGAGGATTAGGTGAACGCATGAGTTAAAAAAGTAAGGAAGGGTAGTTTTGATGCATTCTTTCTTTTTGACAGTACCTTGGACGCAAGGTTAATGGCCAAAACCTTAGTACAAACCGATTATGTACTACATAGCTCAAGGAACCCTAGGGACTCCAGTGAGTCCTTCGCGAGTATTAACACTCTCCGGAGTGTCTCTTGGTGATACGAAACAAACACAATTAGACTTACTAGTACACCGAAATTGAATCAACATAACATTAACAATTTACCAAGCTTGTTATCGAAATTATCGGGTACTACCCGGCTTGGGCGCTCGACCCCACACCCTCGAGGATACGGGGTGGTGCTAGTTGGACTTCAACCAAACACATCAAGTGTTTTAATCCCAACTGAGGGAATAACAAGCAAGCTATCATGTTCAGAGTGGGGTTTGCATTTAATTCTAGATACACAAAGGAAAAATAAGCTAGGGACTAACAAAGCTACTTATTGAGTCAACATGATATACTGGAAAGGGCTTGAACATGCTGAAAAGGAATACCAATAACTTTTGACTTGGTTATTAGACTGAAACCAGTGAGATTCAAACCAAAACGCAACTTCCTAGTTTATGACCAGACACAAAACGAGTTACCAAGCGACAAGAATAACTAGAAGGATAGGGGTCGCGGTATCATGCTTTTCACTGAAGACACTTAGGTCGATACCAGTAAGCTTTTTAGGCATGATAATAAGTCGAAACAATTAAGATGATAGGCAAAACTAACCATGCCGAAAATTGACAAGGAGCCTAAGAGACATTTTCAATTTAACCGTGAATAGTGATAAGCTAATAAGCAGATCTTTGAAACAAGCCGATATGACGAAAAGCAAAATAAGCCGAAAACTAAGACACCAAAATTTAATATTTTCTGTTTCTTTCTATTGTGTTTCTTAACAACAACAACAACATATCAAGTTTCAAAAATTCCAAAATCCTCAAATCGACATACATAAGTTGAATGTAACAAAACAAGTTTAAATAGACAACAAGATAACAAAAAAAGACAATGTTCTTATAATCAACCTTGGTGGGTCGAGGAAGACTAAAACCGAACACACAAGAGCTCCAATTGGCACGAGTCGGAAAGAAATTGGACAAACTGGAACTTGATTCATGCCTTCTAGACCATGAATAACAAAACCCCTCTAACAATTTTCAAAAGCCCCTTGATTCGTGAAACCCTAGTTTTGAATTGTGATTGCTTGAGTGAGAGATGAGTAAGTTTTCTGCTTCTATTTAGAGATGAGGAAGAGGAATGGAGTCTTGTAGCTTCCTTGGCCTAGCATGTAGGCGAGTATCAATTCTTGCTCGAGTCTCTTTCACAGCTGCGCTAGTGTCTCCTTGTGATAGTCTAGTTTTGTAGAGTTTTCATTTTTGGAGAGTGAGTATATGAGGAAGAAGAAAGGTGTTTGCGGGTTTTCCATTTTTATGTTTTGGCGTTTCTTAGTTTTTTCGACCAGAGAGAGAGAGAGGGACAGTAGGGAGGCGTGGGTAGATTGTAGGAGGCAATGAAATTAGATTATGTGGGGATAAGGTTTATACTTATTTTGTTTTATTATACATCACAGTATAGATTGTACCCCATGTTTTGTTGAATCCTCGAGTAAACGTACCTCTCCGGTACCCGAAAAATATAGAAATTATGTTTTCGAAAAGGAATTCTTAAATGTAATAATATGACATTCTTATTATGTAGAAATTTGATTAAATGTTTGCCGTTATTAATTTGGTGTCGGTATGCGTGCGGTGCCGTGGCTTCCTAAATTCACGAGATAATCTCTCGTTTTCTTTCAATTATTAGTGATTGATAAAAAGTGTATTTTTCTCTTATCTCAGTATTTATTTTTAGTTTTGTATGCTACTGCGCAGCAGTATGCGGTATAACTAATGGTTTAAGCTTATGTATGCTTAAATTTTAACTTGGACAATAATAAATTTCACATTTATTATACAGATACTTAGTGGACAGGCATCATGTGTGCGATGTCTTATTTTTAAAGAAACGAGATCACCTCTCATTTTTAAATCTAAATATTGGCAACTGTCATAAAATAACCGATTTGAATTTTCTAACGTAATAAATATTATTATAATAATCCGAAATTTTACGGGTTGTTATAGTCTACCCACCTTACAGGAGATCCGTCCCGGATCTCAGTTTAGGTTACCCGATATGGTGTCGGGAACGAGGTGATGGTATTTGGAACAAGTTTTGAGTTTTCCTCGGTTGTCCTAGGGTTTCCTCTTTGGATATGGGTACCTAGGTGTTATGCTAGTAGCACATCCTCTATCTGAGGTTCCATGATTTTCTGAGGTAGGTTCATTGAGTGGAAGTTCTAATTTTGATGTTATGAGGTTTCACCATTTTGTTAGTGTGGACACCTCTAACTTCTCATGGTTTTATCAAAACGTACCCATTTCTGGTGTTTAATGGTTCTAAAGTGTATGGGTTGATTCTTAAGGTTTTCTATGGGTTTGTGTGCTTTCTTCTTTAAAGGGTGAAGAAACATTTGTTTTCGAATTTCTCTAAATGTTTGCACAAGTTTGACTAAGATCATATTTCAAAATCAATAAGATGTAAAAATGACACACTTTTAAAAGATTGTAAAACCGGTTCTAAATTATGGGGTGTACAGGGAAATTTTGCGAAACTTTTAGTGTTTCAGCATTTTGTCTCATTTTAACGAGGGATTTTGGGAAGTATTATTATCGGATTCTAAAGAGGAATCCTCAGATTTGGAAAATATATTGTAGCAAGGATACGTAGCAGGATATAATTTACCCATAGCCACGGGTAGGGTTTAGTTGTTTAAGTTGGTAAAGTTAGGGATTTAATAGTTGATGACCCTCATGGTTATCTATGGTTTTAGGCGGCGGTGTGGAATACGTCCCTAGGTTAGGCTTAGTTACCAAGGAAAATATTGGTCATTTCTGTTTATGAGGTATTAATATTTAAAACATTTTTCGAGAAAGTAAGTGATTAACAAAGTGATTCTTGAATATTTTTCAAGGTATTTAGGAAACACTTTATTTTTGTGATATAGTAGTGAAATTGTA
Source organism: Chrysanthemum seticuspe (assembly GCA_019973895.1). Taxonomy (NCBI): domain Eukaryota; kingdom Viridiplantae; phylum Streptophyta; class Magnoliopsida; order Asterales; family Asteraceae; genus Chrysanthemum; species Chrysanthemum seticuspe. Next base: position 107,656,139 of record BPTQ01000001.1, read on the forward strand.
GTTTACTTTATGGTGAAATAGTAGAGTGTAAATTTGGTTTGTAGAATAATTCATGAAGTATTTTGATTATGATGGTTTGAGGGATAATCGAAAGTAGTTTGTATGAAAACTCTTTTATCTCGTTTGTAGAAGGGTAACAAGGTAGATACTGTTATCCTTGAGAGGTGGGTGAAGCTTCTAGGTATTTACTTCTCAAGGTAAGGCGTAAAGTTTTCAAGTTTCTGTGGGATTATAGGTCCCTTATTCTTGTCTTTCTAGATTTTGCCAAAGGTTTATTGTATCTTTCTCATAGGTGCTATGGAGGGTTGTTCATAGGATGGTTTGATTCGTTCACGGAATGTAAGGGTTGGGGTATGAGTGACTATAACATAACCTGATTACGATATGGAATTATAAAGTTTATGATTAAGGAGTAGTATGACGTCAGTGAGTGGCTTATGATTAAGGAATATTGTGTCGCCAGTGAGTGGCTTATGATAGGGTGATGCCAGCGAGTGGCTTGTGATTAGGGTATGCCGGTGAGTGGCTTGTGATTATGGTATGCCAGTGAGTGGCTTGTGTTTAGGGAATACCAGTGAGTGGCTTGTGATTAAGGATTAGTGTGACGCCAATGTGTAGCTTTAGTGTAATCGTCAATGTGTGGTTTATTGAAACGTTACATGTTTATCAAAATATCATCATTTTCTCACTTGACATAAGGCTATTATAACTATCCTAAGTACTGCAAAATTCACCTCTGAGTCGGACATAGGTGATCAGGCTATGTCCCACTGTCCCTGGTTGAATATAGGTGATCAGTCTATATTCACCCGAGGTTCAATGAATTTTGAAATACTTAGCTTAGTTAAGCTAGTAATATGTCATAATACTTTTAAAGGTTGTCTTGAAGGATTAGAACAATTATTCTCTTTATGTGAGGGAAATGTGTAGTGTTGTGATACGTAAATATACGTATAGGGAAGATGATTGTAACCTATAATGAAATAAGGTGAGCAGTGATAAAACATGTATCTTATCAAGTATGATCTCAGCAGGATCATAAGTGAGGCATCAACTCGGCAGGCAGGCACGTGTCGGTCATAGTGTTAAGTTTTTGTAAAAGTGCTTATAGTCTAGGTTTTAAAATATACCCAGTTCTCTATAACCTGGCTCTGATACCAATCTGTAACACCCCCAAAAATGACTCAGCGAAAGCATACAAGTGTTGGGGTGCTACTAAATTGGTATCACAACATAAGCATAGAACAATTGGTTTTTCATAAATAAACTTTTATTCATTATTAAAAACAATGTTTACATTATTAAGTAGTGCGGAAAATGGCCCATTATAAACGAGTGGTCCCAATATATAAATCAGAGTCATCTATGACCATGCCATGCCTTTTCCTTACGCCTCCAAAGATAAGCTATCACCTCAAAACCTGAAGATACATGCTAAAAGGGGTCAGCTTACGCTGGTGAGTTCATAGGTTTAATTAAAAAGGAATTTCAGTACACTGTTTCAAATTTGGTTTTTGATGATCATTACGTCTTGCATAACGTCATAAGTTTATGGTTTCAGCTCATAAAAGGATTTCATAAAAAAAGATTTCATTAGTGGACCATAAGTAGGGTATATGTACATTACAACGAATATAATGTCATGTATTGAATCTATTACGCTAGCACTAAGTTCATGCAACCGAAACTACGACAGTTCTCGTATGCACAAAGAAGTCATACAAATAAGGAGCCCATGGCGAGTGTTTATCCCAATACACTCGGTCCCGACATGCTATATGTTTCGACTTGACCCAAGCGGGGTCAACCGAACAGAGGAGTCACCCTCAATAGATCTATTTATAACATTCACACTTCCCAACAGGAATTGACGGTTCATGAAGAGGGCAATTTGAGATTTGAGGACTTAGGCTAAGCTGCGTAATATTCTAGGTCAAACATTTTGGTATGCTCTATAAAACATCTATGTATGATGAAAACTTTAAACATGTAAAAGCATAGTATGCATGGAATGCACGATTAAAATGATTTAAGTAAAATGAGCATGTATCTTCCCCCAAAACAAGTATAAAACAGTTTAAAAGTAGGGGCTATGAAACTCACCTTGGCAATGTGCAATAGGAAGTCTAAAGGGAATTAAATCAAGGAGTGATAGTGCACGGCTTCCAACACGCAACCTAATTAAGTACGGCATATTTAGTCTTTATGTTTAAGACTCGATAAAGTTTAACTAACTTTATAAATTTTCAAATGTTTTTGTTGTTGTTGTTGTTGTTTATGTGGCATCGTTTAAGTTTTGAAAAAATAGTTTTCAAAGGTTTATGTGCATATTGGCTTATGGTAGAGAGACAGAGTATTTACAGGAAAAGTATCGAGCATGAACGAGACCTTGGCTTGATGATGATGTACGAAAGATAATACGTATAATGTGAGACGTCGATGCGAACGAAAGAATTATATATAATTTAAGTTATATATAAGTTCATGACATCTAGTATAAATATATTTATGTTGAAACGAAATTAAATCTTAATTTAAATTGTGTATCGATTGCATAGAAAATAGAAGGTAGAATTTTTATAAACATATCTCATGATCAACATATGTTGAGAGTTTTGAACATGATCTCGTCTTATATATAATAGAAAAGTATACGTTTTCAAGATAATAAATCCATTATTAATTTGTAAAATAGAAATATGTTGATAGAAAATTTGGTGTGAACCGAATATATATTTCTTATTTATTTCGGTTGACGAAATGTAAAAACATGTATGTTGAGTCCATTTTTCCGGTTTCTAATAGTTGTAAGTATATAAATTTACAGGTCTTGGGCTATTAATTAAATGTGTAAAAGAAATTTCTATTTAAGTTATGAGGAATAATAATAACTCATTATAAGTAGCATATTTTCCATTTGTATTGTTTATATTTTTGCCAATTGGTTTGTAATCTTGAATTCTCAAAATATTAATGATGCGACACTAGATGAGTAGCCATTCGTGGTTTACGTGTGTGTATAAATCAACGAGTCGTGTGGCTAGAGTATGTCGTGTGCATGGTTATGCCACGCATGACGAACCGATATGAAATGGAAAGTATATTGAAAGGTAATGAATTAGAATCGAGGTATCCCGAGGCTATGCACAACTTAATTTCACCCATGGTGATGACAGTAACCAAACAGACCCTTGCAATAGATGGGCTTTGTCCTAGTTATACCCAATAAAACTTGGGATTGGGCTTATGTTTAAAAAACAGTTGGACGCCCTCTCTTGGAATGGGCTTGAGGCCCAAGGAAAAGCTTGAGATAAAACTTATTTGCTGACATTTGAGGATTAGGTGAATGCATGAGTTAACAAAGTAAGGAAGGGTAGTTTTGATGCATTCTTTCTTTTTGACAGTACCTTGGACGCAAGGTTAATGGCCAAAACCTTAGTACAAACCGATTATGTACTACATAGCTCAAGGAACCCTAGGGACTCCCGTGAGTCCTTCGCGAGTATTAACACTCTCCGAAGTGTCTCTTGGTGATACGAAACAAACACAATTAGACTTACTAGTACACCGAAATTGAATCAACATAACATTAACAATTTACCAAGCTTGTGATCGAAATTGTCGGGTACTACCCGGCTTGGGCGCTCGACCCCACACCCTCGAGGATACGGGGTGGTGCTAGTTGGACTTCAACCAAACACATCAAGTGTTTTAATCCCAACTGAGGGAATAACAAGCAAGATATCATGTTCAGAGTGGGGTTTGCATTTAAGTCTAGATACGCAAAGGAAAAATAAGCTAGGGACTAACAAAGCTACTTATTGAGTCAACATGATATACTGGAAAGGGCTTGAACATGCTGAAAAGGAATACCAATAAATTTTGACTTGGTTATTAGACTGAAACTAGTGAGATTCAAACCAAAACGCAACTTCCTAGTTTATTACCAGACACAAAACGAGTTACCAAGCGACAAGAATAACTAGAAGGATAGGGGTCGCGGTATCATGCTTTTCACTGAAGACACTTAGGTCGATACCAGTAAGCTTTTTAGGCATGATAATAAGTCGAAACAATTAAGCTGATAGGCAAAACTAACCATGCCGAAAATTGACAAGGAGCCTAAGAGACATTTTCAATTTAACCGTGAATAGTGATAAGCTAATAAGCAGATCTTTGAAACAAGCCGATATGACAAAAAGCAAAATAAGCCGAAAACTAGGACACCAAAATTTAATATTTTCTGTTTCTTTCTTTTGTGTTTCTTAACAACAACAACAACATATCAAGTTTCAAAAATTCCAAAATCCTCAAATCGACATACATAAGTTGAATGTAACAAAACAAGTTTAAATAGACAACAAGATAACAAAAAAAGACAATGTTCTTACAATCAACCTTCGTGGGTCGAGGAAGACTAAAACCAAACACACAAGAGCTCCAATTGGCACGAGTCGGAAAGAAATTGGACAAACTGGAACTTGATTCATGCCTTCTAGACCATGAATAAAAAAACCCCTCTAACAATTTTCAAAAGCCCCTTGATTCGTGAAACCCTAGTTTTGAATTGTGATTGCTTGAGTGAGAGATGAGTAAGTTTTCTGCTTCTATTTAGAGATGAGGAAGAGGAATGGAGTCTTGTAGCTTCCTTGGCCTAGCATGTAGGCGAGTATCAATTCTTGCTCGAGTCTCTTTCACAGCCGCGCTAGTGTCTCCTTGTGATAGTCTAGTTTTGTAGAGTTTTCATTTTTGGAGAGTGAGTATATGAGGAAGAAGAAAGGTGTTTGCAGGTTTTCCATTTTTATGTTTTGGCGTTTCTGAGTTTTGTCGACCAGAGAGAGAGAGGGACAATAGGGAGGCGTGGGTAGATTGTAGGAGGCAATGAAATTAGATTATGTGGGGATAAGGTTTATACTTATTTTGTTTTATTATACATCACAGTATAGATTGTACCCCGTGTTTTGTTGAATCCTCGAGTAAACGTACCTTTCCGGTACCCGAAAAATATAGAAATTATGTTTTCGGAAACGATTTCTTAAATGTAATAATATGACATTCTTATTATGTAGAAATTTGATTATAAATGTTTGCCGTTATTAATTTGGTGTCGGTATGCGTGCGGTGCCGTGGCTTCCTAAATTCACGAGATAATCTCTCGTTTTCTTTCGTAAGTTATTAGTGATTGATAAAAAGTGTATTTTTCTCTTATCTCAGTATTTATTTTTAGTTTTGTATGCTACTGCGCTGCAGTATGCGGTATAACTAATGGTTTAAGCTTATGTATGCTTAAATTTTAACTTGGACAATAATAAATTTCACATTTATTATACAGATACTTAGTGGACATGCATCATGTGTGCGATGTCTTATTTTTAAAGAAACGAGATCACCTCTCATTTTTAAATCTAAATATTGGCAACTGTCATAAAATAACCGATTTGAATTTTCTAACGTAATAAATATTATTATAATAATCCGAAATTTTACGGGTTGTTATAGATTGAATTACAAAACGGTAAGTGGTAATTCATATAATCCTATAAACCCTAATTAGGGTTCATCCAATTGCTAGTTTTGTGGATTTGATTCTTGTTCGGCTAGAATCAAGAAAGGTACGCATATTCTTGTTTAAGTTAATTAATTATTCGTTAATCTTTTCTATACGCTTCTCCATGTATACTTTGATGTTTTGTAGTTTATTTATTGAATGTCATGTTATATATTCCAACATCAGTGTGTTGTTCTTTCTGATGTTCATTATTGTTTTTAGACTTTGATAGAGAATCTTGATGCAAATAAAGAGATGCTGAGGCAATTTGACATGAACATGGCATACGGGCGTGTGTTGGGATGAAAAAGAATGGATAGCTGGCAGAGGGCTTCTTCCCTGGGGTCGGACCCTCCTGAACACATCCACCATCTCCTGACCTTTGACGCCTATGAGGTTTATGCATACTCATTAATGGATGGTCGCGTTTGAATTCTGAAAAAAGAGATCAGTGTACGCATGTTGGCTTTGTTGTTAGAATCTATGAAACGCTATGCTTGTGCTGTGCAGGAAATTGCTGAATTATATGAACAGGAGCAGAACTTGGAGCAGGCCATTGCGTACTATAGCGTACTATGATAAAGTTGCTGATCTTTTTCAAGGTGAAGAAGTAACCACTTCTGCTAATCAGTGTAAACAGAAAATTGCACAATTTTCAGCTCAGCTGGAACAGTAAGCATGCTTCTCTTTATATGTATTACTAGGTGTGACAATATGGGCGGTTTGGGTAAATAGGTCAAAATGGTTTTGGTTTAAATAAGTCACTTTAGTACATGTACGAGTTTGTAAACTATTTGGTGAGTGAACCCGATCTGACCCATATTAAAAGACGTTCCGTTTGACATGTTACCTAACCTGCCCATTCTTTGCCTTAATTTTAAACTTGGTTGCATGATTTGAAAGGTTATGTATATATTTTAATATGCGTATGTCCGGATTCGAACTCGAGACTTCGGGATTGCACACATTACATATGAAAATCAATGTATAAATAATTAATATATAAAATGTTATATTTAATTATTTGATCACGAATAAAACACTTAACGAGAGTTGGTATTTAACGGAGTTTGGTTAACGGTCGTTAAATATTAAGTTAAAGGACTAGAGATGAAAATAGAAGTTGGAAAGGTTCTAGAATCCCTCTTGGGTTCATAACCGGTCGTGGGTTGGGTTTCTAAACCCTATTCCACTCAAACTTGTCCTCCAAGTTTATTAGGCTATAAATACAAATAGTTTGTGATGTATTTTTCCATCTCTTGTAACCCTAACTAATCTATCTTCTCTTCATCTTTCCCTCTCTTGTGTTCAATCGATTTCCACACTCCAAACACCTTGGGTGTCGATTTCTAGAACATAACATAAGTGATAGATTTGTTTCGTGATCAAGAACCTAGCTTTTCTCATTGATTCGCTACTAATACATGTGTACAAGAACGAAGGGCCAATGCACTTGTGTTGGTAACTTGGGTGTTCGACTTTTAGTGTAGTCGAATGTATTAAACCCTAATTTATTAGGGTTTAAGGTTTCTTGGTACTTGATCTTAATTTGGGGCTTTCTTAAACCCTAATTGCATTGATTCGCAAAAGGTACGCATATACTTTTAATTCGGTTAATTAATTTACAAGTATTATTCCTATTACTTCCGCTGCATGCTTTGATGATGTTTACATGTTTTCTATAATTGTTATGATTAGTAAAACCCAACAGTGGCATCAAGAGCCGTTAATACGTTGTAATTAATTACCGAAACACATAAAAATTGAATCTTTATGATTATTACATGCTTTTATTGGTTTCTAGGGTTTTGAAAATTGAAACCCTAATTTTTTAATTTTGGGTCGATTACCCTTTAATTTTTTAATTAGGTTTTATTTTTTGTAAAACTTGTAGAAACCCTAGGATTGCATGTATATTTTATGTGGTTTTAATGAATAATTGTTATGTGCCATGTATATGCGTATCTTGGGATTATAATTGTTATGAGGAATCCATGGTGAAACATGCATGTTTTGTCATGGATTATTGTGTATTGATTGTTTTGATTAATTGTAAAGTGAAATTCACATGTTAATTAGTTTGATAAATTTAAAATTGGAGAAGACCTCAATATATCTAATAATAATTCGTTATGTGCAATATGGTATACTATTGACTTTGGCTTACGCAATCGACTTGTCGATGCATATGGCTCACTTACCTTGTAGGTGAAAGCCCTAGTTGATGTATGCAATATTTTACGCCTAGAATTGTTTATTAGGTTTTATCGAAATAATTATGCATGTGGCTAATTGTTTTACATATGTTAAATTGTTAAGTTATATGTATATTATTTGAGTTCCTTTTAATTTTATTAAAGTGCCTTTTGTTTATATTGTATGACATGTTAGTAAGCAAAAAGGGTTTTTTGAGATTAGAAAATTAAATGGACTAAATAATGGCGAAATTTGATTTGTTTTCTAAGTATTAAATCTTGAACTTTTAATCGACTGATGCGACTGTACTAAATGGTTAGAACGGCTCACTCACTAGAACAAACTCAAAAGGGGGTTCAAAGAAGTGCGCACAGTCACACTGAAAGGATGTCTAAGTTTATGCTTCAGCGCTTACCTGGTCCTCTGCCCCCCTGTGCGTTCGATTGGAGCTACCTAGTATAACTATTCTATGTACGAAGCATCTTAGTGCAAAGTTGTAAGTTTCTCAACGCATCGATTAAAACTTTGTAGAATTTAATCTTAGCAATTTAAAACTATGAGTAAGGTTTTGAAATTTTTATGTTATGAAGATGTATACATGCTTCTTCATACATAAGTTTTGATTACACATCAAAAATTGTACCCTTTAAAATTTAAGTTTATGCCATCTAATAATATGAAACACTTGAAGTTGTAATTCAGTTATGTGAGACCTTTAGCTAGATTACAATAACAAGGTGAATCTTTATGTTGTGTGAGACCTCAGCTTAAATAATTTGCAGTTTCTAAATTAGACAACTTAATTAAGTTAGTTAGTGAGACCTATATCTTAAGGCATTGGATGGGATAAAACATGCTTACATTTTGCATAATTGTTTGGTTAAATTGTAAATCCCATATTTTCTAGGAATTGAAAACTTGTTTGTCAATTATTGTTCTTCGACAATTACCTATTCTATACTTTCATCACTAGCAGATCAACTGATGTAGTGAAACTATGATAATGAGGGTCCTAGATTCAAGGAAAATTCTATGGTTAATATGAATATTGACCAAGGGTATTTTATTTTCTTGAAAGATATAATTATCGAAAATACTAAAATTGAATTTTGTTAATTCTTTTGATTGTATTAATGCAACATTAAACCGTAAACGTGGTTTGGGCTTTGGTAAATTGATCTAGTTCTGTTTTCAAACAAATGTTTGATCAAGAAAAATTTACTAAAAGACAAACATAAACTCTTTTCCATGGAAGAAGAGTGAGACTCAATCTTATTCCTTTTCATGATTAAGAAAGGTATGTTAGGAACATTAGAATTGTCTAAATTCTAATATAACTCATAACAACTTTAATAGTTAAGAAAATTGCACACCATGTTTTCCTTAAGAGATTTCATTACCCTCTGTTGGTGATTGAATTCTTATATGACATTTTGGTCAACTAGAAAACATGTTTGACATTTTATGAGTTATTAAATTAGAAGCTAGACTAATTACCACAAAATTGGTAAAAGACAAACTAGTATATTTTATCTAGTTGTTTTGTTTTGACTAATTGAAGGTGCTATACATCATTATGGCGATGGTAGACCCATTGAGGAAGAAATTGCATGCTCAATTTTTCAAGTTAATAGCATTGATGGATGATCCATCATCTACAGAGTAGAATACACTCTTTTAGTACCCAAGTAATTGTTACGAATGGTCTTACAAAGGGGTAGCAACGTAATAGCACGCTATTTTCACTTGTTAATGAAACACTTACAATGTTGTCAAATCCAGTGGGAGTATGGTGTATTACTAAATAAGACATTATTGTAATGTTGTCTAATTCAGTGGGAGTTACAAGATTTATTATCTTGGTAGTAACTCAGATTATTTCTAGATTTTCTTGAAATAATACATTACGTTCAAAAATGTAGACATTCATATTCTCAAGGATAGTCATGAACGTTTCCTTGATAAATAAGTGCTCCTACATCTACTTGTAATGCTTATATATCTACGACACTATCATATTGCTCACATAAACAAACGAATGTCATGGTGTTTATCTATTATATGATGTTGTTCTATGCACAAATGGGAGAAGTATTTATTGTGTGCAAAGGAACAACACATACAAATATGATTAATGGATTCTCTTGATCGTAAGGTAATAGATTAACGTTCTAATAAGATTGTCTTGCTTAAAGAACATGTGTCAAGATTATAGCATAGACTACTTTTATGTCTTATGTCATTCAAAATATAGAAACACTTGAAGTTACATTTTAGTTTAAGTGAGATCTTGGCTATATTGTAATCTCAAGGTAAATCTCCACTTGTTGTGAGATCGAGCGTGGTTGCTTTTACAGTTTCTTAAGTTGGACACTTCATGGAATGACATAAATAAATAAAGTAATACTATCTTAAATATTTATGTATTTTTAATGACATAAATAGATAGAGTAGTATATTAACTTGAAAATAAATTAATTGAAACCATGATGTGGTGTTCATAATTACTTTAAATTATAAATGTTTATGTGTTTCTTTGTAAAGTCACAAACATGAAGTCTTTTCATTATTACAAGACATATAATATAAAGTAATATGTTTACTTATTATGTCTTCTTATTAAGATATAAAGTCATTGGTAAATGACTTATAACGTATAATGGAATTATAACTGTTTATGTTTTCTTGTTGAGACATGGACATGAAGTGACTTGATTAAAAGTACTTGAGTTATAAAGCATGCAATTGGATTGGAATTCTATTATACCATTAAGTTGTCTTAGTTGGTAAATAGGTAAGCCAAAAGGAATATGTTTATCTTACATATTGTTAGATTGTCTTACAATATTAATTCTAATGAAATACTGTATGTATATGGTATGTTCAGTTAGAAGAATCAAACTTTTGTCATATTGTATGATTCAAGATAACTATATCTTCTTTTCTTCCAAAAGTTATCAAGGTTAGAAAATTGAGTATTGATTGGATATACTTAATAAAACTCAAACCTAGAAGATTATTAAGACACCATTTTAGTATGGAATGTGATGAATCACATTGAGTCTTATATTAAAGTTTTGTTTTGTTAAAACTACTTATGGAGTAGGTTATTAATAAACAATATTTACGAACTGTCAATGTGTTTTGTAATATCCCAAAAGAAAACAATTTAGTGTTGTTCTAATTGCTAAAATATTTATAGATAGTCTTTAAATTACAAAAGCAAGTGGGAGTTTTGTTTAGATCTTGAAGAGATTAAATTACAATTACAAACACATAATCTTCTGAAACACACTAGTGAATAACATCATGAGGCTAAACATGTAAATGATAGACCTCAAGATGGTGGAATTCTCATTCATAGATCCGCAAGGATTCTCAGATAATTGATTGATGTGCTGAGATATATGAGTTGCAGGATTATGGTAAACCTGTTAATCATGATGATGCATTTACCTAATAATGAATTGTGGTAAAATATTCATACTATGAATGTTAAGATGCTGTCCAAAAAGATAATCAACTTTGGAAACCTGGTTTATCTTAATAAAGACGAGTTTCTTCAAAGGAAGGAAAACCCTAGTGGTTTAAATCTTTGTGTAGAAATCATATGGACAAAATTGTACATGTGTTTAATGCATGACTTGTGACAAGATTATGAATCACACTTAAGCAATTAACTGTGATTGAATATTCTTTCATAGACACATTAAATATATAAAGATGATAATTGTCATACTTATTTTCGTTGATATGAAAAATGACAATGAATATCAAAACTCTTTCTTGTGTGATTGCTTTTGCGAGGACGATAAGTAATACAAAGGAGTTTTTATGAATTCACATAATCTTTGGAAATGTACAAACTGCAAGAATCCATGAATGGATATATGCATGCATCTAGGAGATGATTCTTATGTTTAACTATTAAATTAAAGTTTTGGTTTAAAATTAAAATAAGATAATTTCTAAGTATTCCTGAAAGCTAGTGGGAGTATTATGTTTATTTTCTTTAAAATCTTATATGATGTGGGTAGTAACATTCCATGTAAGCTAAATGTTAAGTTTTAGTTTGGAATGGAACTTCACTTGAAAGATTTAAAAAATAAGACATACAACCTTGGAGTATATGTTTATTGTTAGTAAACATGTGCGGTATTATAAAAATGAGTCTAATATAGAACATGATATATCATTTGGAAAATGGATATGTAGAACATGAATGAAATCTTAGTTTGACACAAGAATTTTTCATGTACATCATGTTATTGTTGTATCATGCTTGAAGGCAAGATGATTTGACAACATTGATATCTAATGAAGTTATTAGATAACTAGTGTAATGAATATACTAATGGAATATGTTTGAATTTAGAATTACATTCCTCAGCCTGGAATTGCTCTCAAAATTCTATGGATGAGCTATACACAAATTGTTGCGTAATTGTCATAGCCAACAAACTTGAAAAGTTTTGGAAGGCATCAAACATTACACTCTAGATATTGAAGTTTACGATTTTTTTTAAAGGGCATATTGTTGTTTGTATACAATGATGCTGGTTTAATTGAGATGACACTCAATACTAGTCATGGGAGGATTTCATCCTTGTAAATGGCCATGTGAACTAGTTGTGCTCAACTAAGAGCATAGTTGCATTATACAATAAAGAATAAGAATACTTTAAACTTTAAAATGTTTGAAAGTTTGATTGGCATAAATTGGTGGTTGAGGATGTCAAACACTTTATGCAATATTATGTGGCAATATCAAGATATTTTGAATGCACACATACAAGAACTTCACTAGTTGAATTCTTGAAATAAGTATTCTCAAAATTCCAATAGATCAAAGTTAGTTGAAATTATGCCTTGTCAACAAGTATGATTGTCATTACTTGAGACATAATTCATTAACCAGTATTATCATGCATTGATCTTTTTAGTATTTGGATAAGGGATGTTTTGAACAAATATTATTTAAATGAAATAAAATAGTGGTTATGTTTATTTTTCATTTTCTTAATATTATATCCTATATTTGCATGTTTAATCCGTGAATAACTTATGTTATTATAAAAGTCCGTTGTCGATCAATGATGTGGGAATGTCATTGAATTAAGACAAATTTGAGTTTTGGTAGAATATACTTAAAGTATATTGATGCGTGGGACATGCCAAATTCACATGATATTCAATGAATTGAATATAGGACAGATCCCAACTTAACATGATTGTACTTTATGGATCCTTGTCATTAAGTAAATCATGTATATTTATCCTCAGACTTGAGATACCAGATAACTGTTATGAATGTAGTACACTTGTGTGAAATAGTCTAACGCTATCCGTAAAAGGTGGTTATAAGGGCTATTTTCATAAGTGTTACAAAGTTCATGAGTTTTGCCTGTAGTCAGGAGAATTTGCTTATTTGAATTTGTTTCAAAGCATAATACTGTTTGGGCCCCTCGTAGGATTGACAAGATGTTTGTAAGGCCTTACCCAAGATCTATCTGGAATACGTTCAGATGATTTGGTAATCTTGTTCAATTAGATATAACGAGAAACAAAATATTAACTTGTGAAATGACTCGATCCATATTCACAGTTAATAAAGTATTAGAAGTAAAAGGATAAGTATTAATGATGAATCATTAAAAATGGTTTTTCCAGGGAAACCACACTCGATTCAAATCTGGGGGCATTGGCGTGTTAGGCTAGACTAAACCAATGTCATTACTATATTAAGATATATCCAAGTGGGAGCTGAAAGGTTATGTATATATTTTAATATGCGTATGTCCGGATTCGAACTCAAGACTTCGGGATTGCACACATTACGTATGAGAATCAATGTATAAATAATTAATATATAAAATGTTATATTTAATTATTTGATCACGAATAAAACACTTAACGAGAGTTGGTATTTAACGGAGTTTGGTTAACGGTCGTTAAATATTAAGTTAAAGGACTAGAGATGAAAATAGAAGTTGAAAAGGTTCTAGAATCCCTCTTGGGTTCATAACCGGTCTTGGGTTGGGTTTCTAAACCCTATTCCACTCAAACTTGTCCTCCAAGTTTATTAGGCTATAAATACAAATAGTTTGTGTTTTATTTTTGGGCAAATGATAAAAAAATGCATCGAACTTGACACTTTATGTGATTGTGTGTAGCCAACTAATTTTTTTCTTATTGTATGTACTGAACTTTCAAATTTCGATCATTATGTGTATTTTGTGACTATTCTACCATGTAAAATGACCATTTTACCCTTCGAAATTTAAAAAAATTAAGGGTAAAATGGTCACAAAATACACACAATAATCGAATTTTGAAAGTTCAGTACACACAATTAGAAAAAAAATAGTTGGCTACACACAATCATAAAAAGTGTCAAGTTCGATGCATTTTTTTGTCATTTGCCCTTTATTTTTCCATCTCTTGTAACCCTAACTAATCTATCTTCTCTTCATCTTTCCCTCTCTTGTGTTCAATCGATTTCCACACTCCAAACACCTTGGGTGTCGATTTCTAGAACATAACATAAGTGATAGATTTGTTTCGTGATCAAGAACCTAGCTTTTCTCATTGATTCGCTACTAATACGTGTGTACAAGAACGAAGGGCCAATGCACTTGTATTGGTAACTTGGGTGTTCGACTTTTAGTGTAGCCGAATGTATTAAACCCTAATTTATTAGGGTTTAAGGTTTCTTGGTACTTGATCTTAATTTGGGGCTTTCATAAACCCTAATTGCATTGATTCGCAAAAGGTACGCATATACTTTTAATTCGGTTAATTAATTTACAAGTATTATTCCTATTACTTTCGCTACATGCTTTGATGATGTTTACATGTTTTCTATAATTGTTATGATCAGTAAAACCCAACATGATTGGCATTGGATTGTCTCATGGTTTGCTATTTGTTTTGCCAATACAGCACCTTTATGCTTAATGATGGACCAACAATGAAAAGCAGATAGAAGATCAGCTCTGCAAATCGCAATGCAAAAGTACGATATCTTCTTGGGTGGTAACTTTGAACTGAATTCTTATAAATCTATGTCACGTTCATTGACTCTCTACACTAATAGAGACTTCAAATCTTTTGTTACATCATACATACTTGCCTAGATCAATCTTTTTAATAAGGCTATCAACCGAGATAATGCTTTGGATTATATATATTAACATTAGTTAATTTTTATAAACCCGTGTATTCTTTTACAAAATCGTTGAATTCCCTATTTCTAATGTATTAATGTTACTTTAAATATGCAGTTGAAACATAATGTTATAGAGACTAGGAAGAGCATCTTTGTTATACAGAAATGTATAAAGGGCATTGTTGTTGGCGATCTTAAAGATGTTATGAAGTGATCTTGACGAAGAATGGCCTTTTGTGGTGGTTCGAGAGATTAGTGATCGTATAAGTGAACTTACAACCCATTTGACCTGTAAAGTTAGTAGCTTATTTTGTTACCCATTTTGACCCGTTGAGTTATAACATGCTTGAATAAAAAAATTTATGTTTTATGTGTAATAAATGAATAGAAGGTAAGGGTGCGTTTAGTTGGAGAAAAAATTCCCTTGTTTTCTATCTTTAGTTTTGTAAAAATTTGGATGGGAAATTTATCTCCACAAAACACTTGAAAACATAGAAAATGCGTTTAGTTGATATTTGTATTTTCTATTTTGAAGAAGGAGAGGGGGGTTGGGGGTTACAAAGGAAAACAAGGAAAACAACTAAAATTTGTTTTCTAATTTTCCTTGTTAGATTAGGAATAGAGGATTTTGTGTTTTGCAAAACATTTTGTTAGAAAATGATAATTTGAACGCGATCTCTATTTTCCTTGTTTTCCATAAAACATTTTGTGGAAAACAAAGGTGTTTTCCCCCAACTAAACGCACCCTAAGCATTTTTAAGCAAAAATTACTTTATACCATATATTTGTTGATCAGTGTCTCATGTATGTACTGCTAATGGACTTCTATTTTGCCTTTTAAAAGCTTTCTGGTCATGGTATCGATCGGCAACCTTATGTATTGAACTTTTAGCTGAATATGAGTGTACAATTCTAAGCATCGACATTATGGTCAGCTTTGTAATTCCATTAACTCAAAAATTATAAGTCTACGATTCGTACTACAACATATATTAATGCCACATTTAGAAAGTTACAACCAATGGTCACGTGGCCAAGTGCGAATAACAATTGTATATATGTATTAAACTTTGTTGGCATCAAGACAATTGCCTCGCGGCAACGCGCAGGTATGGTTTTGGAACAAAAATCATACTTAAATTGGCTTCGCCGCAACGCGAGGAAGCCTAATTCTTCGTTAAAAAACATGAATTAAAAGGGTAGTTATGGTTTTAAACATTTTTTTTTTGTTAAATCACAATGTATTTTTTTTAAACATGTCTACAAAAGGTGCTTTAAATTGTTTTAACTAGTGCTACTATGTTGTAACCAACACAATTCCATAAGGGAAAATGACACAAATAGACCGCGCGCCCTGATGCATATCACTTTATGGACCACTTTTATTTTAAATTTGAAACTAGACCGAGGGCAACCGCTGTTATTGAGCAACTCAACCACAGTGCGACAAGTGTCCCGTATGTGTAAGATATTGTTTTTTGGGCAACCAAAAGTCGCTGGGCAACCGTATTTTTTAAAAAGGGTTTTTTGGTCATTTTACGTTACATAAAAAGTACACATTTGAATAGTGAAAGTACAGTGAATTTAAATTCAAAATCTAATACTCACTCGTCTTGATCATTCGTCTTCTTCACTCTCGATGTTTTTTGCTTCTCGCATAAAAGCATTCCTAGTTATTCTTTTCACAAATAAAACAGGTTGCTGCGTCGGCACCTCTCTTGCTCCTAACGTACAATGTTCATAGCAACCGATTATTTCCGTTCGTTACATTTTTGTACAACAAGAAAACCACCTTCAATTGCTCAATCTTTTTGTTCAAATAATGTGGCAAAGTATGGTACGTTTTAATTCGATTATTGTTATTCGATCCATGTTATAATGAATCGTTGTTGTTATTCGATTAATGCCTATGTTACACACGTTTTAATTCCATTCTACAATCCATTGTTCTTTTTTATGTCTGTCTGATTCGTAATTATGTAGTCTATAATACGTTGGTATAGATTCCTTCTATGGTCGCCTTAATTTTGTTTATTGTTATAAAAAAATGTCCTGTTAAAAATGTCATGTTTGGTGGGTTAAACATCCAAACCTGAACCTTTTTTCAAAGGTAATCCTGTTAAACTTTGTGGTTATTTATTACTTGTTTATAGGTAAAAAAGTAAACATACACAGAAAAGTGAATTTTCCATTTCCACCTATTTAACTCAAGGCATATGCATAAATACTAAAAAGATCTGCACAAATAGTCACAGCAGATTTCAGGTGCACATATTATAGATTAAACAGATAACAACCATTCCAGTTGTTTTAGTACATCAACAAACTAGTAGATAAGGTAACAAGATGTTACTTGTAAGCCATTTTTCTTTTCCCTTTGCCTTTGCCTTTGTCAGCCGCTCCTGTGACTGTGGATGGATTATTTATGTCAAATTTCTTCTCTTTAATATCAGTCCATGTTTGTTTATTTGCAAGTCCTATTACCGGAATCCTTTTACCCGAGAGGTTCCGACTTTCGGCATCACTAACTGAAGCCTTTTTTTCCTCGAAACTCATAAACGTTGCCCTTTTCAACAGACTGTTGCGGTAAGCTACCACATCGGGTCTGTCAGAATAGTCACTTGAGCTGTAGGTAGACAAATAGCTGGATATAGAGCTTGAATCACTTTCAGAGGTTTCAGCGTTTGGGAAATATGAAGCCCATGGATTACATGGCTGCATTGTATCTGAACTGCTTGAGGACACTGTTATGCTTGAATCAGAAGAGATTGTTATGATATCTGCAAAATAAACAAAGTCTTTAAAGATGCGTGAAACCAAGCTTAGCATTAGAAAAATAAGATTTACAGAAACAAAAAATGCACTACATTTTTTTAGTCATTTTTATTAGGGTTTTGCTGATATGTGTGTGTAAAAGCAGTTTTAATGTGCGTCTGTTTATGACTGCCTGTCACTATAAAAGAAAGCCTCTACCTAACCGCATTTAAAAGCATTAACTGCCTAATAAATGCTAGGTTGTTGACCTTATCCCTTAACTTTGAACTTATAACTTCAGATTATGCTAAAGCTTAGTTTTGCACCATCCTATACATTCTAACATATTTACAATAAAACTTTTGTGACCGTCATACAAGCATTTGTAACCCTGCTCAGCACTGTTTACTTAAAATCAACACTGTACATGCATCTATAACCTTTTATTGCTTGGTCTTCATGACTGGCAGTATCAACTTCCACTTTCAGTTTATCACTTTAATTACATATCCCTTAAAAAATGTTGTCTTATCTCACTATGTGTTGTTTTTTTATGATACGCAGTATTTTAAATATTTCACACGATCGTATTTAAACTGTTGTTTTTCAACACATTATCAGCCAATGTTGCATCCTTATATGTTTCTGGTTGTTTTTATTTTTTTATTTTTTTATTTTTTTTTATTTTCAATACAATCTACTAAAACATAAGCATCAGTTATCAATAACTCTAGTATTTGTCAAACTCCAGCAGTATTCTAGATGATCCTAACAACCATCACCACTTCTAGAATATTACAACTTAACCCGACCTACAGAATAGTACCAGTTGTTCAAACAAACTAGCAGTAGTTCCAATCTTATACTAGCAGTGGTATACCTTGACCAGTCACTCTATCCTCATAACCATAACCAAAAACCCAACAATCCTCCCGCAAACTTGATATCTTCGTTCAAAAAACATCCAGTAACAATCTTCAATCTTCATCTTCTGAAAGGATTTGGGGAATTCTTTCAAACACTTCATCTTCTTCTCAATGCTTGAATAGCTCTTGAACATTGATCTTGAAGTCTGACTAACAATGCTCTGACTTTCTCACTATCTTCATGAACTCTGATGCTTGTACATAGCATCACAGTGAGAGTTCCAGCTCTGAGTGGATATTCTTTCTCAGCAAGCATGAATGCATCTACTCCATTTGTTGTAGAAACATGATGAACTTCACATGAATCATAATAATACCATTTAATACCGGCACATGAACATGAGAATTTCCAGAAATCATCACTTGTATCATAGAGCCTTTTAAGATTAACCCACAACTGCATCTCCTTCATATCTTTGGGATCTTCAACATTAAACCTTTCTTGAACTAACCTCCATAGTGTGTCAAGATCATCTCTGTCAAAAGCTTTTATGAGATCTTCAAACTGAATGAATGATGAAGTTTCACCACCCAGCCTTGTAATCTTCCATGTTAGAGGAAAATTGCTGTCAATAAATACTTCCCAATCAATGATAGGATGTCTGAGTTGCAGTGGTTCAGGGTAGAAATCTTCTTCTTCTATCACAATCATCTCAGTCAGTTGTTCTTCAGTGAACTTCTCAGTTGGAACTTCTTGTTCTTCAGCAAACTTTGTCTTCTTAGATGTCTGAGATTCACTATCTTTGGCCTTTCTCTTCAAATTGGGATACCTTCTTGATTCTTCTTCAGAGTCCATTGGAATAAAAGCTTTATCTTGTCTTTGAAATCTGTAGTAGATACTTTCAACTTTATCATCAGACATTCCTTTGAATTGATGTCTCTTCCAACCACCAACATTGCAACAGTAAGTCTTCATGTATGCAATAACTTGTGCCTTAGTTGGTTGTCTTGGTTTCTTTTGACCCTTCTTGACTGAAACAATAGCCTCTTGAAGTCCTTGATTATTCTTCATCTGTATGAAATCTTTTAACTGTGTAGTTCTTTGTTCTTCAGTTAAAGATGCATCAGCTACAAGCTCAATTGCCTTCTTCTTGATCACTGGATCATTTGCAATCAAGAAATCAATTTCTTCTTCATTAGGTACATAGCTGAACTCTGGAGTCTTTTCTCTAATTCTTGTAGGTTGAACAGTGGAAATTTGATCTCCCATCCTATCCAGCCTTTTACCCTCCATAAAGCTTACAATCTCTAGTTCTTCTTGCTTTTTCTTTTCAGCAACTTCATCTTGAGTATCAGCTCCCTCTGATCCTTGGAACACTTGTCCTTCATTTTTCAAATTTCAATCAGTTTCTGAGAAGCTTCCTCCTCTTCTTGCTTTTTCTTTTCCCTATTAGTTACATCAGCATTTAGTTCCAGATGTACTCTTTGAGCTTCTTCTCTATCATAAGCCTCCTGCTCATCTATAATATTAAACGTCAAAACTGTTTCTACAATTCCTTTACCCTTTCCAATATCTGGTTAACCAACAACTGACTTCACAGGCTCACCAATCTTCAAACTTCCCAAGGGTTTAGGTGCATAAGGTTTAATTGTAGCAAGAATGGGTGCAACGATAGGTTCAGGGATTGGTAAAGATTGCTTTTGGTTTAGCAGTTGAATGGCAACCTCCTTTTCAGCTTCTTTTGACTTTGGTGGTGATGTAACAGTGGTTGTGATTGTAGTAGCAGTGGTTGTGATAGCAATGGGAATATCTGAAGTAACAGTTGTTATAATTACCTTAGGGGTTGTTCCAGCAGTGACTTCTTCTTTAGAAGCAGTGGATGCAGCAACATAGGCAGTGGTTGTTGCCTGCACCACTTCCTTCTCTTTTTCTGTACAAGTAGCTTTCAAAGCATCATTTATCGCTGCAACTTTTCCTTCCATGTCAATCAATAGATAACCATCTCGATTAGCACGACTATCCTCCCCTGAATCTATGCTTTTACTCCTCCCCTGTTTAGATGCATCCTCCAAACTCTGATCCTTTGAGGTGCTAGCCTTCTTTCCCATCCTTTTGACTCTTCTATATGCAGCAATCCCTGGTCTTCTCATTCTCTCCAAAACATTCGGCCTATGCTTGTACCTTTTAATAGTTCCAGCTAGAGAGGTTGTCAATTCCTCAAGACCAGACATTTTAGACTCCATGTTGCTACATTTATCCGTCAATTCCTTTAAAAGTTCCATTCTATCCTCACAACTTCGACATGTGTTAACTGGTCCGAGAGGTGTACACTGGGAATTGTCATTATGCAGAAAAGTATCATTACCCGTCAATTCATGTTCAGTTTCACGTCTATCCTCATCACTCCGATCTGTGTGACCTACTCCGAGAGGTGGATCGTAGTATGTGAGTACCATGGCATCCGACCGAGCCTCCGTATACATGGACCCCAAGTTACCCAGTTGCCTGGGGATTCCTCCACCTGTGTTAAGCTCGAGCGAACTCTCCACATTAGGAGTTGCCAGTGGTTGGGTCTTATTTAGGTTTTCACTTACCTAGTCAGCGTCTACGCCTGAAACAGTAGTTACACCCTCATGTCCTTCACCCCTTCCACTCATGTCACCTCCCACACCTGTTACACCCTCATGTCTTTCACCCCTTCCACTCATGTCACCTCCCACACCTGTTACACCCTCATGTCCTTCACCACTACCACCAGCCTCAGGTAGCTGAGTGCCCTTCTTGGAAGCGGTAGCAGGGGGTTCATCAGTGGTTTTAGAAGTGGTAGCAGGGGGTTCATCAGTGGATAGATTGGGTTATGGATTTTCCTCCTCTATAAGTTGTGGCAGATTTAGCATGTGAGGAAACAAAGGTGTTATGGTTCCTGTAAAATTTCGACTCTTTTTCCTCATATGGGCAAACACCCTAGGAAGCATATGTAAAACGTCATATTTTTTCTTATGGGGAATGGGTTCTGTTATTTGACTTTCTGCTATCAATTGAACAAACCTAGGATAGAGGTAGTATTTGCCCTGTTCTTTAATGTTCTTTTGAAAACCCTCAAAAATCATTCGAGACCAGTTAAAAACCCTTTCTTGAGATAAACAGATGACAGCAGTTTCAATCTTTGAGGGAAACTCATCAAATCCAGTTGTTTTATTGCTTACACACTTGATCAAGGTATGGATTAAAAACTTCCATTGCGGAGAAAACATACCTTTGTGAAACTTTATACGATCCCCTTTTCTCTCATAACCCATTCTTTCTAAACCTTCAAATATTTCAGCATCAGACAGATTAACAACTCCTTCAGCATCCTGAAGCTTCAAAACACCTCTAATCACCTCCTTTGTGATCAGAATCTCCGTTTCATCAACAACCGCCCTAATAACCTCTTTTCCACCTCTTTCTTGAATTTCAGCATTCCTCCAAAACTGCCGTATATAAGCTTTAACATGACGGGTTCTACAGTTAATGCATAGTGTATGGGACTATGTTTGATGAAATCAATCATCTCATGAAAACCTTCAGAATGGTCGTTCTTGACTAGGTATGCGACTAAGTTGTGGGTTTTGGAATATTTAGTTGCCATTGTACGTTGAAAGTGAATGTGATATGGGATTTGTGAAAATTGTAGTTGGGAGCGGTTAGGGTTTCTGTTCAGCGCCAATTGGGAGTGTTTAAAAGATCAATTAATTGATCGGCAGTGAATTGGGGAATAAGTACTGTACAAGCAAAATATTTCACAAAAGCCCCTGTTGTTTCCATATTCACCACAACTGCACTACCAGTGTATTTACCATTACTGGCAGTGGATAGCGCAAACCAGCAGTGTCAACATCACTGACACTCCCATCCTTTGACCAAGGCTACGGCTGCAAAGTCGTTGTTAACTGAATGTGATGATGCATAGATTTGAAGGATTACTTTAATTCCACCTTTTATGGGAATATGTAAACTTTATAATTAATGGACATAAACAGTTCAAGTACATGACACTGGGCAGCACCATCATTTCAGTACGTCTTTTCCTCATTATTAAAGTTTGTCCTACTTTTGTGCATCCTCGATTTGGGTTATTTCAAAATAACCATGCAATACTGAAGAAACCACAGGCAACTGCACACATACTTGGAGTTCATGACATAAATTGTTAGTTATATTATAATTGTATATTGTTACAGAAAAATATAAAGTAAATGTACACCTAATAATACCATTTGTACGTTAACAACAAGGGTAAATAATATTTTTCCTAAGGCATACACATCATAATGTTATGGACCACGTGGCATACCTTACTAAAACATTTGTTTGAATTGCAAGTAAACAACAGGCTAACTAGTTTAGTTGCCCCCAAATGGTTTAGTTGCCCAAAAATTGTTATCTTTGGGCCAGGAAGCGTATGAGTACTACAGAAGCTTCATTAATTGCATTTGGCTTAATGTGCATTTCTAATTACTTGACAAGACGCAACTATTGACCAGCTGACTATCCACATTTACTTATATTGACTTTAATTGAAAATAAAATCCATGTCACCCCACACACCCCATTTTGCTTATATAAACGGACACCATCTAATATATTTTCAAACTACTTTTGTGAAGTGACACACACTACCCACATCAGCATTTACTACAACAGAAATGGATAACTATATTTACCACATGGCTAACACTGTCTTTGTGCGTGACAATGGACGTGATCTAAAGTTCATTAGTGACATGCATGCAACGGTGATGGAGCTAACTTGTCGATGCAGTGTGCGGGGTGAGCAGATCAAGCAGTTGGAGTGTTTTGTTGGGTCCACTGTTGCCAGTGCTTGGATGGAAATGCTGTGTGAAATCCAGGATGATGAGCTAGAGAAAAACAGGACGCTGATGAGGCTCATCACTGAGACGCAGTTGCAAGTTCTCAAGAAAAGCTCCTTTCTGGGCATGATGCGCAAAAAATATTAAACCTATACTCCTAGCTTGTTATGTGCTCTCTCTCAAGTTTTGTCATTGTCATATTTTTTTTGTTTTGGACTCATCATCAATGTTGTTGCTTCGTTACTCTCTTTTTTTATCGCTTAATGTAATGAAATGAAATGTATTATAAAAATTAATTGCGAAGCAATTGTCAAATGGTCGAATTTATACGTATCACGCATAACAAACATATAATACTTTTGGACAAATATTCAGTTAACAACACTATATATACTACGTATTATTTTTAATCCTTCTTGAACAAATAACTGTAGTTTATGTATAACTTACTTATTTCGAGTATACAATATTAACATTTTTGACAACCCTCCAATAAGATCAACCCTGTATGTATTTTAACAATCTCGGTTATTGTACAGGCCAAACTACCAGTTGTTCTAGAGTAAGCAACGTTTTTTGATAAGACTGGAATACGTCCGAACGACTATAAGATTACATGTAGTGAAGGGTGTATTTTTGGTGATTGTGGTGTGTGGGTTTGTATATTTTTATGTCGATTGGCACATTGTCAATGGTTGCAAGTTGATGATCCTGCTGACGTTGCGCTAGCTTATCGCGAGAACATGATTCGGTTTTTTTATAGAGTTAGATTCTATCCTTTGTGTCAACAGTTTTTAACTTATCTCCAACAACACTTTCGTTGTTTTATCATGCACTATCGGTTTTCAATATACGATATTCTATCAAATACATTTTACAATCAAACATATATCATGCCTCATCCATTGGCATATTCATTCACACATTAACACCAACATTATTA
Source organism: Chrysanthemum seticuspe (assembly GCA_019973895.1). Classification (NCBI taxonomy): domain Eukaryota; kingdom Viridiplantae; phylum Streptophyta; class Magnoliopsida; order Asterales; family Asteraceae; genus Chrysanthemum; species Chrysanthemum seticuspe. Next base: position 107,680,468 of record BPTQ01000001.1, read on the forward strand.
CACAAACACGCTAGACATAAAAACGTTTAACAAAATAAAATAAGATTTACCCCATTACTATTTCCGTATCAAAATCAATGGATCATAAGTCTCATATAATATATAAGTACATTGTTAATAGTAAAATAATACTACCTTTGCTAATATATAGCAAATGTTCATCAAGATCACATTTGTACACTAGTCAGGATGCCTTTCTCCAAACAATCTCTTTCATCAAAAAATGCTTCTAAGCCTTCAGTTGCCTTATTTGATCTCAAACTAATGTATGAATACCATCACCCTTCCTAAAAATGTTTATATGTTACCTCGTGGTTCTGACTTGCCTTGACTATATTTTTTACCATACTTGCTATTCTTTTTTATGTACATTTATATACCTTTATTACAGGACGCCAGGGTCTGTAGCTGCGTATCCTGTTTTTGAGATTCACTACGATGGTACCTTCATTCGGTTGCCCAATTTAAGTTATGCGTTTGGCCGAACCCTTTCGCTAAGGTTTAGTAACTCCACAAGGATGAACTTTAAGCAAATGCTTGACTTGTTGGCCTACAAGCTTAAGTGTGAGATACGGGCTTTATATTTTTGCACGCCAAGATTTGTTCTTTCAACTGGTTTGACAATTGTTGAATGTGATAATGATGTTAAAAGGATGTATGAACTTGCCGAGGAATATGGATTAATCGGCTTGTACATTTCACATAAACCTGTTAACTTAGCATGTTTCTATTATCCTAACCTAACTTTTAATCTTCTTGATAAGGAAACGCATGCAAAGCTTGCGATACATGATAAACTAGTGCAACTTGCTACATCTAAGTCTTACTCTGATATTCTTGCATGGGAGGAGGAAGAAGGGCGTTCACCTCCCCTAAGAACCCCTCCTTCCCAACCTAGACGTAAAGGAATTGAATTCCAAGGAAAGAATCTTTTCATGGATTTTTTGCATAGCGAAAGTGTTGATGACGCCATTGAGTTCAGTGACGATGAATGGTACTATGGGGGATTTGTGGGTTGTGTAGCAATGGATGTTGGGTGGTCTACTTCCCCACCATATAAACGGGTGCAACGGGTTATCGAATACGATGATGCCACTTTAAAGAATGTACCGACAAATTCTATTCCAAATCAGGTTTTATTGGATGCAGGATCTTCTTCCGTTCCACGTCAAGTAGGGAGTTGTGTCAAGCCCAGGTATGGACATAAGGTTTCGAGGAAACCATATGCAAGGAGGCTATGCTTTGAAACACCAAGAACGGGTTTACGGAAGATCAAGATGTTGAGGCATTTGAAGGCTCTAACAAGAGATCGGCGTCGAGGATGTTCGGGATTAAAACCAACTTGGTATTTAAGGAACGGAAGGTTGGAGTGTAGGTATTGTTATGCAGCATGCTAATTGTGTTGTTAACGATTACAGGCACTTGTGTTAACATTACTTTAAAGTTGAAAAAGATAGTCTAGTCTAGGCTTTTTTGTAAGGCAACGTCTATGCATTGGCCACATGCATTGTAACTATCTCTTCCTGGTATAGTGCTCTATCCAGACTTGTTTGTGTTTACCCACTTTCACTTTAAAGAAAGGCACCCAAAAAATGTATTTGACAGTTTTACAGCTTGATTATACATTTTTTTTCATATTGTTTATCAACTGTGTGCATTTACCCACTATTTACTAACAACATGTTTATGTTACTTGGTCTTCAGCACTAGCAGTACTAACGTGCAATAGCAGTTTTAAGTATTCATTCTCACGGCCTAATATACGTGTCATATGTTTTGCATTATATTGCATCACCATGACTACCTTTATAAACAGCAGCATCAACCAACGAGAGCAGCAGTTACAACATTATCATGAAATTGTGCTATTCGCAACACTCGTGATCATATTCAATTAAACCCTTTGTATACTTACAGAAACAACTATAACAAATCACAAAATTCGGGAAACTAGTTTAAGATTGTTTCTACTTTATGAAATGCAACACTGTATAGTCTTGATTATGTATTCAAAAGATCTACACATGAATATGTTAATCTAGGGGTATCCATTTTATGTGATCTATGTTGTTGCTTACATTATGTAAAGGTAATTTGTACCGTATATATTTTGCTGTTCCGGTGGGCTTTACAATTTAACACTGAACATAAAAACTTGCAACTTCTCCAAAAGTAAATTACATATATAATTAAACGTTTATATCTATTCCATTACATTACTTGCCTATTAACATACCAAGTCCAACACAAGTAACCGAAAAAGATCCTAACATAATGAAAAACAACCTATCATACAGCTTCAACTTTGACTTTGCATCAATCAACTCTTTGTCCAAGATTGAATTGTCCAAAGCAAGAGTATCAACCAATTTTTCAATATCCACCGACTTCTTCGATCTTTTCTCCTTTTCAAATAACCCATACACCAGATCTTTATAGTATTCACTAGGCAGATCATCATCCAAAAACTGATACACATCACAAATAGAGCATTTTATGAAACGCTTCCCAGGGTTTGACCTTGTTGTTGACGTCTTGACTGGTAGACGAAGACTGCATTTGCAAAAGTATTCAACTTTGCCACCAATTAGTCGGGTTGTAGCTGAAGTTCTGGAACTCATGATAAACAGGTTTTTAATTAACAAGTTTGTGGAAATGTAGGAAAATGTTGACCGACAAATTAAGTGGTGGGGAGTTTATAAAAGTTGCAAAAAGTACCTTTTAGGCTTTTATAACTATATCGTTTTTTGCCCAAACAAAATTATAAAGACATATATTCATCTTATATTTGTTGTAAAAAGTAGAGGGACCTACCATGACAAACACTTAAACTTTTTTACCCCACACATCACTTATCCTTATGGTCCTGACCATCAACATCCCAACATTCCTGCTTTATACCCTAGGTCTTTTTCATTGAACATTACAAAAAATAATCTCGGTGTCCTTTTCATCTTATTTTAGGAAAAACTCCAGGTTTGTTGTACTATCCAGTATGTACTTTGTTACCTTATTCGTTCATATTGGTTGATATATTTATATATGAATATAAATAACTGTGCAGCTTTATATTTTATATTCTATTATTAAATTATTATTTAATTCAAAGTTATTGAATTTGTTATTAGGGTTTATGTTTTATAGGTATGGTCAGTATACCTCTTTAAGTCTAGTAGTTGCTTCTAATTTTTATTAGTATTTATGTTTTATAGGACATGGCGGAAACCAAAGAAGTCATATTTAAAGTTCACCACAACGGGAAGTTTCAATTTCAGCCACTCCGCTATGTAGGTGGTCGCCTTGCTGATGTCTGGTGTTTTAGCTCCAGCATGGGTGCATTTACAAGGGTGCTTGATCATGTTTTCGCTGATATTGGGGGGGGGGGAATGGGCTTTATTTTATGGTGCACCAAACAAGTCACTCGAAGATGGTTTAACTTTGTTGCACACAGACAATGACGTTCGGCGAATGTATGACATTGCGGAGGAGACTCGATCAATGGACCTCTACGTTCCGCACAAGCAACAGCCTTTGTCACAATTTTATTTAAAAAACATGGTTTGGCAAGAAGAGGACGCTGGCATGCGATGCGCTAGTGCAACACCGTTCAAAAGAAGGAAGCTAACAACCCGTGTGTCTATAAGGAAAACTGATACAGGGTTCGAGATCAGAGAAAAAGGGGGTAGTGCACAACAAACTGAAAAATGGTTGCAAGAGGAAGGTGTGGAACTCCGAGCTGGAATTGCTGCCGCGAAGGGAAAAGAGATACCCTTTTATGAGGATGTACATGAAAGTAAGCCAGGTCATGGGACTGCCAAGGGAAAAGAACCAGTTTTTGATCAAGAGGGTGTGTCAAGAAGTGGGAAAAGGGTTTCTATAACCACTTACAGGCAGGCCATACAAAACGGGAAAGCGATTATGATGGAGGTCCTGGATGCCTGAATGGTTTTGGTACGTTTATAGACTATTTTTTTTATATTCAATGAACATGTGCATACCACACAGATGCACGACCCCTTTTAGCTAGCAACCGCATGACACAAATAAGTAATACTTTACAATCCATCCATTATTACAAAGCCAAATACACACAAACGTTTACCTTACACAAAACACACTATTGTAGGACTTAGGCAGTGAATGCATTATTAAAAACCATGTTCCCGCCTACTTTAAAAAGCTGTTTGGAGTAGGGAAATCGGATAGAAGACTGATGTGTGGAGCGAACGAGCTTGGTTGTTCAGTGGTTTGACTTGAGTTGATGTGATTCGCCGCATTAATCACCCCATGATTATGGTATCCGTTTGCCTCGCTTTGGCTGTTGCTAGTTAACTGAGATGATTCACCCATCTTACGAGCCTTTTTTTTGCACCTGTTGTACCTGGCTTAGCTTTTTGTTTGTAGCCAACCAGTCTTTGTACAAGTTTGCCAATACAGGTTAGTTGCCAGTTAACAACATAACCTTAAAGTTTTTTGTAAAGCTGAACAAATACTTACTTTTCTTTTCACCAAAGGTACTCTACATGTTACGCGGTTGTGCCCTTTTGTGCCACACCTTCCACAATAGTTGCTCTTAGGCACCTCACCTTGAGATGGTATTCGGTCTTTATTTTTAGGCTTGCCTGAATTACGCTTACCGATAACAGGGGGCAACACAACCTCTAAGTTCACTTCAGTGTCCCACATCGTCATATCTTTTAATGGGTAGATGATGTCTTGGTACGTCACTTTCATATTTGTATTATAAAACCAAGCTTTTGCCAACTTCTTAACACTGGTCAGGCTTGCAAATCTACCTACAGCACAAACATGTCCGCACGGCAAGCCTGAAAGCTGCCATTTGCGACAACTGCAATCACCATTTACCAAATCAACAACATGCTGTTTTTTGTGTCATGTACTTCATACACTTTGTCCTTTAGTATTCCCAAAACCTTCCAGTTTGCACTTTTTTCCATTCTGTCTTTCACTTTGGCGGTCGCCCAGTCTGTAAGTTCGTCATCCGGTGCATCTAGCATTTACACATATTAACACATTACTGAATAAGACTGCTTAATTATTGCTCAATAAACTATCTAATAATAACAAAATATGCTCTACCTGCATGTTTTTCTCGCCGTTCGTAATACCATTTTTGAAGAAGACCTCTAAACCATTCCATCAACATCGTTATTGGGATCTTGCGCACATCCTTTGTTAAAGCATTGATCGATTCCACACTGTTTGAGGTCTGGTAGTTGTACCTGTTTGCAGGGCAATGTGCCCTTGACCATTTTTCAATACCTGCTCCAACTAGTTTTCTGTGAGCTATCGGTCATGCTGCAAGAATCTCACACATTAGGTGTGCAAATTCCTCCGTTGTGTAAGCTTTGCACATCTTCCAGTATAAACACTTTAGGCTATCGCTTTGCATACGTGTATTCAACATCAAATGGCGACAACAATACCCGTGAAAGGCATTTGGAAAAACATTTTTACATGCTAGGGCTATTGCATGATGTCTGTCAGATATAATTGCCAAATTAGCAACTTCCCCTATGGATTCTTTCAGGTTTGTCAAAAACCATGTCCATGATTCACCACTCTCACCTTGAGAAACACCGGTGGCAATCGGTATAATTTGATTGTTTCCGTCCATTCCCACGGCTACCAGGTTTGTCCCTACGTAGGGCCCTTTAAGATTTGCCGCGTCGATTATGATCAGGGGTCGCATATAGCATAGGAAACTCTTAATCTGTAAAATATAAATGCGATTACATACTGGATAACAAACACATTGTATATCAAGGTAAAATCATCATAAACCATGTATTTAAGTGAACTTTCTATACTATTGTAATGCATTGGTAAGTAAATTAATGTCAAATAATTTGTTTTATGTTTCTACTGACAGGTGTGCTGTGAAACAAACAATAGTATCAGCATGAGTAGATCCAATTCCGAATGTTTTTGTGCTTATCTGACATAAATTGTTAGATACTTTGCTAGGATGCTCAACTTTTATAAGACAAGTAAAAACTAGTTGTATGTAACTATTTTCTGGTTTTATGTATGTATAGTTTTTTATATTCCATTTTGTGTTGATGTTGCAGATATACTACTAAACACCCGCATGCTAAACTAAAAACAATGCCTATTCACCAACACACTTGTATGAAAACCATATCATATATTAGACAAGATTTATTTAAAAACATTCAAGGCAATTAGCTTACCGCAGCACCGAAAGATATAAAAAGGTTCTTAAAACGTCTTTGATCGTCTGTCTCAATGTGTGTAACAGTCCCCTCGTTTGCGAGCTTTAGGTTGTGACAGTAGTATGGTAACTGCGCAAACGATGCCTTTGGACAGCCCTGGGTTGATTCCACTACCAATTGTTTCCCCCTCCAAGCTTTTGTGTATGAAACATCTATATTCAACTCCATATTCAGATCATGGATAATGTCCCTTGGCTTATAAACGCGTGTAACATCTGTGATTTTCGGACGTATTAATTTAGACAGGGTTTTTGCTGTAGCATTTCCATGATTTTGATTGAACTAGATTTTGGAACATGCATGACGGTCATTAATTGCAGTGATTCTAAACTGGATACAGTTTGGAATCCTACGACAGTTTATGTGCCAATCACATTTTGGCTGCACGCATTTTACTGCGTACCTAATAGTGCACGATTTATGAACATAAAATTCATACCCTTCTTTTAGGCACTTCAAAGATACCTCATATATGCACTCTGCCTTATCATCAAATCTATCATTCACTTTCATAACACTTCTATCTTTACTTTCAAGTCTGCTATCAATAGGTGGTGGTTGGGGTGTGGGCGGTATATGAGTTAAGTTGTTTCGTTGCCATGTATTCGCATCTTGCTCAGGTAACAACGTATCATTAAGATCCACATGTAAGTGTGGGGAACAAGACGACTGGGTTACCACAACGAGTTCTTTAACTTGGTTGATGCATATGGTTTGCACCTCTGACTGCGACCCATCAACCATACTTTTGAAAAAATCCAAGTCATCGTCGTCAAGTATGTTCGTTGTGGTTGAGGCGATGTTGTATGTTAGAGTTATCCCGTTTACATCATTAACTTTGAACTTTTTCCTGATGTACCGCACAAGACTCGAAAAATTAATGTCAACTGGGAGTAAAACACCACACACAAGATCTTCATACCGCATAAACACCTTGCATTTCGCAACAGAGTTCATTTTTTTTTTGTGATGTTATTTTGTTTTGATAAAACTTTTCTGCTGTTATGTGTTGAGTCAAGTAAATAAGCACATGGAAACTAGGGTGTGGTTATATTTGGTGACAAGCTATAAACACACTAATAGTGTGTCGCAAGGTAGCCCCTTAGATCAGTTGTACCTCTACGTAACACTGTCAAAGAACTTTGGGAAGAGTTGAAGGAGCGTTATGGTAATGGGTAGATATGCATATGATTTAAGGTTGCCAAACGTACAAGACATATTGACCAAGTATGTCCTATAGTTGCCCAGATTGCGTCTAGAAGGTTTGCCTGAGGTACAAATTAAAGTTCCCACATGACACTAAAAGTTGTTGCCCAGAGTACATCTAAAAAAGTACCAATAAATGCTAAGGACCCATTGTACAATATATTCTTTAAATATGTAAAGGTTGCCTAAAGTACTAACTTGGTAGCCCAAATACAAATTTAGTTGCCCAAATTACATCTAAAAGTGTTGACTGACGATATACCAAAACGAATTCATCGGTGCCATGTGTCGAATACTCCAATAGGCCTCGCTTGTTCCTTTTTGTATCCAAAAATTGTGGCACGAACACTTATAAACTACTTATTCCGTCATTAACAAAATATAACAATAATTGCTTTTTTAAAAGTAGTAATTCGACAATTGTTATACTTTTTTTAAACTTTAAGTTGCTCCAACTCGAGTGAATATCTAGTCGCAACAAAAGAGGTGCTATTTATTATCGAGCAACAGGCAAACAATTATTCCCTCGACTCAAAATTAATGAACCCGATTGTTTACCCTCGTGTTCAGTTTATTATCAATTCAAACCATAATCACCAATCCAATAATAATGTTTACTTTTTCAGTTTATTTTGGCCACAAATCATGCGTACAACTAGTTCTTTGATCAAGTATTTGCAAGCTTTTGGATGAAGCTTTATTCCTGTCTTAATTTTTTTTGGCGGCTTTAGTCCGTTTTCCCGCCTAAAGTCTTGGAAACCATCCATCTACATACAATACTTTGGGTAACCCTTAACCCAAAAAATAAACTACAAAAAAAAAAAAAAAAAAAAAAAAAAAAAAAAAAAAAAAAAAAAACGTCCATTTACATCTACAACCTCTTTATAGCATCGATTGTATACCAAAAAACAGGACAGACATAACACGTATTCCCTTACAAAAATTACCACATCAATGGCTGCAAATAGTTACTTTGAAAATGATGCAGAAGAGTACGCGTTTGTGTTAAACAACTATTTGTTGTTTGACGCAGTTATTGATGCTTTCGGGGAGGAACCCATTTCAGAATTTGGGTCCTATAAGGAGGTAGATACGAGGATGAGGAAATTATTATGAACTGGCTCCATACAAAAGACTTTTATTGGGATGAGGTTTATGGACTGAATGATCTGGAGGAGGACGACGAAGATGAAGATGATGAGGAGGATGGAGATGAGGAGCATGATCAACAGAATGCAAAGGTGGTTCAAAGTGAGGTGGTGGATCAACAGCAAAATCGGGTAGAGCAGACAAATGTGGTAGTGCAGCAAAACCAGGGGGAGCAACAACATGGGTTTGAAGACCCTTATGATCTGGAAAACAGGATTAGCCGGCTTAAAATTTTGTTTCAACAACTCAAAGTCAGGAAGGAAATGAAGGAAAATAGGGAAGAGAGCTGTGGTTCTAACAACTTGGTTTGAAATGGGGTGGGTGGAGCAGTTCACGATGATGGTGGTTTGTTTTTCGTGTGTTTTTTTTTTTTTTTTTTTTTTTTTTTTTTTTTTTTTTTTTTTTTTTTTTTTTTTTCGGGGTTTTTCGTTGTTTTACTTGTTTTCGATTTTTCATCTTTTGTTTTTAGGTCGGATAATTAGATGTATGGTTGCACTGTTATGAATGTTTGTTGGTTTTAAAAAAATATGAATGAAAAACTAGCAGTTGCAATTGAGTTTCTGGTGCCAACCATGAGATAGTGCTTCTAAGCATAACTAAGATGTTAGATTTATGCTGTTAAGTCTAGAATTTATAGTGAAATGGTTAAGAATTATGGTTGCCCGATAGTACATGACATATTGCCCAAGTATGGCATTTAGATGCCCATATTGCATATTGCAAATTAGAGGGTGGCCTTAAAGTCCAAAAGAAACTACCCAATTACATCATTATTACAACATAAAAAGGTTGCCTGAGGAACGAAACAGAATGGCCAATTAACTAAAACAGTGGCCCACTAAAGAAGTTGCTCTACTTTAACAATAAGCATGACCTACTAGCAGTTCTGCAGTTGTAGTAAAGTACAAAAGTATGTGTAAAGTAGAAAATTTACTCTTAAAAACGTGTCATCATTTCGTTTATGTCTTCTATCACTAGCAGTAGTTAATATAACCAGCAGTTGTAAGTATACAACCAACTCAGTTTTACTATTTAAAATAACTGGCGGTAGTAAAAATAACTAGCAGTTGTATGTATACAACCATTTCATTTTATAATTTCAGATATTTTAAAAATCGAGCATAAAAGTAGTGTCGTATTTTTTTAACGTTTAGGAATGTCACATAAAGTTCGAAATAATAAACTCAAATCAATGTAACTCTACACATCTGATAACCTGAAGCCGTTATGTGTTTATGTCAAACTCAACATGTTGATGATTTTAGAATAAGTGATGGTCTATAAAATAGTTGTGTTCCATCATAGAATAAATGTAGTCGAAGGTAATAACAACTACGCAATTATATTAACTCAGTTATAACCACTTTTAATTTATCGTTTTATTAACCAAGGAAGCATTTACTTTGAATATTTACGCCGTTAAAATTATTAAAGTAAACACTCACATATACACAGGGTACAGACATTAAGTGCAGTACAATATTACAGTTGGCCATTGTAGAAAGAATTGTACATGTCCAATGTAAAATATTAGTTGGACTGTGTGCCACAAATAGTTGGCCAGGTAACTAAAAAAATTGCTCAACGTTTGTAACTAGTTGCCCAATAAAACTGTAACTAGTTGCCCAAAAAAACTGTTTGTGTTGTAACTTGTTGCCCAATAAAACTGTTTGCGTATGAGACAAACCTCAGTAACTCAATATTTAATAAATTCAACTAGTCACCACTTGAGTACACCTATTACTAATTTTTATTTGACTGAAATGCAAATAAAAAACATTCAACCACTAGCCATTTTGCATACATCACCGCTGTACTATTTGTACTGTAGCAGTTGCCATGTGTACACTATTTTAGTTGCCCAAAGTACCATTTTCTAGCAAAGAGTTAGCAAACTCGTCATAAAAATAGATTGTGGGAGGGTACCTATTTGGGGTTGTGATCCACTTGTCCATGGGAAACAGACAAATGTCATAACTTGTTTGTCATAATTTTTTGTGTCTCGATAATGTATGACGCTAACGGTTGCTTTTGCTGATTATATATGTAACTAAAAAACTTATTATTATTTATTTTTTTTTATCTCTATTAGTGAGAGTCTTAGAAAAACAAACATAACAAGTGTCCCAAAATTGTTTAGTCTAAGTTTCTAACAATGTCTACTGCCATGGTTATATGTGATGAATTACTAAAAGAGATTACGATCGCGTACTATAGGGATGAATTGGATGTTTCTTTACGTGAAGAAGCAAATCAAATGAGGAAAGCTGTTGAAATTAGGGCCCGTGTCAACTGTAGACAGCTAATGATAGCGGAAGTCGAGCTTCTATGCGGTTTGGATTGTTCGTTGCCAACTATTAATCACCTCCTAAGGATGCAAAATGAGGATCTGGCTGAGAGTTCCAAACTACTTCTTACTTTGTTTAAGAAACATGACCGTGTTAAAGACCTGAATGGTTTCATCCAAAAGTTGGAGTCAATGGAGATTTGATGTGCTATGTATTGCTTACTTTGGAGCTGGTGGCTTTTGTTTGTTAGGGGATCGTTGTTATATTTTTGAGTCACTTATCTCATATTCTATACTCTGTATATGTTATGTTAACCTATGGATTTGATCCCTTTTATGTTAGTTGTATATATTTGTGGACTGTTACTGGTATGTATTCTGTTGCGTAGTTGTTCAATTGTGTGCGATATAGTAAGTCATGTTACAAAAAAAAATTAAATAAACAAAATAATAAGCAAAATATAAAAATAAAAATAATAAACTAACTGCTAAAGTAAAGACCGATTTACATGTACCCAAAAAAAAATGTATTTAGTTTAAAAAAAGTCATAATGTGGGTGTGTACTTGTTTGGGCTTCTTACCAAGTTGTCGATGCGTAGAAAGAGAGATAATTCTTCTAATAATGTGTGTAGTCTGACATTTTGTGTCTCGATAATAGAAAGAAGATGACGTGTTGAGTTACATGCTTATTTATGGATTATGTATTAAAATAATAATCCTTATTATATCATTAAAAAAAAGAGAGAGCGATAACTACGCAAAGAAATTGTAACAACTGCTACAAGTGTTACAACTGCTTGGTCATGTCATAGTTTAGACCCACAAAGTGCGTCATTCGAAAACCCCTAACATTCAGTTGCAATCAAGTTCGAGATAAACAAGAATGGCGCCGGAGTATTTTGCTAGAAGTCACAACATGATTGTGTTTTTAAAAAAACCAAAGGAGGCTACAGGGTTTGAACAAATTATTGATTTCCTGAATGCACACCCGCTTAGGTATGCACTCACTGCCAAACCTGTTATCTATGTTTGTTGTATGAAGCAGTTTTGGTCTACTGCAAAGACTAAAACTATTGGTGAGGAAGTATAAATCCATGGTAGCGTACATGGCATGCAGATAATTATTACTGAGGCATCAATTAGGAGAGATCTTCTCCTAGATGATGCTGACGGTGTTGTGTGTTTGGATAATGATACCATTTTTGAAACACTACCGCTTTTGGGGTATGGAGGTGAATTAGGACCAAAATTAAATTTTTTTAAACCACTGTTCTCCCCACAATGGAAATTCTTGATCCATACCATAATGCAGTGTCTAAGTCCAAAGACAACTTCCTGGAATGAGTTTAGTACAAACATAGCATCTTTTGTGATTTTTGTAGCTCTTAATAAGAAATTTAATTTATCCAAAATGATATTTGACGGTTTAGTCAAGAACTTGTTGGATACGCATGCAAAATATTATATTTATCCAAGGTTTTTACAACTGCTATTTGACAACCGTTATGAGAGACCACCCAAACATTCAAAAACTTGGCATGTCCGTTGTCACACTCAAAAACTTATGAGTCACATGAGAAGACAGGGCAATAATTTTGATGGGACACTAACACCATTGTTCCCACACATGGTGCTGCTGCCTCAGAATTTGGTGGAAGGATCAGGAAGTCCCTCTGAATCCCAAAACACACCCGGACGTTTCCCTTCTACATCCCAAACCAATGAAACTTCAGCTGAATCAATTTCCAGTGGAACAAGTTTTGCTGATGAACCCACCCAAGCGGAAAATATAGGGGATCTTTCTGTTCATGGTAGGCAAGAGATGAGGTCTGCATACCTCGAAGATTCACCTCAGTCAGGAGTTAACACAATTGGAAGACAGGACAGCGGTCTGATATTAAATAAACTGGTGGAAAAGTATGATCAACTATGTAAACAGGTATGTGAATTAACAAAGAAAACTTCAGCACAACATGCAGATTTAAAATATTTGAATAGGAAGTTTAAGCGGTTGGAGAAGAAAAAGGCAGGTACCACAAAAATAAAACGTTTGGTGAAGGTTAGAAAACATCAGGTAGTTGAGTCATTTCTGGAAGAAGCAAGTTGTGATCATGCGGAGGATACTACCAAGCAGGGGAGGCGTACCGAAAAGAATGAAGATGGTTCAGGGGAGGGTGGTGTTGCAGTGGAGAAGTCCGTCGAAATTAATACAAGTTATCACGATGTTGGTGCCTCATTTGAGCCACAACAAAGGTATGTATGTCATTACATTTCTTAAGCATGTTCATATGTAAATGCATAGTTGTCGCTTGCCTTGACTAGTCAGTAATTGCATAGAACGGCCATGAAGGATGTGGATGGTTCAGGGGAGGCGCCGAATGTAGTGGAGAAGACCGTGGAAACTAATAAGACTGATCACGCCGTCGGAGCCTCATTTGACACCGAACAAAGGTATGCGTGTCATCAACTCTGCTAAGTATTTGTCGTATGTAAAAGCTTTGTTGTCAGTCGCTGTGACTAGTCAGTACTTGTACAGCATGAGCGTGATGAATGAGGATGCTTCAGGGGAGGCTGCGACTGGACTGGAGGAGACATTTGAAAGTAGTAAAACCGTTGAAGATGTAAGCGTCTCTTTTGATTCAAAACGAAGGTATGCGTGTCCGCACACTTCTTAAGTATGTTCATATGTAAATGCGTGGTTGTCGCTTGCCTTGACCAGTCAGTAATTGCACAGAACGGCCATGAAGGATGTGGATGGTTCAGCGGAGGCGCCGGATGTAGTGGAGAAGACCGTCAAAACTAATACAAATGTTCATGACGTCGGTGCCTCATTTGAGTCAGAACAAAGGTATGCGTGTCATCAACTCTGCTAAGTATGTTCGTATGTAAAAGATTTGTTGTCGGTTGCTGTGACTAGTCAGTACTTGTACAGCACACGCGTGATGAATGAGGATGCTTCAGGGGAGGCTACGACTGGACTGGAGGAGACATTTGAAAGTAGTAAAACTGTTGAAGATGTAAGCGTCTCTTTTGATTCAAAACGAAGGTATGCGTGTCCTTAAAATTCTTAAGTATGTTCATATGTAAATGCGTGGTTGTCACTTGCGTTGACTAGTCTGTAATCGTACAGAAAGATCAGGGTGGATGTGGATGTTTCAGCGGATGATGCTAATGCAGCGGAGAACAGAGTTCGAACTAAAAAGACTGCTGAAGATGTCGTTGCCTATTTTGGTTCCAAAATAAGGTACTATTGTCATTACTCTTATTTATTATGTTGATGTGTACATGCATGGTTATCACTTGGCTTGACTAGTCCATAATTACACCATTGCCATCGCAGTTGGGAGGATGTTTTTGCTGTCAATGCTAAACAGTCTAGCGGACGTACAAACTGGGATCCTGTATCTGTTGCCGGTACAGATAATTCTGCTGCTTGCTCAACAAAACCAAAGATTTTGTCACAAGTAACTGATGCTTGTATATCTGTTTATGACGTTGCAGCAGGAACAGAAAAAGCAACAGTTGAACATGACGATATTAATGTAGATGTTACTGCTGTGATTAATAAATATTTCACCTCAAGTGGAAATGAGGAGTCTCCTCCAAGTGAAAATAGTGAACCTCAATCTGTTACTAATGATACTCATGTGACTATAAGCAGTGAATTGCCATTCAGTAATGATGCTGCAAAAGATCTCGTTGGGCATATGACTGATGTGACAACAGAAAACACAACGGTGAAAGAGACTACGGATGCAGGTGGAAATGGTCAACCTGAAACCACTGCTAGTGTCGCTGCAACCACCTCTGCAACAAATGGTGCAACCACTTCCATTACAACTCAAACAAATATCACTCAAACAAACGCTGTCAATGAACAAGATGATGCAACAACAACAATTTTGAACAAAGGTACGGATTCTTGCGCATATGTTTATGCTGGTGCTACAGTTGAAAGTGAATTACTTAGTGTGGAAACTATGGAAGCTGGAGATTTTGGTAACGCTACTGACGTGCATACAAGTGTTGAAGTAGCAGTAATGATAGACGGAGGTGATGAAATGAAAAACCTTGGGACTGCAGAACTTGGGCTAGCATGTTTGAAGAGCGCAAGTGATATGCAAGCTATTATTTCTACTGATTCAAATGTCGCTGCTTCTGTTCTAGGAAAGCGTCCGTTGGTTAAAGGAACCAACACAAACGCTTTATCTAAAGAAAACAAAACGAAGTCTGATAACGACATAGCTGGTAAGTTGCATGATTACTTTTTTACAGGAAAAAAATAAAGATGACAAAGTCTTTCAAATCGATGCAGAATTAGCTGATAAGATTGCTGCTGACAATGTAACTGAAAAAGCGACAGCTAAAAAAACCCTGGTAGATTCTCCCAATGCAAAAGACAGAGCAAGGGTTAAAAGGAAAAGAAAGGCGGATGTTGTAGCTAGACAGGAAGCTGCGTTGGAACATTGGCAATACATTAGGTCAACAGCTAAAGCCGATGAGATACTAGCATCTAGGATGCAGAACAAAGAAATTGAAATCCTAACATGTGAACAGGCAAAAGAAGCTCTTGATAAAATAGTGATAGAAAGGCAAAAATTCTACATTAAAAAAAGAGCACAAGAAAGGATCCGAAAGCCACCAACGAAGAAAGAACAGAAAATCTTCATGTGTGAGTACTTGGAGAGGATGCGAGGGCATAAAGTAAATGTCTTGCGGAGGCTAACTTATGATAAAGTGAAAGAAATGTTTGAAAAGTGTAGAATGAGGTCTGATAAGTTAACTCCTATAAACAAAGGTATAGGTGAGAGAGATGAAGGAAGTTCCAAAAGAGCTTTTGATGATTTAGAGCAGGATCAGTCAAAGAGGCAGAGGATTGATCCAAAACAAAGGATTGAAAGGTTAAACCGTTTGATTGTGCTTGATACGATGGGGCAAAGACTGGGTGCACTTCAGCCGACAATAACAAATAGTGCACGTAACGTTTACTTGACAAATGGTGGCACTGTAATTACCATCAAGAGGTTTGACGGGCTCGAAACTACATTTAACAGCTTGGGTCAGTTGCTGCATACTATAGACAGAGAAGATTTGGAAAGTGTTTGGCAGTGCGTTAAAATTGGCTTTCAGACAGGCCGGGACGCAGGTTGGCTAGGAGTTAATAAGTGGTATGGGATGAAATGCATGTTTGAGCCCGATATAGAGGACATTGAATGGAAAGAAACACTGGTCACGAGTTGGAGATTGTACGAACAGTGTGGAGTTCATGTGGTTACTACGCCGACAAGTTATCTGTTCATGCTGGATGATGCAGATTACCCTCTAACACCAACTCTAGCTTGTAACATGTTGTTTAAGAAGCTGACGACAAATAGAATAAGTGAAGTGGCATATGTGCTTGTTGAAAAGATAGAAGGAATAGCGCGTATGTAAACTTTAATAATGTATCCGTTTTTTAATGGAAAGTTGCATATTTTGGACGCAAAAATCAGGTTTGTGTGTGTGGTTTAATAAGATATTCGAAGAGTCCCTAAGGTACAAAAAAAATGGTATTTGCGAATTAAAAGGTCAAGTAGTTAAATTCAAAGTGTTTATAATTGTGGACAAGCGTTATCCAAATACCAAAAGGATAGAAAATCTGCTAGTACAGCTATGTTAACTGCTGCTAGTAGTTAAATAAGAACTGCTAGCTATGTTAACTATTGCTAGTAGTAAAATAAGAACTGCTAGCTATGTTAACTACTGCTAGTAATAAAATAAGAACTGCTAGCTATGTTAACTACTGCTAGTGATAGAAGAAATCAACGAAATGGTGGCACAGTCGTATTAAGTCAAACCGAGTTGGTTGTATTGTTACAACTGCTAGTAGTCAAGTAAGAACTGATAGATATGTTAACTACTGCTAGTGATAGAAGAAATCAAGGAAATGATGCCACAGTCGTATTAAACTGACAACTGCTAGATATATTGTACTAGTGTTGAGTGTTAAATATGTTTTTGTCAAGTGTGTAGGTATTAGTGTGGAGTGTTTATGTCAGTAGCTTGTAGGTATTAGTAGATTGTAGAATACGAATTGTACGACTAAAAGGACTACTTCATTTATAAAAGCCGTTGCTAGGGAAATCAAGTTGCCCTACGTACTGCTGTTGGTTGTCAAGATTACATAAACACCGGAAATAGTAAAGAAGTTGACTTACAACGTTTCATACACACAACCAACAACATATTAAGCGTACTACATAATTATAAGTTTAATGGTTACATAGTTATAGAACCACGTGATTTATAACTTTCAGCGACTACGAAAAAGATAAGCACTCCATGCTTCCTCCCCATAGACAGCGTACTAAAACCACAAAGCCTCGTTCCCATTAATCATGATGGATAACTTCAGGCCGACGTACCTGTTGAAAATGCCCTTCATATATCATTAACCAAGTAAAGTGATAATCTTTTAAAGGAATATGAATAGAATGTTAAGTTACAAAAAAAAAGAAAGAAAAAAAAAACATACTATACACAGCACGATCTGTGTGATTTAACAAAAGAAGAGATTCTTTGTATGGGGCGATGTAGAAAGTTCCAGCATCTCCTAACATTCCCATGGTGACGAATAATTCAAGTTCTTGGTTGTACACAAATACAGAGTGATGCAAATGATTGCCGCTGTAGGCTTCCACTATTGGAGCATGATGCTTTGTAAAGCCAAGCAAATGAACCGAAACTAGGCTAGGGATGGCGAATAGGCTTCTGAATGATCTTATGGAACAACCATTCACGTCCAACAACCATCCACAAAACAATGGCATACCTTCACCAATGATCATACCAGAAATGACCAGAGAAGTTCCAAGATCCGTAACATAGAATGGGACTGGGAGTTCATTTTTGAAAATATGCGGTATGTCGATAACTTTGAATTCGCTGGTTACCAAATCAAAAGAAATCAACATATAAATCTTGTAGGTAACATCGTCCTCATTAGTTAACTTTTCACTCCCAGTCCAATAGATAAAACGACCCACAATTGCCTGAGTTTTACGTTTCAATTTGATTGTTTCACGAGGGGGTGGAAATTTTCAAGGCGTGTCCACCGTGAAGAGTTCAAAGAAAAGACAGACACATACCAGAAACCACTTTGGAAAACAGGATAGGAGACCTTCACGATCGTCGGGTCAAGAGTGTCAGGACGGACGCCAAAACCAAAACAAATCTTTTGAGATTCAATTTGATGCGTGTAAAACGGGACAAATATTGCAAGTGATTTTTTGATTTTCGGGTTCCAAATAACAGACATTAGATTAGAACCATAAACAAAGCATGAAAGACCATTAGAATTGCCAACTGCAATCAAAGATGAAAGCCTTAAATCTGTACGAAGTGGCATAGCGATTAGCATTTCATCTAAACCTAACATAAACCCTTGGTGACCCAGATCGAATGTTAGCGTAAAAAAACACGCATCATTACGACGAACACCGTAATTAAAGATGAAGCTTCCACAATCTATACCAGCCTTCCATAACTTGGAAACAGTACGTAGCTGGAGTATAGACTTAAGAGGTAGCCTACGGATGATATATAGTTGAACATCCAGTGGGATATTGTCAGACATTTTGTTAAAGAAAAGCAGAAAGATTGAGATAAAGATGTGAAGTGACCAAAAGAAGAAAGAAAAATTTTGTTAAAGAAAATTAGAAAGATTTTTATTGAAGAAAGAGATTGGGAACAGAGGCATTAAAGGACATGTAGCATGATGTACTTTAGGGCAACCAAATAATATTTAATTCAGGTGTATACCAAATATTAATAACATATACATAACCAATATAGAATTGGTTTACAAACCATATGCCTTTTTGTGTATGTGCACTGGTATTAAAAAAAAGGAAATGCAGTTGAGCTTATAAAAAGATATTCAAAGAGTCCCTAAGGTACAAAAGAAATGGTATTTGCGAATTAAAATGTCGAGTAGTTAAATTCAAAGTGTTTATAATTGTGGATAAGCGTTATCCAAAT
>BPTQ01000001.1:107699486-107928833 GCA_019973895.1 Chrysanthemum seticuspe
AGAACCAAGGGGAAACACCCCTACTTATGTAAACACTATAAATACCCCCTCCCTAGAAGGGAGAGGGTTGTTGGTTCTAATTGCAATTATCATTTTCATTAATCATTCATTAGTTCCTTCCACTTTCTCTCACTAAAACTTTCTCTCTCTAGAAATACATATTGTTGTGATAAGATGGTGACCTAACACTTGGAATGTGTTTTTATGTGTTTCAGGTACAAAGGATCGAAAACAGGGCAAAAATGGACAGAAATGAGCTTGGAATGGAAAAAGTGCTTAGCGGACGGAGCCGGGAGT
Organism: Chrysanthemum seticuspe; assembly: GCA_019973895.1. Classification (NCBI taxonomy): domain Eukaryota; kingdom Viridiplantae; phylum Streptophyta; class Magnoliopsida; order Asterales; family Asteraceae; genus Chrysanthemum; species Chrysanthemum seticuspe. The sequence goes on from BPTQ01000001.1 coordinate 107,699,784, forward strand.
GGATTTTCTACATTTTCAGAGCCCGGGACACGTTTTTGGAGTGAGAGTGGGAAAACAAACCCGATACCAGTTTACCATTTTACCCCTAAACCCGAACCCAAATTACCAATTCACCCATTTTTCATTAAAAACAATTATTTTTATTTAAGACCAATTTTTATTTTTAAAACAATTATTTTTATTAATTTTTTTTTTATTATTAAAAACCACTTTTTTACTTTTTTAATAAAAACCATTTACAAAAAAAAAGTACTCTCTTTTACAAAATATCCTTTTAAAACAAAACTACCCTTTTAAACCTTACTACCTTTTTTTAATCCTACTTAACCTTTCAAAACCTTAAACCCCCTATTGACCCAAGACCAGTCAAAACCCAAGATACCCCACAACACCTTGGCGCCAAAAAGTATCCAAAGCCCCCTCCTTCCCTGTTACTCTCACCAGCTACGCTACAGTCCAACACAAAGTCACATGGGATATCAGTGCCACGCTGGCAATCCACAAAACAAAAGAGATCAATGGCTGTAAATTCAAGGCTTGGTCCCCAAGCTTAAATCAAAGGTCCTGATTTGTTTTAAAGAAGCACATGGACTCAACATTCTCAACTCTCTCACAAAACAAACACAACAAGAAGCAGACAAAGAAAGAGGAGAGAAGGCAGTTTTGATTTTAGTATAAATAGGCATTTGGTGTAATTGTAGAATCTGTCTAGAATTTTTGAGTTCTAGTACCATTTTAGTTTCCTTGTCATTTACTTTATTGTCAACTTTTAATTTAAATGCAATTTAAATTTCTGTTTTTAATTCCATTGCAATTTTAATTTTTTCATGTTCTTAAAATTCTGTCTCTTGTGCTCTAAAATTGTTTGTTAAAGTTGTTTTCAACTCAGTTTAAGGTTGTGAAATTGATGCAATTTAGATTTTTAAAGCTTCTATATCTCATTTCTTTAAACAGGTTCTAAGTTTTCTGCCTAAGGGCTGTTTGGATTTGCAAAGTTTATGGGTCAAAAGTTCACTTTTGACCCATTTTTTAAGTTGAAATAGTTTTATTCAAGTGTTAATTTAATACTTTGAAGTTGCTATTAGTTTTCAATTGTTAGAAGTTAGTTTAGAATAGTTTTTTTTTATGAATCTACCAGAACTGTCCCCATAGCAGCCCTTTTGATAAGCTCCATATTAAGCTTATTTAAGCTCCACTTTAGCTCCTATTTAGTTTTTTTTAGGTACCTTAGTATACCAGTGTTATATGTTCAAGCATGTTTTTAGTTTTAGAAATCATTTGTTAGCTAATATTACCCTTTAAAGTACCACCTTCACTGCCTTTTATGCCCTGTCACAGCAGCCGAATAGTCATTTTTAAGCTTAATTTTAGGTTAGTTAAAGTTAGATTTAGGACTTGATTTTGATTATGCAAGTAGTTAGTAGTACTAAGATGTTATGTCTTTGCTTAATCTAGGCTTTGTAGCTTGTTATCATACTTATTTTTAGCCTTCAATAAGCCCAAGTGGGCTGTTTTGTCCTGTTTTATAACAGCAAACAGAAACTGCAGCAGCATTTGCACTTTTTTTCTTTAGTAGCAAAAAAATCAAAAAAATAAAATAAGTAGCAAAAAGGGAAGGAGGTGGGACTTGAACCCAAGACTTCCTGCACCAAAATGCCACGCACCACAAACCCAATCAATTACCATTTGTGCTAGTACTAGTCTCGTGTTATGTTTTAATTTATAAGTTAGTTAATGACATAAAGCCACTTTAAGCTAGCAGCCATTTTAGTGCTTATTAGTTTTCTTTTCTCTTTTTTTTTCTGCTTATTAGCCCTCCCCAAAGTCCTTTTTATATGTCTTAGACTAGTATTCATTAGGTTAATTGCGTTTTTATAATTATCTTTAAGTTTCCCGTAATTTCCCTTAGTATTTTAGATTAATTTTAGGACTCCCGTAGATTTCCTTAGTGTAGTTTTATTGCTTTCCTTTAAATTCCAGTCAATTAGTTTAAATTGTTTAAATTCCCGTTTTACGTTTTATTGCACTTTAGTTAATTTTAAGTTTCCCTTTACGTTTATTGTTTCCTTAGATTAGTTTTTAATTTCCCGTAGTCGCTTTAGCTTAGTTTACTTGCTTTATTTAAATCCCCGTCATGTAGTTTAAAATTCCAAAATTTAAAATTCTTTGTATTCAAGCATCCTATCCCAAACCAAAACGTAACCGTCAATTCACTCCTCGTTGGAAAATGACCCGGGTAATCACTTGCCCGGTATCACTTATCGAGTATTCGCGGGTTTTGCGTGTCGATGTTTTTCCTAAAACGGTTGATTTGTAATTCTCTCGTTTATTTCGTATTTGATATTTTTATATTATAATTGACTCATCAATTTGGCGCCGCTGCCGGGGAGGATGTGTTGCGACAATATCGTTACGGTTTGACGATTAGTGACTTGAAGAACCTTTCTCGTGAAGTTATTGCTTACCAAAAACCCCTAAAACACAAAAATATTTTCCTTTTCTTTTTGTATATATATAAAAGTTAAAAAACCCAAAAATATTTTGTTTTCATTGTTTAATAGAAGATAAAATACATCAATCATATAACATTCTCAATTTGAGTGTTATCATAATAAGTTCCCAAACAAAATATTCAAAACTTGCCTTTGTGTCACTTGCGTGAAATACGCTTGTGATTATTGGCTTAAGTTCTTTGTGTTTTTGCTTCGGTATCGTTTTGATTGATTGGTTTTTGTGCATGTGCACTCGTTTTCATTATAAAACCCCAAAAACATTCTTCTCATTCGTCTTATCCGTATAATTCTATTTCTCTTACCCTCTTTTACCATTTAATTTTATTCTTCGTTATCCTCATTACCGTTTAATTCTCTTCTTTTCCCTCTATATGTTTAATTCTAATGGAGGACACGCGTACGATGCTAGAATTGCTCCAAGTACCCATCGAGGGTTACGAAGATGCTATCGTTGTACCGGAGATTCTTTCCGAGAATTTCGAGATAAACACCGGTTTAATTCAACTAATTATGTCAAATCAATTTTATGGTTTTGAGAGGGATGATCCCTATGATCACATCCGATTGTTTGATAAGTTAATTTCAACTATAAAATATAAGGATGTTCCTCATGACGCAATTTAGTTGATGTTATTCTCGTTTTCTCTCGAGGGGGCAGCCCGGAATTGGCTCGAAAAAGAACCCCCTCGATCGATCACTACTTGGGAAGATCTCGTTTCAAGATTTGTAAATCGTTTCTTTCCTTATTCTAAAACGAAAATTCTTAAGAACGAAATTACAAACATCCAACAGTCTTTTGATGAAAGTTTTGGTGAGGCATGGGAAAGATTCAAAGATCTCCTACGAAAATGCCCACATCATGGTTTCTCGGAATTGCTTCAGATCGATATGTTCTACAATGCTTTAACAAAAACCGATCAAGATTCACTTAATACAGCCGCCGGTGGCAATATCTTGTATCGTACCCCGAAAGACATATTGACGATCATCGAGAATAAATCGAAAGTTCCGACATCAAGAAACAAGCCGGTTGTTTCTAAAGTCAATACTAATACTCCTTCTACGAAAAGATGTGATTATTGTGGTGGTCCCCATCCTTATTATGACTGTCAAGCCACCGATGACGACGTCTACAATGCTACAACAGCTCAATATCGCAATACTTTCGTTTTCGATGATGATGAGGACTCAATTCAAATGAAAGAATATTGATAAGGTTTTAAAAGGTACCATTTTGAGGGGTCGTTTAAATCCTTATTTGATCACTTTTGTATCCGTTATTTCTTAATATCGTTCCTTTTCACTTTTTAGGTCTCGTGAAGGCAAAATGCTGGAATGGCACTTATTTGGACGAAAAGGCGCGAATATATGAAGAAAATGGCCAAAGTCAAAATCGAGACACTCACAGTTGCTGAAAGTATAAGGCGACGGCGTCAGGTGCTATTGGCGACGCCGTCCCAAAATTATTGAGACGATCCAGAACCCAAAACTCGTATTTTCAAGTGACGACGTCCAGTTATGGAAGAGTAGGCCGTCGCTACTCAGACGGCCTAGATGCAATCCAGACGACGTCAGAAGCTGAAGAGGACGGCGTCACGGACATAAGGTGACGCCGTCGCAAGGTTAACGTGGCCAAGATGAAACCCTAATGGCGGCGACACGACGGCGTCACTAAACATAAGGTGACGCCGTCGCAATTGTAATCTTATATATAGAATCCGAATTTTTCAGTCTTTGTATGGAGAGTCTTTGGAGTAAAAACCTAAAACCGAGCCTAAGGTGTCTTGTACAGTATTTTAGGGTTTTAAACCATATCTTACATCAAGATAAGTCTTTACTTCATTAATTCAATTATGTCTTTGATTATTTGTGTATATGCTTGCATGTTCTCCATGTCCGGCTAATTTATTTGTGTGTTTGCTTAGGAAGTATGAAACTTAATTATTGAATATTGATTGGTTGTTTCTTATCTTAGTTGATTAATGATCTAGTAATGCGATAGGTCATTCGTTGTGTACTTAATGCTTGATTCATCTTTGTGAACCTTAGAGTATAATTACCTGAGTAATTGTAGGCTAAACCATCCAAAGAGCGCCTTAGAGTAGGAGTTTATAATATCTAGTGGGTTTGTAGACAAGACCCTTTGGTAAGTTCGAAGAGTTAGGGAGAAACGCATACCCTACAACTTTAGACACACAACGCAACTAGGAATAAGACGTGACACTCAACCATCAATAGGAGATAATTAAGGAGTAATACAAACTAAGTAAACACATCTTTAAACTATCATACGAGCACACATTAATTAGACATAGACTCCCACAACCTTAGTTTAGATAATTAGATAATAGTAGAGTAATCGGTAGAAATACCAACCCCCCAAATCCAATACCCGAGATTCGTACCTTTCCATTTTCATAAAATATAAAAAGATAAAAAAATAATCTTCCTCAACCTTAACCTTAGCGTAGTAACTCCCTACTAGCATTCCTATTCCCCTAGAGAACGATATCAATACCCGTGGCTTACCCTAATTACTACACTACAACGATTAGGTTCACTGCCTAGGGTGTTATAAAACTTGCTCGAAGAAAAGGAAGTTCCTTTGACCCCGAACGACGCGTGTAGCGTTATCAAGTTTTTGGCGCCGCTGCTGGGGAATAGAATAGCTAGTTAGTAGTCAACCTCGTTTAGGTTTCTTTGCTTGATTCCTATCAAGTAAACTTTTTTCTCATTTTTAGCTTCCTCTTAGTCTATCCCCCTTCTTCGTAACCTTTGTTCGTAACCTCATCACTTTTCATCATGGAAGGTGATAACCAACAACCACGTCCCCATACAAACCCCCTTAAGCAACTTAGAACTCGCAGTTCCACAAAAACTCTTCTTGAACCATTTGCAGAACCCGAAAGAGAGCTCAATAGGCGAAGAAAAGCTCTCCATGATTCAGAACTTCAAGGCACTTCCATCAATTTTGATGAAGTTACATCTGATGAAGAATCCCTTCATTCCCCACAATCTCCTGAAACCATCATCAGTGACAATCTGAGTCAAAATGGCGAGGAAGTTCTTGCCACTCCAGCCAATGAACCCATGAATCCTCCTAAAGCGAAGACCCTTGGGGAATACTCCTACCCTTCTGCATCTGGATTCACCAGTGCCATTGTCTATCCCTCGGAACAGATCAATGAGGTATTGCATGCATCTGACATTTGGCTCATCCAAAAAGCATGTCAATTCCATGGATCCCACAGTGAAAACCCAATTCACCACATCAAACAGTTTCTAAAAATTGTTGATGCTATCTATACCGACGGAGCATCTAAGGAGACATCTAGACTCCGGTTTTTCCCATTTTCCCTTCAAGGGCGAGCCAAGGAGTGGCTCGATAAGCTCCCTCCAAGGTCCATTTTCACATGGGAACAACTTACTACCAAGTTCACCAAAAAGTTCTTTCCTCCTGGAAGAACTGCAGTAGTTAGGAGCAAAATTCTTCACTTTCATCAACCTGATGGAGAATTTATCACCAACTCCTGGAATCGTTACAAAGATCTTATTCAACAAGCTCCACACCATGGTATCAGCCTTTGATTGCTTGTTCAAATCTTTTACGACAATGTCTCCCGAAAGGATCAAAAAGGGATTGATTTCTCGACTGGCCGAAGAATCGCGAACCTCACCGCAGAAGAAGGGTGGAACCGAATAGAGGAATACATCCAATATCAAGACAGCCATTGGAATGAGCAGGAAAACGCGTCAAGCATTTATACTTTCTCAAGTGAAGAGTTATCCTTAGATTATCGGATTGAGAAAGCACAAAAGAAACTAGCTTACCTCATAAAATCACCAGAACCAAAAAGGCTGACTAACCCAAATCTCATATGCGACATATGTGGAGGATCGCACGAGAGCGATGAGTGCGATGACACACACCGAGAAAGCGTCTTCCTCTCTAGTCATGATATTTATGATGACCCTTCACTCCTCGCATTTTATCAAACTGATGAATGTGATCCTTGGGGCAATCTGAAATGGAGAACGGAAGGAAAGGACGGACCTGAGTACACCATCCTGTGATCCTTTTGAAGAAAAACTCGAGCAGTTTACCATGGAAGGGGCTGCAATCTTGAAAGGTCTTGAGGAGTTTATCCGAGAGCAGCAAGCTGAATTAGAAAGTCAGTTCACCAATCTCCACGAAAGAATGAGTGGACCTGGCCTAGCACTTCACGATCCAACTTGCGCAATCACTACTCGATCAGGAACTACTACCAAGGATCCCCCACATCCCAACCGGGACCCCATCACAAGGGAACCCGAGTTAGGAAATGAGGCGATTCCCACACCTCTTCCAACTCCTCACGATCCTCCCCCACAAACACCAGCACCAGCCCAGCGACCAACTTTCTCACGGATTCCCTATCCCTCTCGTTTAAAAAATCAAAAGGCTGAAGAAGACAATGAAAAAATATTGTCTTACTTGAAACAAACATCCGTCAACATACCACTCCTTGATGTATTCTATCATATCCCTAAATATAGTAGATACTTCAAGAGGTTGATATCTAATCGGAAAAAGCTTGAAGGATTGATATCATTAGGGGAAGAATGTTCAGCTATCATCCAAAAGAGCATGCCCAAGAAGAAGGAAGATCCGGGCAGTTTTACTATTCCTTGCTCTATAGGGGCGCTTTCTATGAAAAACGCCTTGGCAGATCTTGGGGCAAGCATTAACCTGATGCCTCACTCCCTGTTTCTTAAGCTCGGATATTCAGGGCTTAAACCGACTAGGATGAGTATCCAATTAGCTGATCGATCAATCAAATATCCCATTGGAGTTTGTGAGAACGTTCTTGTAAGGGTGGGGGAATTCAAATTTCCAGTCGATTTCGTAATTTTAGAGATGGAGGAAGATAATTTCGTCCCAATAACCCTTGGAAGACCCTTCTTGGCTACAGCTCGTGCCATCATTGATGTTCATGATGGTAAGCTCACTTTACGAGTAGGATCTGAGAGCTTGACCTTCGACATTAAGGATTCTATGAGACATTCCTCTTCCTGCGGTCGCCCCGTATATTTAGTTGAAGAAGTTGATGAATTTGTTGACGACATAGACGGCTGCATTGACGAGTATCTATTAAACGAATTCATGAATAATGATAACAACGTAATATATGACGACCATGAAATTGAGATGGTTGGAGCTGTGTCCTTTTATCCTAGTCAGGATGAAATTGAACCTATTGAGCTTCAGAGGCCGGGAAACCAGCTAAAACCATCGATCAAAGAGCCTCCTACCTTAGAACTGAAAGATCTCCCGAGTCACTTGGAATACGCCTTCCTTCAAGGAGAGGACCAACTCCCTGTCATCATAAGCTCCTCGCTAACCACTGTTCAGAAAGAGAAGCTCTTAGAAGTTTTAAAAGAATATAAAGGGGTGATTGCGTGGAGTGTTGCCGACATTAAGGGAATCGATTCTACATTCTGTACTCACAAAATCCTCATGGAGGAAGATTACAAACCGACTGTTCAACCGCAAAGGCGGGTTAACCCTAACATCAAAGAGGTAGTGAAAAAAGAGGTCATTAAGCTTCTGGATGCAGGTCTCATCTACCCCATATCAGATAGCCCATGGGTCAGCCCGGTCCAAGTGGTTCCAAAAAAAGGAGGGATGACGGTTGTAAAAAATGATAAGGGTGAGTTGGTGCCACAAAGAACGGTTACTGGGTGACGTGTATGTATTGACTACAGAAAGTTGAATGATGCCACCCGGAAAGATCATTTTCCTCTACCGTTTATTGACCAAATGCTTGAAAGATTAGCAGGGCACGAATACTACTGTTTCCTTGATGGCTTTTCAGGTTACTTTCAAATTCCAATTGCTCCTGAAGATCAGGAGAAAACTACATTTACATGTCCTTACGGAACGTTCGCCTACAAGCGAATGCCTTTCGGGTTATGTAACGCACCCGCAACCTTTCAACGATGTATGATGGCCATATTCCACGAGTTAATTGAGGACATCATGGAAGTCTTCATGGATGATTTCTTGGTGTTTGGAAATTCTTTCGACCTTTGTCTTTCCAACCTTAGGAAGATGTTGAAGCGATGCGAGGAAACTAATTTGGTTTTAAATTGGGAAAAATGCCATTTCATGGTAAAAGAAGGAATTGTCTTAGGGCATAAAGTCTCGGGGAATGGAATTGAGGTCGATAGAGCAAAAATCGAAGCAATTTCCAAACTCCCCTATCCTACTACCGTTAAAGCCATTCGCAGCTTTCTTGGTCATGCCGGTTTTTATCGAAGGTTTATTAAAGATTTTTCGAAAATTGCCCGGCCTATGACACAGCTTCTTGTTAAGGATGCCCTTTTTGATTTTTCTGGAGAATGAAAGGAAGCATTTAACCGACTAAAGAAAGATCTCACTCAAGCACCTATAATGGTCACCCCTGATTGGTCTCAGCCGTTCGAAATCATGTGTGATGCTAGTGATTATGCTGTCGGTGCAGTACTCGGCCAAAGGAAGGAAAAGCATTTTCAACCAATCTACTATGCTAGCAAAACCATGAATGTAGCACAAGAGAACTATACAACCACTGAGAAAGAACTTTTAGCCGTTGTTTTTGCCTTCGACAAATTCAGGCAATATCTCGTTCTCTCTAAAACTGTCGTCTTCACAGATCACTCCGCCTTACGCTATTTGTTTTCAAAACAAGATGCTAAACCTCGCCTGATTAGATGGATCCTATTACTTCAAGAATTCGACATTGAAATTCGAGATAAAAAGGGGGCTGAAAATCTCGCTGCTGATCATCTATCACGCTTGGAGAACCCCGATCTTGAGAAGTCAGATCACACCGATATTCGTGACTCTTTTCCCGAGGAACGGCTAATGGCGATTAAAGAAAGTGAGCCATGGTATGCTGATTATGCTAACTACCTGTCCAGTAGAGTTTTGCCAAATTACATGACCAGACAAGATAAAAAGAAGTTCTTCACTACGCTAAAACATTACTTCTGGGATGAACCCTTCCTTTTCCGTATATGTCCCGATCAAATCATTCGACGTTGCGTGGCCGGTAGAGAGATTGATCGAGTTCTGAAAGAATGTCATGCGGGACCATCTGGAGGACATCACGGTGTGAATATCACGGCACGAAAGGTTTTCGACGCCGGATTCTATTGGCCTACTGTTTTTCGAGACGTTAAGAGATTAGTTCAAATGTGTGATGCATGCCAACGATCAGGAAATATTTCACGACGGGATGAGTCACCTCAGAACTATATCCAAGTCTGCGAAATATTTGACGTTTGGGGAATAGACTTCATGGGACCCTTTCCATCTTCCGGAGGAAATGAATACATTCTCGTAGCTATCGACTATGTATCCAAATGGGTAGAAGCTCAAGCCCTTAGAACTAATGATGCAAGGGTAGTTATTCACTTTCTTAAAAAGCTCTTCGCACGATTTGGGATTCCCAAAGCATTAATCAGTGATAGAGGGACTCACTTTTGCAATGCTCAAATGGAAAAAGTGATGAAGAAGTATGGCGTCCCACATAGATTTTCTACTGCATATCATCCTCAGACAAATGGACAAGTAGAAAACACAAACAGAGCATTAAAGCGGATACTTGAAAAAACGGTCCACCAAAATAGGAAAGATTGGGCATTCAAACTGGATGAAGCACTTTGGGCATTTAGAACTGCTTACAAAACACCTATCGGGACAACCCCTTTTCGCCTGGTATACGGAAAGGCTTGCCACCTCCCTATCGAACTTGAGCAGAAAGCATATTGGGCCCTTAAGGCCTGTAATATGGATTATTCTGAAGCAGGGTCAAATCGGTTCTTACAACTTCAAGAATTGGATGAGCTGAGGCTTGAAGCATACGAATCATCAATCACTTACAAAGAAAGGGCAAAAAGATGGCACGATCAACGAATAAAGAATCCTAAAGAGTTTTTGGAAGGGGATAAAGTGCTCTTGTATAATTCGAGACTAAGATTATTCCCAGGAAAACTCAAATCTAGGTGGTATGGACCCTTTTCAGTAAAAAAACAGATGAGCAATGGGGCGGTGGTGCTACTAGACCATGATGGAAGAGAATTCACAGTTAATGGGCAACGGGTGAAGCATTATCAATTGGATAATATTGAAATGGTGAACGATGAGGATATTGTTTTAGAAGAAAAGGGCGGTGGTGAGGAAACGTAGGAGCACGACTACGAGTCTAGCTACAAGACTCTTAAATAAAGAAAAGCGCTTCGTGGGAGGCAACCCATGCTTAATTGTTTGCTTGTTAGTGTCATATATCTTTTATTAATTGTTTATCCTCATGTTTAAATTTGTAAAAATGCTTTATTTTGTTTTTAACCTCGTCTTAATTGCATATAAAGGTATTTTACATAAGGGATAAGTGTAGGGAGGATTACACACGTTTTCAAAAGAAACGTAAACATGAGAATAACAATTAACTAAAAGATATTTATGTTTGTTTGTTCGAGTCAAATGCTTGTATCGAGTCATAATGGATGTTTTGCAGAAATTTTTGCAGATTCTAAAGATGTAAATTTTCCAAAATTTTTTCCAGAAAATCGCAGACCAGTTTTTGTCAGGATAACCTGACGGCGTCAGGATTGCAACCTGACGGCGTCAGGAAGGAGTAAAAACATCAGATTACTTTTTCTCGTTTTCTGAGCTACTTATAAATTTTTGGAATTTTCCAGGTCTTAATTTTCTTAGAAATTATGTAAACATCCATTCCACAAGCATTATATCCTAGTTTAAATCGAGTCTTATATATATTATTACCGGCGATTTTACGTGAAGGTTTCGTTTGTTTTCTTCAAGTGTGCAGGTTTAGTTTGTCAAGAAGAAGTTACATAAGATTGGAAGGAGCTTTTCACGCAATAATTCTTCTTGGAAAAGAGTTTAACCACCACTTTACACGGATCCTACCGAGCTAATCAGGGGAGTATTAGTTTCTTTCGTTTTTAATTACCTACTTTTATCATAACTTTGATACTTTCGGGGAACATTGGGGACAATGTTCAGTTTAAGTGTAGGGAGGGAAAATAAAACGGGAACTTTGAAACTATGCTTATCCTTGATTATTTGCTTTGTCCAATTGTATTTGTGTAATAAACCATGAGAAAATGTCGGTTAGGGTAATTTTGGCACCAAATTTAAAATTTTTTATGACATATAAGAGTGGGCCATTAGTCTTAACAAAAGCGTCTCACGGATAGGAAGTTATATGACTAGCACAAAAACCCTTTACCACCCAAATTCCACCAAAATGTGAGGATCGCCCTTAGATTAGTAGGAATTAAAGCATTCATCTTTAATGCTTAGAGTGTGAACCGGTAGTATATTAGATTCTAGAACTTGTTTTGTGATGCATTCCGAGATCGCAAGTGAGGCTACACTTGTGTAGTTAGGAATAACTAAATGATAAGAGGCATTAGGATAACCCTTGTTTGATACCTGTAATATAATTACTTCTTCCACTTCGGTTGAGTAATTCCCCCATACCCTTTGCGTTGTACTCATTTTTAGTACACGATACCCCTAGTTAACCCCTCAGAGCCTATCCTTTTCGCGGTTCTCGTGATATTTTGGTTTTTCCGGAATATCAATGAAGAGCATTGTTTACACCCCACCCCCAAATATACACCCAAATCGCCTTAGCCTACTCCTTATGCACTCACTTTTAGTGCAAATGTTTGTTATCACCCTAAACCCTTAGTTCAATTATCTAGTTAATTGCATAAGTTGCTAAGTCGAGTCATATCCTTTGTATACAGTTTTGGGATTCATGGGAAAAGTTAAAGTTTATAAAATGACGGGAAGGGAACGTTAAATTCAAATTCCCTTTGTTTGTGTAATAATGTACCCCAAGTGTTTTGATCTTTTCAATTCGGGTCAAATTAGTGTTAGAGTAATAAAAACTCAAGTGTAGGGATATGCCTGTAAATCCCTAGTATTTTGATGTTATCATAGAGGATGGTAGAGTAAAAGTGTATGAAAAAAAAAAAAAAAAAAAATCGAAAAAATAGAAAAAGAGAAAAGAGAAAAAAAATATAGAGTAAAAAAAAAAAAAAAAAAAACCATACGGGCTACCATCCTACATCTATCCTTTAAATTTATGTTTGATTATTTCCATTGCCTAAAGTTTTAGAGTGTCGAGTCTTGGCTTAGCAACGCCATTCTTCATATGCATTTAACATAGAGATTTTTGACTTACCACCACTAAATAGCCTATCCCACCAAACCCTTATTTCCCTACCGTAAGCCTAACGTTACAACCCTTTAAAGACCTCTTTGATAGACTTTCCTAGGTGCTTACGCCAAAGCGATGGAGGTTTGATCTATTCTCAAGCCTATGGTAATCTATGTACTAGGACCGGTTAATGAGTGTTTATCCTCCATTTCCTATATTGTTATATTTCATATATACACCCGAGAGAGATGTGAGTATCCAAACACCCCATGTGAGGTGCTAGTATGTAATTTCCGTGCTTGTTATGACTTTTGCGGGGCTTATATGTGTTGTGGACTGTTTTGAATTAATGCTTCATGACCCCTAACTTATAAATTAATTGGCTAAAAGCACATTTGCTTGAGGACAAGCAAATAACAAGTGTAGGGATATTTGATAAGGTTTTAAAAGGTACCATTTTGAGGGGTCGTTTAAATCCTTATTTGATCACTTTTGTATCCGTTATTGCTTAATATCGTTCCTTTTCACTTTTTAGGTATCGTGAAGGCAAAATGCTGGAATGGCAATTATTTGGACGAAAAGGCGCGAATATATGAAGAAAATGGCCAAAGTCAAAATCGAGACACTCACAGTTGCTGAAAGTATAAGGCGACGGCGTCAGGTGCTATTGGCGACGCCGTCCCAAAATTATTGAGACGATCCAGAACCCAAAACTCGTATTTTTAAGTGACGACGTCCAGTTATGGAAGAGTAGGCCGTCGCTACTCAGACGGCCTAGATGCAATCCAGACGACGTCAGAAGCTGAAGAGGACGGCGTCACGGACATAAGGTGATGCCGTCGCAAGGTTAACGTGGCCAAGACGAAACTCTAATGGCGGCGACACGACGGCGTCACTAAACATAAGGTGACGCCGTCGCAATTGTAATCTTATATATAGAATCCGAATTTTTCAGTCTTTGTGTGGAGAGTCTTTGGAGTAAAAACCTAAAACCGAACCTAAGGTGTCTTGTACAGTATTTTAGGGTTTTAAACCCTATCTTACATCAAGATAAGTCTTTACTTCATTAATTCAATTATGTCTTTGATTATTTGTGTGTATGCTTGCATGTTCTCCATGTCCGGCTAATTTATTTGTGTGTTTGCTTAGGAAGTATGAAACTTAATTATTGAATATTGATTGGTTGTTTCTTATCTTAGTTGATTAATGATCTAGTAATGCGATAGGTCATTCGTTGTGTACTTAATGCTTGATTCATCTTTGTGAACCTTAGAGTATAATTACCTGAGTAATTGTAGGCTAAACCATCCAAAGAGCGCCTTAGAGTAGGAGTTTATAATATCTAGTGGGTTTGTAGACAAGACCCTTTGGTAAGTTCGAAGAGTTAGGGAGAAACGCATACCCTACAACTTTAGACACACAACGCAACTAGGAATAAGACGTGACACTCAACCATCAATAGGAGATAATTAAGGAGTAATACAAACTAAGTAAACACATCTTTAAACTATCATACGAGCACACATTAATTAGACATAGACTCCCACAACCTTAGTTTAGATAATTAGATAATAGTAGAGTAATCGGTAGAAATACCAACCCCCCAAATCCAATACCCGAGATTCGTACCTTTCCATTTTCATAAAAAATAAAAAGATAAAAAAATAATCTTCCTCAACCTTAACCTTAGCGTAGTAACTCCCTACTAGCATTCCTATTCCCCTAGAGAACGATATCAATACCCGTGGCTTACCCTAATTACTACACTACAACGATTAGGTTCACTGCCTAGGGTGTTATAAAACTTGCTCGAAGAAAAGGAAGTTCCTTTGACCCCGAACGACGCGTGTAGCGTTATCAAATATTATGAGAGCTTGTTAGCTGAAATCACACACGAAGAACCCGTAAACTCTCTAAGTATGGGGGACGAGCGTCTTAGCACTATTCCGGAAACGGAATAGTCTAGAGTTGAGAACCTTGTCCCAATCCCAAGTGAGTCCGAGGGTATTTCCGATAAAATGTGTGATATGCCTTTTAACGATAATTCTCCTCCTTGTGACATTTCTAATGATCATTCTGAGATTTTCTCCAGTTCTGACAATGATTATACTTCGTATGATGATGATTTGTCATCTTGTGAAGACATTGATTATGTAGATGGTGAGGAGTACGCTCCAGGAGTTCTTGAAATTTCGGACAATTCTCCGAGCGACAGTCCCACTCCGTTGTCAAAACCTATCGTTGCTGAATCTTTTCCTTCTCTCACTCCATTAATTTCTCCGGAAATTGATGTTACAGACTGTGATTCGGGGGGAGATACTATTTCACTTGAGAAAATGCTATACGATGAACCGTCACTTTCTCTTCCCCCGAAGGAAGTTAATGTTGAAGAAATTGTTGATGTGAAGCATTCAGATCCTCCAAAGCTCGAGCTCAAGGATTCTTAAGCTTAATTTTAGGTTAGTTAAAGTTAGATTTAGGACTTGATTTTGATTATGCAAGTAGTTAGTAGTACTAAGATGTTATGTCTTTGCTTAATCTAGGCTTTGTAGCTTGTTATCATACTTATTTTTAGCCTTCAATAAGCCCAAGTGGGCTGTTTTGTCCTGATTTATAACAGCAAACAGAAACTGCAGCAGCCTTTGCACTTTTTTTCTTTAGTAGCAAAAAAATCAAAAAAATAAAATAAGTAGCAAAAAGGGAAGGAGGTGGGACTTGAACCCAAGACTTCCTGCACCAAAATGCCACGCACCACAAACCCAATCAATTACCATTTGTGCTAGTACTAGTCTCATGTTATGTTTTAATTTATTAGTTAGTTAATGACATAAAGCCAGTTTAAGCTAGCAGCCATTTTAGTGCTTATTAGTTTTCTTTTCTCTTTTTTTTTTTCTGCTTGTTAGCCCTCCCCA
Source organism: Chrysanthemum seticuspe (assembly GCA_019973895.1). Lineage (NCBI taxonomy): Eukaryota > Viridiplantae > Streptophyta > Magnoliopsida > Asterales > Asteraceae > Chrysanthemum > Chrysanthemum seticuspe. The sequence goes on from BPTQ01000001.1 coordinate 107,715,429, forward strand.
AAGTCCTTTTTAGATGTCTTAGACTAGTATTCATTGGGTTAATTGCGTTTTTATAATTAGCTTTAAGTTTCCCGTAATTTCCCTTAGTATTTTAGATTAATTTTAGGACTCCCGTAGATTTCCTTAGTGTAGTTTTATTGCTTTCCTTTAAATTCCAGTCAATTAGTTTAAATTGTTTAAATTCCCGTTTTACGTTTTATTGCACTTTAGTTAATTTTAAGTTTCCCTTTACGTTTATTGTTTCCTTAGATTAGTTTTTAATTTCCCGTAGTCGCTTTAGCTTAGTTTACTTGCTTTATTTAAATCCCCGTCATGTAGTTTAAAATTCCAAAATTTAAAATTCTTTGTATTCAAGCATCCTATCCCAAACCAAAACGTAACCGTCAATTCACTCCTCGTTGGGAAACGACCCGGGTAATCACTTGCCCGGTATCACTTATCGAGTATTCGCGGGTTTTGCGTGTCGATGTTTTTCCTAAAACGGTTGATTTGTAATTCTCTCGTTTATTTCGTATTTGATATTTTTATATTATAATTGACTCATCATTTTGGCGCCGCTGCCGGGGAGGATGTGTTGCGACAATATCGTTACGGTTTGACGATTAGTGACTTGAAGAACCTTTCTCGTGAAGTTATTGCTTAATAAAAGATAAAATACATCAATCATATAACATTGTTTAATAAAAGATTTTCCTTTTCTTTTTGTATTTATATAAAAGTTAAAAAGCCCAAAAATATTTTGTTTTCATTGTTTAATAAAAGATAAAATACATCAATCATATAACATTCTCAATTTGAGTGTTATCATAATAAGTTCCCAAACAAAATATTCAAAACTTGCCTTTGTGTCACTTGCGTGAAATACGCTTGTGATTATTGGCTTAAGTTCTTTGTGTTTTTGCTTCGGTATCGTTTTGATTGATTGGTTTTTGTGCATGTGCACTCGTTTTCATTATAAAACCCCAAAAACATTCTTCTCATTCCTCTTATCCGTATAATTCTATTTCTCTTTCCCTCTTTTACCATTTAATTATATTCTTCGTTATCCTCATTACCGTTTAATTCTCTTCTTTTCCCTCTATATGTTTAATTCTAATGGAGGACACGCGTACGATGTTAGAATTGCTCCAAGTACCCATCGAGAGTTACGAAGATGCTATCGTTGTACCGGAGATTCTTTCCGAGAATTTCGAGATAAACACCGGTTTAATTCAACTAATTATGTCAAATCAATTTTATGGTTTTGAGAGGGATGATCCCTATGATCACATCCGATTGTTTGATAAGTTAATTTCAACTATAAAATATAAGGATGTTCCTCATGACGCAATTAAGTTGATGTTATTCTCGTTTTCTCTCGAGGGGGCAGCCCGGAATTGGCTCGAAAAAGAACCCCCTCGATCGATCACTACTTGGGAAGATCTCGTTTCGAGATTTGTAAATCGTTTCTTTCCTTATTCTAAAACGAAAATTCTTAAGAACGAAATTACAAACATCCAACAGTCTTTTGATGAAAGTTTTGGTGAGGCATGGGAAAGATTCAAAGATCTCCTACGAAAATGCCCACATCATGGTTTCTCGGAATTGCTTCAGATCGATATGTTCTACAATGCGTTAACAAAAACCGATCAAGATTCACTTAATACAGCCGCCGGTGGCAATATCTTGTATCGTACCCCGAAAGACATATTGACGATCATCGAGAATAAATCGAAAGTTCCGACATCAAGAAACAAGCCGGTTGTTTCTAAAGTCAATACTAATACTCCTTCTACGAAAAGATGTGATTATTGTGGTGGTCCCCATCCTTATTATGACTGTCAAGCCACCGATGACGACGTCTACAATGCTACAACAGCTCAATATCGCAAGACTTTCGTTTTCGATGATGATGAGGACTCAATTCAAATGAAAGAATATTATGAGAGCTTGTTAGCTGAAATCACACACGAAGAACCCGTAAACTCTCTAAGTATGGGGGACGAATGTCTTAGCACTATTACGGAAACAGAATAGTCTAGAGTTAAGAACCTTGTCCCAATCCCAAGTGAGTCCGAGGGTATTTCCGATAAAATGTGTGATATGCCTTTTAACGATAATTCTCCTCCTTGTGACATTTCTAATGATCATTCTGAGATTTTCTCCAGTTCTGACAATGATTATACTTCGTATGATGACGATTTGTCATCTTGTGAAGACATTGATTATGTAGATGGTGAGGAGTACGCTCCAGGAGTTCTTGAAATTTCGGACAATTCTCCGAGCGGCAGTCCCACTCCGTTGTCAAAACCTATCGTTGCTGAATCTTTTCCTTCTCTCACTCCATTAATTTCACCGGAAATTGATGTTACAGACTGTGATTCGGGGGGAGATACTATTTCACTTGAGAAAATGCTATACGATGAACCGTCACTTTCTCTTCCCTCGAAGGAAGTTAATGTTGAAGAAATTGTTGATGTGAAGCCGTCAGATCCTCCAAAGCTCGAGCTCAAGGATTCTTTACCCGAATTTGAAAGTTTCATCTTTGATACGGCTGAGGAGTGTAGTGGCAGTCCCACTTCTCATCCCGATATTTCTCTTTCGACTTATGAGTCGGTTTGCTTTGATATCGATCATACTGAAGATACGAGTCGTGGCAGTACCACTTCTTATGCTCGTATCTCTCTTCCCGAGTATGATTCGTTTCTCTTTGATCTAGATCCTGAAGAGTTCTCCGGTGAACTCTCTCATATCATATCTCCTCCAGAGTATGATCATTTCTATTTTGATCTTGATCTTGACCTGGGGGGAGACATGCTCTATCATGAGAGTTTGCTTATTGAGGACACTACCACGCCTCTCCCTCCCGAGGTAATTGTTGAAAATAACCAAAAGAGATTTAATGATGAAATTCAAATGAAGGAAAATATGAAATTTGATTTTGAGGATGAAGAATGGATCCTAATTGTTATTAACATCTTTCTTCCAATCCTCACATATAATGTGACTTCTCCTCTCCTTCATTCCTACGGGAGTGAGGACATCATCTTTGACCCCGGCATCTTCACTTATCATTCTTTTGTGCCGGTTATATCTCATCAGAGTGGAACTTTTAGCACATTCAATGTTTATCCAAACCAATTGAATGAAAGTCCGATGGAGATTTTCTCTTCCACCTGCTTCCCCATGGACCAATGAATTCGGGGTCGAGTCAAGCTAGTGACTCGGTTAACAAAATCAGTAGCATTTCATGAGTGTCCACCCATGTTTCTGACTTCTTTCTATTTTCTAACACTAAGTGTGGGGGAATTTCCCCCACTGTTGTTTGCTTGTTGTGTGTTTGCTCTATGTTTTCAGGATTCCCGTAGATCGTGATGATTGATGCGCTTGTTTTCAATCCAGCCGCCCAATATCCGATCTTTTTGCTAACGTTTATCTAGGGATATCTTATTAATCCTTTTTTGTGAAAAAAGATTTCGCTTCCACACTTGGCTAGTAGTATTACCTTTTTCCGTTCTATAGTTTCGGCTACAGCCGGTACTTTGAATATTGAGGGCAATATTCAATTCTAAGTGTGGGGGGGGGGGAATTCTAGCGAATTTTGATCACAATGTACCTTCTAGTACCCTAGCACCCCCGTTTTGACCAAAAATTTTAATTTTTTTTATCGTTTTAAGTCAAGTATTTATATTTACAAGAAGTGCTTTGCACAAAAATAAAACGTTAATGCTTCAGTGTTAATGGTAGTTTAGTCTTGATTAGGCTAGAACAAGGGGAATCCCGACTCTGCTAGAGTATTGATCTAGCTGCTCTCTTAACATTAGGCTAAGGTTTTACGCGTTGTGCAAATGAAAATGCTAAGCGTGGAGTAGTTGGTTCTCTTTAGAGCTTATATAAGTAATTTATGGCTTTTTCTCCCATAAGCTAACTAATTGGACTAAAATACATGCTCGTTGTCAAACTTTTGAACATTCAAATCGTCTAGTTACAATAAAAAGTTTTTAAGCAAAATTGATTTAGAGTCCGAGTTCAATTTTTTATTTAAATTTCCGAGAAAGCATACTTTCTAAAAATCTGAATAAAGTTGCAAAATGAAAGTATCGTAAAGTTGCTTAAATGATGCAAAAGTTGCAAGCTTAAAGTTCAAAGTTCAAAAAAAAAAAAAAAAAAAAAAAAAAAAGATGAAAAAGTGAAAAAAAAGAAAAGTGAAAAAAAAATTGAAAAAAAAAATGAAAAATGAAAAAATGTGAGTTGCATGAATAAAAGCACTATGTTGCTTATGAATAAATGTGCGAAACTTGCTTTTTCTTAAATTTAAATCGGAAGTTGAACTCGTATTCGTCAAAGTTGTCTAAAAGTTTGACGGTAATTTGGAAATCCTTGATTTCAAAGCTCCCGAAAGCTCCGATACTATTCTCGAGGGTGAAAACCTAGCCTCCTTAAAAGGACAAGCTGAGAAGAAAGTCGCTACATGGAGTGATCTCACCTTTGAATCTCGAATTTCTAAATTATCGTCGGTTGTGATCCATTTAGGTTTAGTTTTAACTTAACGGTAGCTTCGTAAATCTTTGGAATCGAATTCCCGCTAATTCCGGTACTATTCTCTGTGAGGTGTCAAAAGCCCGGTTACTTAAAACTTATGTTTTGGGATGTGCCGAGAAGAAAGCCGCTACATGGAAGAGGCCCTTTCGATCCTTAGACTTTCGTCATTTCCGGTGGGTTAGTACTTTAGTTAAGTGGATAACAACCATAACAAATTTCGATTTTAATGATCAAACTTTTGAAAATGAGCACACGAACTTAAATTGTATAAACTACGGGAGTAAAAAGTTAAGTCTCGACTTACATAGATTATTTGTATAAGTAGTGTTAGAATTTTACACAAACGTTTGCACAATAAGTTAAAGCTTAGTTTGAGAGTATTAAAAAGAGGATGACGATTACAATTCCCCGGAGACACCCATTTTGTGTGAATCCCGTTCCATGATGCCATGTTTTGAAAATCAAGCATGTTATTTATTTACGTTCAAGTTTAAATTTCTCGTAGTGAATAAAAAGTCGAAACGGGGTATTCTTGGTATTCTTGATCCTTTCATTACTTCATATGATCAGATTGCTAGGGACTAGCAATTGATAGTGTGGGGGGATGATGAGTGGCCTTTTACTCATCATTTTAAGCTCGAAAAACCCACGAAAACGTCTAAAAACACTGAAATATAACCAATTATACTGCAAATATCCTTGGTGTTAGGAACATGTTTTAATTATCAAGTGTAGGTCATTTCATTTGTAATAGGTCGTTAATTAATATGGTTTATAAATGTTTGTAATTGATTTCACAGCTCATGTAGTAAGCCCATGAGCTGTGATAGAAGGTTCTTCTAGAACCAAGGGGAAACACCCCTACTTATGTAAACACTATAAATACCCCCTCCCTAGAAGGGAGAGGGTTGTTGGTTCTAATTGCAATTATCATTTTCATTAATCATTCATTAGTTCCTTCCACTTTCTCTCACTAAAACTTTCTCTCTCTAGAAATACATATTGTTGTGATAAGATGGTGACCTAACAAGTGGTATCAGAGCCAAGGGATAATTTAGGTTAATATTGATTAGATTTAATAGAAATCCGGACTTAAAAACGTGTTTTAGATTGAAATTTATGAATTTTTTGGACTGAATACGTGTTTCTGCGAGTTTCTCGTGAGTTTTGGCGAGTTTGGCGAGTTAGCCATGAAGATTAGCGAGTTTCTTTGACTTTCTGCGAGTTTCTCATGAATTTTTTTCGCATTTCTTTGAATTCTGGCGAGTTTGCCTTGTATTTTGGCGAGTTTCTTGTAGTATTTTGGCGAGTTTCTAGTATTTTGGCGAGTTTCTTGTATTTTGGCGAGTTTCTTGTAGTATTTTGGCGAGTTTCTAGTATTTTGGCGAGTTTCTTGGATTTTGGCGAGTTTCTTGTATTTTGGCGAGTTTATTGTATTTTGGCGAGTTTCTTCTCTGCTAGTTTAGTTCTTGCGAGTTTGGTTCTTGCGAGTTTCTTCTCTGCGAGTTTGGTTCTTGCGAGTTTGGTTCTTGCGAGTTTCTTCTCTGCGAGTTTTGTTCTTGCTAGTTTGGTTCTTGCGAGTTTCTTCTCTGCGAGTTTGGTTCTTGCGAGTTTGGTTCTTGCGAGTTTCTTCTGCGAGTTTCTTCTGCAAGTCTGGATTTCTGCTACTAATCTACATAAACCTAAACAACATCTATCCTTTAAAGATCCATAACACATCATCAACACAAATTAAAAAAAAAAAAAAAAAAAAAAAAAAAAAAAAGTTTTTTGGCGGGAAAATTTGAGTAAAATTTAATTTCTAGGGGAGACTAAACGTTCAATTTTTACGCGAAATTCAAATTTTGGTTTAACTGTGAAAATTTTGGTCAAAAATTCAAATTTTTGGGCCTAAATTCGAATTTTTCGGGTCAAATTTGGCGTCAAAATTGTCACAACTCAAATTTTTCTTACAACCTTAAAACTGCATTTTATAGTGAATTTCAAATTTTGGGGGAGAAAAATTTTTCATAATTATTTTTGGAGGGAAAATTATAATTCACTATATCAATGTCTCTAATGCTTTCACAAATCTCCTCACCTTCCATCTACTGCTTAAAACCTTTTTCACCAAACCTTGCTACTGATGATTCTGAAGATCCATTTGTGGAATTAAACAAAGGAATGATGTTACTGACTAAGATGTTCTCACAATTTAAGAATTCAAAGAGTCAGACTTCATCTGATCCCCGAAATCAAGCAGTCATGCTAGGTGAAAGAGTTGATGTACAAGGAAGGAATGCTCAAAGGCTTGTCAAGAATGATGAGAATACTGCAAATGTCATTAATACGGACAATGAGGATGACAACAGCAGATTTGGGGAAGATATCATACCCAACTATGACACCGAGCCCAACTTTGATGAAGAACAGATGGTTGAGGAAGATATCGTTTCCACCTATGACACAGAGCCTACATTGGAAAAGCAGGATGACAACAGCAGATTTGGAGAAGATATCATATCCAACTATGACACCGAGCCCAACTTTGATGAAGAACAAATGGTTGAGGAAGATATCGTTTCCACCTATGACACAGAGCCTATCTTTGACAAAGAACAGATGGTTGAGGTACAATCTACTGTTGTTCATATTCTGCCTGCAAATGCGAAACAAACTGAGCAACCTAAATTCAGAAATGAAGGAGAGGTTGACCAGCATGTTGCACAATGTCCAGACAACTGTCTCATGTCTGAGCCCTTAGTTGCAAACAATACAACTGGATCATCAAATCAAATTCTTGAATCTGAAAACATTCTTCTCAAAAAGACCATTGCTCAATTTCAAAAAGATTTTTCAAAACTAGAGACACATTGCAAATCTCTTGAATTTAAAATGCAAAATAATTGTGTGGATACATTAGTAAAAGAAAATGAGCATTTAAAGGCTCAAATTCAAGCAAAGGGGTTTGCGCATGTTGCGTTACAAAACAAGTTGAGAAGATTAACTGGCAAGAGTGTGGATACTAAGTTTACAAAACCAACAATCTTGGGGAAATCGTCACTACAACCAATCAGAAACCAATCAGTAGTTAGACAACCAACTGCTTTTAAATCTGAACGATCAAAATCTTCAAAACCACGGTTTGCCTCCCAAGTTGTTGAGAATAATCATTTGTCAAATCCAGTCACTCCACATTCCTGGCCTAAGAAAAATGCTTCTGTTTCTGTTAAATCTGTTTATGTTAAACCTCAACAAGTAGTTGCAACTGGCCCGTCTAGGATTAGTTCGAACACTGTGTCTAAACCGAGCATTAAAATTAAAAATTCATATGATTCAAATGACACGTACAAGAACTATGATCTAGAAAAGGCTAGGAAAAGGGCACTACTCCAAAAGGATGGAATCTTAGGTTCACGACCTCGTGTGATGCCTTCTAGTGTATTGCAGAACAGACCTAAGTGTAGTCAACAGACAATTCGAAATAGACCCGTTGAACTGAGAAACAAACTTCAGAAACCTAATAGGTGGATCAATATAGGACAACGACTCTTTCCAAAAGAAGTTTCAGCATTTCCTAGATCTAATCTTAGGTGGATACCCACGGGTAGAATTTTTAAAACTATTGGTCTTAGGTGGATTCCTACAAGTAAGATATCAAATATTTGCAACAAAACAGTGTGTTCAGGTGTCAAGAAGATAATTGACACTACATCTTTATGCTTCTAACATCTGGAATCCAGTTACCCTTGGGGATCCATGTTTCTTCTATCTTGCCCCCTCCTATTTTCTTTACAGGTACAACAGCAATGGCTTCTAAGTACAACAGCTTAGGACCCGTTTCTCACTGTCTAAAACATAATGATCCATCAGCTGCATCACCATTGTACTCAATCTTCAAGAATTGGAAACTTTGTTTTGCTCCACTGTTTGGAGATTCTTTAGAAAGCTGTGCTTCAGTTGTATCTAATGTTTTCGCTGCATAACCTGATCATAGTCTAATTCTAGATACACCCTGAATCTACAACAACAACCCTTGCTGGAGATGCACCTTCAATCGAATCTCTGATAACAGTAGATCAAATTGTTTCCAACAACAATGACACAACTGATGATCAAATTCAGAAGTTTTATCAGCAATTGATTCTCACAAGATATTTATGGTACTTCATACCTCTTTGATTAATTGAACGTACACGGTTACGCTGTCTCCGATTTCATCATCAACATACGTGGTGTATGTTTTGATTCATCGAAAACATCGGGGGGAAGAAAGAGTATATGTCATGTGCTTTCTTTGCCTTCTTTGCGAAAACTCTTTCCCTTCACGAGTTTCTACAATCAGGGGGAAGAAATGAGACGATATGTGGTTCAAACGTCTTACTTTGGTGTTATCGTTTCAACTTTCGCTGGGTTATTTTGTGTGAAGTTACCTACATATGATGCTTTAACTGTATTATGATGCCTCGCACATGATCATTTTATCGAGTATTCGCATATACACAGTCGATTATTATTCCGATATACCGCAACAATCAGGGGGAAGGAGTATTATTTCATCTCTCAAGGTTTGTTTGGTGTGAAGTGTCTGCATACGTGAGAAGATCTTGTTGATTTCTTGCATGTTACCCCAGAACGAATTTTCCGCATTATGCACAACTGTGATTACGTGACAATTCAGATTTGCTTGGTGTGGTTTACTGTTCATCTACAAATTTTGATATGCACTTAAAACTGTAAAAAGTTAGAAGACATGTTAACTACATCAAATTGTTGAATCTAATGAAGATGGTTGTCAGTTTGGGGGGAAGCTGATTCAGAAACTTTACCAAAAGGAAGTGTATGGAGAAGTTTCTAAAGACATGCAGTGCGGATTGGGAAGATTGTTGAGAATTGCAGTTAATCTCTTACGGTTTCTCAGGATGAATAAGTTTAAAAGTCTTGATGTAAGGGAATTTGTTGAAAAACTTGATTGGGTCTATGTTATCAAGCTGAAATGAATTTGAAAAACAAAACAGACGCTAAAGGCACTGTGATTCGCAACAAATCTCGATTTTCAAAATAAAGGACCCCATGGTACGCATCAGTGCCACATTCCTATAAAAGGAGCGAAAGCTTCTTACTGTTGCGTAAAACTTATCAAAACTTTCATTTTTCAAAGTTTTGCTCAACAACACAAGTACTTCCCCTTATGTTTTCAAAACTTCAAAAGTTAGTATCACTTGTTGAGGGGGAGTATTTGCGAAAATCTTTGCTCAAAATCAAATGTTCTTGAAATCCGTTTCTTCCCAAAGGAATTTCAAACACCTCAAAAAGCATATTTTAATCAACATGTTTTCAAAAACAACATTCATATGCTATTTTTGAGGGGGAGAAATGTGATTAAAATTGTTGATCAGGAAGTTATGGAATCTCATAACGTGCTCGACTCAGATATCACCAATGAATTGACGATCTTTGAATGTCAGTAATCGAAAAGATTTGTCTTTCAAAACTTATCTTAGTATAATGTACCAATTCGAGACACTCTTGATTGACATGACCTTTGACGGGTCTAACCTCCTTTTCAAGGAGTGTTTACATCTTCAAGGTAGTTATTAGAGCTAGTTGTCACCTAAAAACTGACAATGTAACTCTTTAACTATACAACGTAACCGTGTCTCGCGGGGAATTGTCTATCAAGAGTCGATCAATTCAAAAGTGCGAGCTCTACCCTCACTGTGCAGATTTCAGTCAAAACTCATAAGCACATGTGGAGGGGGAGTATTTCAAAAAAAAAAAAAAAAAAAAAAAAAAAAAAAAAAAAAAAAAAAAAAAAAAAACCAAAAACTCTCAAAGTGTTACCAAAACAGGTTTTTCATCATAAACATCTTGAGAGATTTTCAAGAAAAGGTTTTGTGGCAACATAGGATAGTCATGGAGTTAAAAGGTGACTAAGTTTAGGAATAAACGTCCTATGATCCGCCAGAGCCGGAGGGATCTACCCAAGGACACCACAAATAGTTAGTATTTAGAAGTCCTTAGGTATGATTGAAAAAGGAGAAAATGAGAATCGGAGAAAGAAGGAGTTGAAGAATTAAAAAGAAAAGTTAAAGAAAAAGGTGAAAAGAAATAGCCCTCCAAATTATTCAACTTAGGGCAGACACCGGGTTTAATTCATATGCTACTGGTTGTCACAAGATGACACCGGTATTGAAGACAAGTCGTCATGGACCCAGTGACGCAATGCACTAAACCTTCTAAGCCACTCAAGTTCTCTCAAAAGAGCTTGTTTCATTCTCACAGGGAACCCTACGTAATCTATCGACTCTCTCTTAGAGATTGTTGGTATTGAAGAAGGAGACCCTCTCCCTAGTCTCCGCTCAGGAAAATCAAAATGCACTAATCGAGTCTAGAGCCATGAGATTCATCAAAAAGATCTCTTAGGAACACTTATATATTTCATCACTTGTTGTTCAAACAATAAGGACACAAGTGACATTTTTCTAGAGTCCTACGCAGATCTTAGCAATCTGCCAGAACATTTATGAGGGGATTCACAATTGTGATCCTCAATGATTGAATGGAAATTCCTGCCAGGGTCAATATCAAACAGCCCTGACAGCAGGTCACTTCGGTAACTCCTTGTGGGTTACGCTTAGTGTGTCTCAAACGGTCTACAGTCATGGGGTGATGCTTCGGTGTACCTCAGCGACTCATCTGAACTGTAGGTGTATTTCGGTACATCGCGTTATCTCACTTGTGGGACTCCAGTTCAGGAACAGCCTTTGTGAGAATTAGAGATGTGTTTTCACATAATGCTGTTAACACTCTTGAAGTTCAAACTTGTAAGTGCTGGATTATTTCTAACCCATGTTTTATGTTTTTTCTTCTTATGGATGCTCACGGGTAGAAAAGATCGTGCAGACTTTTCACATGCTTCTACCAACATCAACACTAATTGAAAGTTCTCTCAAAAAGCAAAGAAAATTTCAGAAAGATTCTACATCAAAGTCAAAGAATCTGCAAAGTTATGAGATAAAGATCAAAGTTAAAGATGTTGATAAAGGCAGATTTCACAACTGATCACAACAACAAGAACAAAGAACAAAGATGCAAAGAATCAAAGACGTCACAAGCCATGAACGCCAAAGAAGTTCAAGACGTCAAACGACCTAAGCAAGACAACAAATGATGACCAACCCTTAGGGGGAGATTGTTAGGAACATGTTTTAATTATCAAGTGTAGGTCATTTCATTTGTAATAGGTCGTTAATTAATATGGTTTATAAATGTTTGTAATTGATTTCACAGCTCATGTAGTAAGCCCATGAGCTGTGATAGAAGGTTCTTCTAGAACCAAGGGGAAACACCCCTACTTATGTAAACACTATAAATACCCCCTCCCTAGAAGGGAGAGGGTTGTTGGTTCTAATTGCAATTATCATTTTCATTAATCATTCATTAGTTCCTTCCACTTTCTCTCACTAAAACTTTCTCTCTCTAGAAATACATATTGTTGTGATAAGATGGTGACCTAACACTTGGAATGTGTTTTTATGTGTTTCAGGTACAAAGGATCGAAAACAGGGCAAAAAGGGACAAAAATGAGCTTGGAATGGAAAAAGTGCTTAGCGGACGGAGCCGGGAGTGGATTTTCTACATTTTCAGAGCCCCGGACACGTTTTTGGAGTGAGAGTGGGAAAACAAACCCGATACCAGTTTACCATTTTACCCCTAAACCCGAACCCAAATTACCAATTCACCCATTTTTCATTAAAAACAATTATTTTTATTTAAGACCAATTTTTATTTTTAAAACAATTATTTTTATTAAATTTTTTTTTATTATTAAAAACCACTTTTTTACTTTTTTAATAAAAACCATTTACAAAAAAAAAAAAAAAAAAAAAAAAAAAAAAAAAGTACTCACTTTTACAAAATATCCTTTTAAAACAAAACTACCCTTTTAAACCTTACTACCTTTTTTTTAATCCTACTTAACCTTTCAAAACCTTAAACCCCCTATTGACCCAAGACCAGTCAAAACCCAAGATACCCCACAACACCTTGGCGCCAAAAAGTATCCAAAGCCCCCTCCTTCCCTGTCACTCTTACCAGCTGCGCTACAATCCAACACAAAGTCACATGGGATATCAGTGCCACGCTGGCAATCCACAAAACAAAAGAGATCAATGGCTGTAAATTCAAGGCTTGGTCCCCAAGCTTAAATCAAAGGTCCTGATTTGTTTTAAAGAAGCACATGGACTCAACATTCTCAACTCTCTCACAAAACAAACACAACAAGAAGCAGACAAAGAAAGAGGAGAGAAGGCAGTTTTGATTTTAGTATAAATAGGCATTTGGTGTAATTGTAGAATCTGTCTAGAATTTTTGAGTTCTAGTACCATTTTAGTTTCCTTGTCATTTACTTTATTGTCAACTTTTAATTTAAATGCAATTTAAATTTCTGTTTTTAATTCCATTGCAATTTTAATTTTTTCATGTTCTTAAAATTCTGTCTCTTGTGCTCTAAAATTGTTTGTTAAAGTTGTTTTCAACTCAGTTTAAGGTTGTGAAATTGATGCAATTTAGATTTTTAAAGCTTCTATATCTCATTTCTTTAAACAGGTTCTAAGTTTTCTGCCTAAGGGCTGTTTGGATTTGCAAAGTTTATGGGTCAAAAGTTCACTTTTGACCCATTTTTTAAGTTGAAATAGTTTTATTCAAGTGTTAATTTAATACTTTGAAGTTGCTATTAGTTTTCAATTGTTAGAAGTTAGTTTAGAATAGTTTTTTTTATGAATCTGCCAGAACTGTCCCCATAGCAGCCCTTTTGATAAGCTCCATATTAAGCTTATTTAAGCTCCACTTTAGCTCCTATTTAGTTTTTTTAGGTACCTTAGTATACCAATGTTATATGTTCAAGCATGTTTTTAGTTTCAGAAATCATTTGTTAGCTAATATTACCCTTTAAAGTACCACCTTCACTGCCTTTTATGCCCTGTCACAGCAGCCCAATAGTCATTTTTAAGCTTAATTTTAGGTTAGTTAAAGTTAGATTTAGGACTTGATTTTGATTATGCAAGTAGTTAGTAGTACTAAGATGTTATGAAAAGATTAAACGTCATTTCAATGAGTTATTTGAATCAATAAAGGTCACTCGTAACAAAAATACCGAATAAATATCTTCATTGCAAAATGAAATTGAGAATCTGAAGAGCCAGGTAAAAGGGAAAATGCCAATGACCAATGGGGAGAACGGTGGATCAAAGGTAACTGTCTGTCATAAATATGCTTTGTCTGTGAAATATGTTCCTCCTCATCTCAGGAATAACAAACTTGCTATTCAAACATATTTCTCATCCCTTAAGGATTGTCTAGAATGTCTCCGTGAGATTGTTGAAGAAGATAAGTTAGAAAAACCACTTGACAATGCAATTGGGCATGCATGCTTATATGCCAAACGATCTCAAGAAATTCTAGAATGCTTAATCACAATATGCCCTAAGTCTTTAGGTGAGAGAGTTAATCCTTTGATTCCGTGTTCTATGCCTAGTGCCAAGTATGATATCAATTCGATGCCCGATGTTTTGAATGTGAACTGTAGTATACCTTCAAGTAGTTCAGATTCCAGATCTGTTAAAGCTAAGAAAGCGAACTCTAGTATGCCTTCTAGGAGTACAAATCCCAGCACTTCTAGTGTTAAGAAAGTAAACCTTAGTGTGCATGCATGTAATTCAGATCCCAGCACATCTAAACAAGAGATGCAAAGAGTAGCAAAACCAACTAATGTTCCCATTCCCTCTACAGGAGTAATCAGTGACATTAAAGCGAGCATGTCAAAGTCTCAAGACAACACAAGGAATGATAGGACCTCGCAAGCTAAGAATGTGCATTGGAAGAGAGTAGAAGACCAACCTAGGAACTTTAAGCTTGAGTCGAATAAAACGAATCGTGTTGATTCTAGTATTAGCCATAGGCGTACTGTAATTAATTCGAATTCTGATACTATTTGCAAACCTTGTAATGATGTCTGCTTGAATTCTGTTTCTAATCATGAATGTGGTGTGAATGTTTTGTCTAATGCTGTCATACCCCCAGTTAATATTGCTAATGCAAAAAATTATGATAAAAAAGCTAAAAGGCAGAGGCAAAAGAGAGTTAGAAAATAGTGGAAACCCACAGGAAGAACATTTAGTAAGATAGGTTATCAATGGATACCTTTTGGCTATAAGGTTAAAGAGTCAATGCCCACTAGAAAATGGATGCCTACTGGTAGAACTATTCTCTTAAGAGAAGTGAACATACTTTGAATAGGGCAAATACGGACACTAGTACTGCATCTATTCATAATGATTCTATTACCTCAATTTCTGATATGAATGTTTCTATTTCTGATATGGGTGTTCCAATCACTGTTACTAACCAAATGGAACCCATTCTTGCATGGGGATCCCAATTATCCAGTTATCCATTCTTGTCTGTGTTCAACTGCAGATCGTTCAAATCGTTCTGTGGTACCTGGACTCAGGCTGTTCCAAGCATATGACTGGCGACCGGTCGCGGCTCATGAACTTCGTGAGTAAATTCATCGGGACAGTTAGATTCGGGAACGACCATTTTGGAGCTATCATGGGTTATGGAGATTATGTGGTTGGTAAAAGTGTAATTTCCAGGGTATATTATGTAGAAGGTCTTGGTCATAATTTGTTCTCTGTTGGTCAATTCTGTGATTCCGATCTAGAAGTAGCTTTTAGAAAACATACTTGTTTCGTTAGAGAACTTGATGGTGTAGAATTGTTAAGAGGTACCCGAGGTTCAAACCTATACACCATCTCTATCGATGACATGATGAAGTCCTCTCCAATCTGCTTGCTGTCAAAGGCTTCTAAAACAAAGTCTTGGTTATGGCATCGTCGTCTCAATCACTTGAACTTTGGTACCATAAACAACCTTTCCAGAAAGGATCTAGTCAGAGGATTACCCAGATTAAAATATGAAAAAGATCATCTTTGCTCAGCTTGTCAATTGGGAAAAAGCACGAAATATGCCCACAAACCAAAACCCACAAACTCTGTAATGGAAGTTCTTCATACCCTTCATATGGATCTGTGCGGTCCAATGAGAGTGCAAACTATTAATGGGAAGAGATATGTGTTAGTAGTGGTTGATGACTACTCCCAATTCACTTGGGTTAAGTTTTTGAGGACAAAAGACGAAACTCCAGATGTCATCATTAAACTTATTAAACAACTTCAGATCAGACTCAACAAAACAGTTCGAATCGTCCGAACTGACAATGGAACTGAGTTTGTTAATAAAGTACTCAATGAATTTTATGAAAATGTTGGAATCAGTCCTCAAAGAAGTGTTCCTCGAACTCCTCAACAGAACGGTGTAGTTGAAAGACGAAACCGAACTCTTGTAGAAGCTGCAAGGACAATGCTGATCTACTCAAAGGTTCCAATGTTTCTATGGGCTGAAGTTATTGCCACTGCTTGTTACACTCAAAATAGATCTCTAATTCACACATCTCATGGAAAGACTCCATACGAACTTGTCCACAATCGAAAACCTGATCTATCATACCTTCGTGTGTTTGGTGCTTTATGTTATCCAACTAATGATGGTCAAGATTTAGGAAAACTAAGAGCCAAAGCAGACATTGGAGTATTTGTAGGCTATGCACCAAACAGAAAAGGTTACCGAATCTACAATAAGAGAACCCGAGATATCATGGAAACAATTCACGTTACGTTTGATGAGCTGACCGGTCAAATGGCTCCTGGACAATCCAGTTCAGGACCCGCACTTCAAAACAGTCCCATTGGTTCATCCCTTGTACCAAATTCCTCTCCATCTATTCCATATGTACCTCCAACTGAAGATGATTTGAAGAAATTGTTTGATCCGATGTTTGATGAACTCTATGAGCCAAGTGCTAATGAACTGTCAATTCCCACAACAGAGGCTGCTCATATCCCTGAGAATGATGTCAATCCTTCAGTCTCAATATCATTAAGTCAAGAAGCGCCTGCTGCTGATAACTCAGTCTCATCAACAAATCATCAATCTTCGAATGTACATCATGGAACTGTTTCTGGCATCAATGATGAAGTTAATCCATTTGCTACTCCTGAAGATGCTCCATTTGAAAACATATTTGCTTCTGAATCATCATCAGAACCATCTTCTTCAGGAGACATCGACTCTGCTACCTCAGTCCCTCAATAATTGCCACATGAACACCTTAGAAAATGGACTCACGATCATCCATTAGACAACATCATTGGAAATCCCTCTCGTCCAGTATCAACACGGAAACAACTTGCAACCGATGCCTTATAGTGCTTCTTCAACTCCGTACTCTCTAAGATCGAACCAAAAGATGTTAAAACTGCCATGAATGAAGACAGCTGGTTCAATGCCATGCAAGAAGAAATTCATGAGTTTGATCGACTTGATGTATTGGAATTAGTACCTGCTCCAGATTGTGCTATGATCATTGCTCTAAAATGGATCTTCAAAGTGAAACTTGATGAGCATGGTGATGTCCTAAAGAACAAGGCTCGATTGGTTGCTAAAGGATACCGTAAAGAGGAAGGTATTGACTTTGAAGAATCATTTGCTCCTGTTGCTCGTATCGAGGCAATCAGAATCTTTTTGGCTAATGCTGCCAGTAAGAATGATGAGTGGCCTTTTACTCATCATTTTAAGCTCGAAAAACCCACGAAAACGTCTAAAAACACTGAAATATAACCAATTATACTGCAAATATCCTTGGAATGTGTTTTTATGTGTTTCAGGTACAAAGGATCGAAAACAGGGCAAAAATGGACAGAAATGAGCTTGGAATGGAAAAAGTGCTTAGCGGACGGAGCCGGGAGTGGATTTTCTACATTTTCAGAGCCCGGGACACGTTTTTGGAGTGAGAGTGGGAAAACAAACCCGATACCAGTTTACCATTTTACCCCTAAACCCGAACCCAAATTACCAATTCACCCATTTTTCATTAAAAACAATTATTTTTATTTAAGACCAATTTTTATTTTTAAAACAATTATTTTTATTAATTTTTTTTTTATTATTAAAAACCACTTTTTTACTTTTTTAATAAAAACCATTTACAAAAAAAAAGTACTCTCTTTTACAAAATATCCTTTTAAAACAAAACTACCCTTTTAAACCTTACTACCTTTTTTTTAATCCTACTTAACCTTTCAAAACCTTAAACCCCCTATTGACCCAAGACCAGTCAAAACCCAAGATACCCCACAACACCTTGGCGCCAAAAAGTATCCAAAGCCCCCTCCTTCCCTGTTACTCTCACCAGCTACGCTACAGTCCAACACAAAGTCACATGGGATATCAGTGCCACGCTGGCAATCCACAAAACAAAAGAGATCAATGGCTGTAAATTCAAGGCTTGGTCCCCAAGCTTAAATCAAAGGTCCTGATTTGTTTTAAAGAAGCACATGGACTCAACATTCTCAACTCTCTCACAAAACAAACACAACAAGAAGCAGACAAAGAAAGAGGAGAGAAGGCAGTTTTGATTTTAGTATAAATAGGCATTTGGTGTAATTGTAGAATCTGTCTAGAATTTTTGAGTTCTAGTACCATTTTAGTTTCCTTGTCATTTACTTTATTGTCAACTTTTAATTTAAATGCAATTTAAATTTCTGTTTTTAATTCCATTGCAATTTTAATTTTTTCATGTTCTTAAAATTCTGTCTCTTGTGCTCTAAAATTGTTTGTTAAAGTTGTTTTCAACTCAGTTTAAGGTTGTGAAATTGATGCAATTTAGATTTTTAAAGCTTCTATATCTCATTTCTTTAAACAGGTTCTAAGTTTTTTGCCTAAGGGCTGTTTGGATTTGCAAAGTTTATGGGTCAAAAGTTCACTTTTGACCCATTTTTTAAGTTGAAATAGTTTTATTCAAGTGTTAATTTAATACTTTGAAGTTGCTATTAGTTTTCAATTGTTAGAAGTTAGTTTAGAATAGTTTTTTTTTATGAATCTACCAGAACTGTCCCCATAGCAGCCCTTTTGATAAGCTCCATATTAAGCTTATTTAAGCTCCACTTTAGCTCCTATTTAGTTTTTTTTAGGTACCTTAGTATACCAGTGTTATATGTTCAAGCATGTTTTTAGTTTTAGAAATCATTTGTTAGCTAATATTACCCTTTAAAGTACCACCTTCACTGCCTTTTATGCCCTGTCACAGCAGCCCAATAGTCATTTTTAAGCTTAATTTTAGGTTAGTTAAAGTTAGATTTAGGACTTGATTTTGATTATGCAAGTAGTTAGTAGTACTAAGATGTTATGTCTTTGCTTAATCTAGGCTTTGTAGCTTGTTATCATACTTATTTTTAGCCTTCAATAAGCCCAAGTGGGTTGTTTTGTCCTGTTTTATAACATCAAACAGAAACTGCAGCAGCCTTTGCACTTTTTTTCTTTAGTAGCAAAAAAATCAAAAAAATAAAATAAGTAGCAAAAAGGGAAGGAGGTGGGATTTGAACCCAAGACTTCCTGCACCAAAATGCCACGCACCACAAACCCAATCAATTACCATTTGTGCTAGTACTAGTCTCGTGTTATGTTTTAATTTATTAGTTAGTTAATGACATAAAGCCACTTTAAGCTAGCAGCCATTTTAGTGCTTATTAGTTTTCTTTTCTCTTTTTTTTTCCTGCTTATTAGCCCTCCCCAAAGTCCTTTTTATATGTCTTAGACTAGTATTCATTAGGTTAATTGCGTTTTTATAATTAGCTTTAAGTTTCCCGTAATTTCCCTTAGTATTTTAGATTAATTTTAGGACTCCCGTAGATTTCCTTAGTGTAGTTTTATTGCTTTCCTTTAAATTCCAGTCAATTAGTTTAAATTGTTTAAATTCCCGTTTTACGTTTTATTGCACTTTAGTTAATTTTAAGTTTCCCTTTACGTTTATTGTTTCCTTAGATTAGTTTTTAATTTCCCGTAGTCGCTTTAGCTTAGTTTACTTGCTTTATTTAAATCCCCGTCATGTAGTTTAAAATTCCAAAATTTAAAATTCTTTGTATTCAAGCATCCTATCCCAAACCAAAACGTAACCGTCAATTCACTCCTCGTTGGGAAACGACCCGGGTAATCACTTGCCCGGTATCACTTATCGAGTATTCGCGGGTTTTGCGTGTCGATCTTTTTCCTAAAACGGTTGATTTGTAATTCTCTCGTTTATTTCGTATTTGATTTTTTTTATATTATAATTGACTCATCAAAGAACATGGTAGTCTATCAGATGGATGTAAAGACAACATTTCTGAACGGAGATCTTAAAGAAGTCGTCTACGTCAGCCAACCCGAAGGCTTTGTGAATCCAGAGCATCCTACTCACGTCTATCGTTTGAAGAAGGCTCTGTACGGTTGAAAGCAAGCTCAAAGGGCTTGGTATGATATGCTATCAAAGTTTCTTCTATCTACCGGTTCCAGCAAAGGAGCAGTTGATCCTACATTGTTCTCCAGAAAGTCAGGCAAACATTTAATTCACGTTCAAATTTATGTTGATGATATCATCTTTGCCTCGACTGACCCCAATGAGTGTGACCGTTTTTCAAATGAAATGGGTTCAAAATTTCAAATGTCGATGATGGGACAAATGTCATTTTTCTTGGGATTACAAATTTCAGAAAGTCCCGGAGGCATTTTCATAAATCAATCTAAATATGCAAATGAGATTTTGAAGAAATTTGGATTCGATTCTAGTGACCCTGTTGACACTCCCATGATTGAACGTACAAAACTAGATGAGGACCACTCAGGGATCATGATAGACCAAACGAAATATCGTAGTATGATTGGATCCCTGATGTACCTCACAGCTAGTAGACCAGACATCTTGTTCGCTGTTTGCATGTGTGCTAGATATCAGGCTAAGCCTACTAAAAAGCACCTTGAAGCAGTTAAACGGGTCTTTCGGTATCTCCAAGGAACCATCAATATGGGACTTTGGTACCCGAAAGACACCGGTATGTCACTAACAGCCTATGCAGATGCTGATCATGCAGGATGTCAAGATACTCGTTGAAGTACTTCTGGAGGTGCTCAGTTTTTGGGTGATAAGCTTGTGAGCTGGTCTTCAAAGAAGCAAATGAGTACTTATATTTCCTCTACAGAGGCGGAATACATAGCCATGTCATCTTGTTGTGCTCAAATCCTATGGATGAGATCCCAATTATCTGACTATGGCTTTGAGTTCAACAAAATCCCACTGTGCTGTGATAATAAAAGTGTTATTGCTCTCTCATGCAACAACGTACAACACTCAAGAGCAAAGCACATCGACATTCGACATCATTTCATCAGGGAGCAAGTTGAAAACGGTGTGGTGGAACTTTACTTTGTGAGGTCTGAATACCAATTAGCAGACATCTTCACCAAAACTCTTCCTAGAGAACGTTTTGAGTTTATTCTTGCACGACTGGGCCTTAAGAGCCTACAACCAGAAACTCTCAAACGTCTTCAAGAGGAAGAAGAGGAGTAAAAGGTTCCTTCATCTATCCCCTGTAAATATTTTTTTCGAAAAAACAAAATACAAAATTATAAAACCTTAAAAAAAATCAAATAGAAAAATATAAAACTTTCAAAATCCATAAAAAAAATTAAAAAAATTTCGAAAAATCTTCAAAAAATATTGTCATTTTGTCATATTTTTCTCGATTCGATTATATCTACGGTCTTGATGTTGTCATTCAAAGAATGACACGGGACTTTAGATGTTGTTCGAATTAAAAAAAAAAAATCAAAAAATCAAAAAAAAAAAAAAAAAAAAAAATTGGGAGAAAGTGAAACAATGGTTTATTGTCATTTCAGGCAGTAACCCGCTTTTCAAAGATAGAACAGAGCCATGCTTTATCTTGGTTTTTCAAATTTCTTGCTCTGATTCTTTAAACTAATCCTTACTATCTAATGAAAACTAGTTGTTTTGAAAAATAACTCGGACTCTATTTTTTATAATCATCTGGACTTAAAAGTTTGTCAAGATATCTATCTCTCAATCAACAACTTATGTCATTGATTGAGGGGAGAATGATTTCAATTAAATCAAAAAGGTTATTTGTCATACAATTGTTTTCAAAAGATAATCATGCAGGTTTAATTCAATGGAGTCTAAAGTCTCAAAATCCGATCCTTATCAGTTAAAACGTTTTCATAATCAAGTCACAATTCTCCTTAAAAGCTTTCAAAATCAATTTAAATCTACAGAGATCACAAATCTCAAATGATTTGATAATTGTGATCAGGGGAGAATTTGTGATTTAAATTGGATTTAAACTGATAATACGGTAAATGGTTTTATAAGGATGTACAAGCTCTCCTTCCTACATGTGCCAAACGATTTCAAATTTTCCATGCACATGTTGAGGGGGAGCATCTATCTTAAACCACAAAGATCTGAAACGTGATCAATTTATATCAATGTGCAGGTTCCTTCTTGTATGTGCAAAACTCTTTCAAACCTCAAGGCACATATTGAGGGGGAGCAAGCTTATGAGAACCTCATCCTTCCCCAAAATGCTTTATCTACTTGATTTGATTAGGGAAGTGATGTTGATATCTTTTAGAAAATGGTAATCAAAGAAGTTAATTCTTTCTCTTGCCTCCGTGTGCAAAACGATTTCAAATACTTGATGCACATGTTGAGGGGGAGCTCTTGTTCTAAAAATATCAAAACAATTCAGGTACAAAATGCTTTGATAAGTATCTGGATTTATTTTCAAATGGTTTTCAATTGGTTCCAATGGCAGATGAACAATACCAAATAGACCGACCAACTTTACTTTATGTATGGTGATATAAGGATGATAAGGTTAGGTATTTGTTCCCATGATCCGCTAGAACCGGAGGGATCTACCCAGGGACAATCAACTAGTTAGTGTAGAAGTCCTTAGGTATATTGAAAAAAGGAGAAAAGTGAGATATGGGAAGAGTGCGGACTGAGACTGAGCTAGTACTGGAATAAACCCAACAAGGTTCTAGTTATGAAGTCTTGGTAAGCACTGAAGGGGTTGAAGAATGAAAAAGAATTGAATGAGAAAAGGGTGATAATAAATAGCCCTCCAATTATTCAACCTTAGGGCAGATACCGGGTTCAATTCATATGCTACTGGTGGTTACCAAGGTAACATCGGTATTGAAGACAAGACGTCATGGACCCAGTGACGCACTGCACTTCAACTTCCCAAACCACTCAAGTTCCTCTTAAAATGACTTGTTTCATTCTCACGGGGAACCAACATTATCTATCGACTTTCTCTTAGAGATGGTTGATATTGAAGAAGGAGACCCTCTCCCTAGTCTCCGATACAGGATCCAAATATGCACAAATTGAGTCTAGAGCCACGAGATCATCAATAAATCTCATTAGTACACATTCAATGAAGACTCTCTGTTTCACACAATGTGGAAAGAGAGATTATATCTTGAGTCCTACGCATTATCCTTGTGGTATTGCCAGAACATCCGAGTGATATGTAAACATATTCACTATAAAGATGGAAAGCCTTCTGGAGCCAACATCAAACAAGCTCCTGGTAGGTGGCATGTGAGATCTATTCAATAGATCAACCATGTGACAACTGAACAGAAACAATGGAGCGATTCAATCTTTTGAATCAATCCTGGTTCAGGTTGTGGATTGACGAATACCTTTGAAAAACCGGTCATTGTGCTTTAAAACTCTTTTCTTTAGCACATCGACCGTGTGCGAATATTTCAAATCAAAAGGTGTTTTATGATTGATAATTGATTTTCATTAAAACCTTCGTTGTATTTCAAAAACATTTCTATTGTGCAATACACGATTGTTTTTCAAATATCTTTTCATCAATCAGTGAATCTCTATTCGCTGGTTCACTCACTCCGTGTTGTCTTCTTTGAGACGTTCCGGTTTGAGAACAGCTAGAGCAGCTGCGAAACCCTGTCAAGGAAATTCTTCGGAATTATACCTGATCACAGGCAGTACTTGTACTAATCAACGGGGAACCGTGGGCCGTGTACCTCAATTCAACGAAAGTGATCAAAGACACTTTCGTGCACTTTATTGCTAACTGTTGTATGCAGGTACGCCTGACGTTTGCAGCTGATCAGAATGATGCGGTCAATCCATAGCCGCATGCTCACTCAACACATTCATCTCAAAAGAAATCATGATTAGTGCATCAATGACTCTGATATTTTCACTCCATGCTTCTGCTACGCTGCTGCCAATATCATGAATCAATGAAAGCTTCTGCTACTCTGATGAGAATATATCATGATCCAGAATGTGAGCATGTCGGTCCGTTTGTCACAATATCACATAATACCAACACCACAATGGATGAGTCAGAGATTGATGTTTGATGATGATCTCAAAAGCTGGCTCAACAATTATTATCACGTGGATCAGTAAAAAGACCTTCACTTGGATTAACCAAACATGCAATGAGAAGAATCAATGACTACGAGCTTCAGAGCAAAGTACTACATCAAGAATGCAAGAACAATTTTTAATGTAATATCTGTTTGTATTCAATGTAATTTTAGTATATGTTTGAGGTGACCTCCCTTAGGGGGAGATTGTTAGGATTTAGTAAATCCAGAATATAAAGAGTCGGTCACCTCAAGTATATGTAATCATTAGAAAGCTCGTAGTCGTAGATTATTATAAGTTAAGTAGTATTTAGTTTAAGTAACACCGTGGAGGACGGACGGGTCTTTACCCACTGTATGCCTGATCCACAGCCCGATAGGTGGCGATTTATGTAAAGACTATAAATACTCTCTACCTTCCAAGGTAGAGAGTTGGAGCTCATAATAAGACTTTTCTTTCTCTTACTAAAGTTCCCTAAACCTCTAACTTTCTCTCTCTAGAACTCTTTGTACGCCTACTTTGTGTTTGGTTTGATGTGTATGTGAAATCCAATAATGTTACATTACGTTTACATATATTTTGTCATCATCAAAAAGGGGAAGATTGTTAGTGCAAATATTACGATATTTAATCTATACAATCTCGTTTGTTTTGTTGATGACAAACATGTAACTTGTAATGCATAACATAAAATGTATAAGTTACTCGTAATCTTATTTTGTCTCAACATACTTTCAACATCTCTCGACGTCTCAAATCCTTGTATGCTACAACACAGGATCGTACATGATTGTTATGTTGCGTTATGATCAAACCCCTAATAAACCATTAAACATGTTTAGTTAAATAGTTTATATAAAGCCAAAACCATTTTTATAAAGCATATATAAGTAACATTTGTTACTTACACTTTTATAAAATACTTGTCCTTAAATCTAGTTAAGTAAATGGTTAATAAAATAGGATGGATTATCCATAACTCATGACCTATTACCCATTACTCATGATCCATAACCCAATACCCATTGTCTAGGTTCATTGTATCTAGTTGGGTACCCATGACCCAAAGTCCATGACCAATGACCCATTACCCATGACCCAAAACCCATTTTCCATGTTCATTAAATGGGAGCGTCACCGGTTCTGCCGGATCCCTTTGGGTTAGGCAGGCGGATCCCTTTCAGAAGGGATCCTTGGGGCAGAAACTTTGTTTGTCTATAAATAGCAAAGCATTCTTCTTTGTTTCAGACACCTTTTCACACACATTCTCTCCACCATTTCTAACACATTTAGATCAATAGTAAAATATATAGAATACCTTCTTTCTCATATGATCATAATGCTTCTAACTTTTCATTTGTTGTAAGCATACTCCCGAAGTGATCATCCAAATCAAGCCTAGAGATCTTGCATCCTTACCTACTGAAGTGATCCTCCATCACAAGCATACAATCACATGAACATCTTCTACAACAAGCTTGGGAAACTTGTTATCTTCATTCATGGAAGATTAACCACATCATGCTTTGTGTTCTTGATGTTCGGTTTAGGATTTCATATCCATTAGACACATTGTCTTGGATCTTGTCTTGTATCATCTTCTTGTATATCTAACTAGATTAGATGGTTTATGTGTTTGTGTCATAAAACACAAGGTTTGTTATGTTGGGCCACAAAACATAACGGGTGTCATAGATGTTTTGTGTAGAATGGTGTAGTAGGGAGTTGCTCCCTCATGATGTGTCATGTCGGTCGGGTAGTGGTTCCTCCTTTGTAATGGAACCCGGTATCTAGCCTTGTACCGGATAAAGTGTAGGCGATCTAGTGATAAGGTTTGGTTCCACCTTGTGTGAAGAACTCGGTATTTAGCTTTGTACCAGATAAAGTGTAAGCAACGTTGTGCAAGGTTTTCTCCGCCGAGAATGGAGTTTGTTGATCTAGTGAAGTAACTCTCGAGTTGGGTACTCGGAGAGTGAAGTAGGGCGAAGAAGAGCTTCGTGAACGAATCACTATAAATCTTGTGTTGGTTTGCGTATCCTTTTATTATCGATTTATTTTTATTCTTGCTTTATATTGTTGATTGTGTATGTGGTTGATGTTTATGATTGTGATGTATACTTGTTCTTTCAAGTATTCATATAGTCATAAACTATATTTAACACTTTACATATTATGACACGCTTGATCAAGAAAAACAAACCAGACTAATAATGGTGAAACTTTATTTATAATAAACCATTAATCTTGCGGAATCTTATGTGATACTAATGGTTTAGCCTTACATGCCGTAATGCGTTAAATGCATCATCGCATCGAAATTAGCAAATGCAATGGTTTATATTATATTTGATACAAAAATTTTAAGTTTGAAACGAAAACGTATTCACCCACTCTTTACCGTTTCCACAGTCATTTTTTACCCAATTTTATTTTTAATTTGGCTTAAAATCCTTCATATTTGGTTTATAGGTTAAAGTCTATGCATTTGTTGGATTTGGACATAATTTGGATGATGTTTGGAAGAAAAAGAAAAACTTTGAAATCGTGACCGAGATAGTTGACACAATCACCAAAAGTGCCTATAAAATGAAGTTTTCAGATTTTTTTTTTGTGACCGAGCAATGCATGGAGTCGCCGTCACCCCCCCCCCACACACACAAATTGACATCACCACCTAGCCATTGTGACATCGTCACTTCTACAACTTGACACTGTCAACCTGATTCGGTGCAAAAACCCTAAATCGAAGACGGCGAGCTGACGTTGTCAGCACCAAAATCCTATATATATTTTTTGTAATTTTTCATAGTTCGTGTGCAAACTTTGGGACACAAACTATAGTCGATTTTTTTATGAACTTTTCAGTCAAACTTTTCATTGTAAGTCAAGTATACCATCAAGATAAGTTTATTCATTAATTATTCAATCATGTTTATCATTTTTTGCTTCATAGCGATTTTTACTTATTCTTTGTATGATATGATAGGCTACATTCCTTAGTATTTATTTATAATTGCATGAAACTTATTGTTAATTAGTTGTATTTAGTGATTTCTTGTTATGCTTATGTATTGCTTGCGAATAGATTAGATCTTCACTAGTGATAGTTTTGCGATAATTGTTAATTGTCAGACTAAGAACCACATAAACCTTATAATTTTCTTAGGTTACTGACCTTGTTGGGTCACCTATGGTTCTTTGATTAAGTTTATGTGCAACA
The DNA here is from genome assembly GCA_019973895.1 of Chrysanthemum seticuspe. Taxonomy (NCBI): domain Eukaryota; kingdom Viridiplantae; phylum Streptophyta; class Magnoliopsida; order Asterales; family Asteraceae; genus Chrysanthemum; species Chrysanthemum seticuspe. The sequence continues at coordinate 107,742,524 of BPTQ01000001.1, forward strand.
CATAGCGATCGTAGAGCGATGTTGAACTACGAGATGTTAATGAGTTGGATAATTAATGCATAATAATTAGTTATAGGAGCTAGACCAGGCAATGTGATAGTTGTTACAGGTGTAGAAGCTGGACCAAGGCGCTACACTAATTTAGGCATATCCTTCATAACCACCAACTATGGCATGACAGATTCAATAGACATAGCTAGTTAATGATAAAGAGTAGTGCACCCTAGGTAAATACGCTGTAACCATGTAAGTTTACACGCAAATTTACTTTTTCTTGCGTTTTAATGTCATTGTCTTTAGGTTAATATTAGTTTAAAATCAAATCTCTCAAAACCCCGATAATTACTTGCTTTCAATTAAAACACAAAAATACTAAAAGTTATCTTCTTAGCTCTTTAGATCATTTCGTCATACTTTACGAATCTATCACACTATTCTTTTAGAATCGATCAATCCTCCGGATTTTCCTTTACTATGCCACAACGGTTAGGTACACAGCCTATGGGGTTGTACATCTTGTTTTGCATCAACCGCACATCAAGTTTGGCGACAAATTGCCGGAGAATAGTTTAGGTTTCGTATTATATCTCGTTTAGTCTAACTCACAAGATTCCTATCAAGTGAGTAGTTTTTATTCTCTTGTTTAGTTTCTTCATTTTCCATTTTGTTTTTATCCCCTTTCATTTCATTTCGTATTTCTTTTCAAATTTGTCAGTCATTTGCCATGACTCGTAGCATCGTCAAGGATCCATTAAACCCTTTTTTGGAACCCAAAAGAGAGCTGCATAGGATGAGGAGAGTTGCGTGCAAATATATGAACACTTGTAAATATATGAAATGCGCATTTCATACATATATGTACATGCGTCATCGTTACTTTTATGCTTATTTATTGGTTGTTTATATAGACTTTTGGTACTTAATAGAATATATTTTGTGATTTTAGGTTTTATGGATGCATTCGAGGAAACTATGGAAGAAAAGTTGAGGAAATCATGCGAAACGAAGTAAAAAATATCAAATGATGATCAAATGTATTGAGGAAATCAAGTCCATTGTAGGTTCTATATTAAGGAATACTTATGAAATGGGGATTTAAAAGTTATAAGTTGACAAAGGATGGCTCCTGAAAGAATCAAACGATGAAACAAAGTACGAGTGAAAAATCATGTTAATGTGACATATGATAAAGTTGTTGTGGTATTTTGCTCATAAATTCCTCATACAAACTCTTTTTTTTGGTTGATTCAAAAGGACACTTAAAGGAAAAAAATAAAAATAAAATCTACAACTGTCGTGTTTTGAGCTAAGCATGAAAATCTAAAGAAAAAGAGAAATATATCATTTTTTTAAAAATTTACAAAGATTCATATCAAGGGTATGTTTGGCAAAATTAGCTGTAAGTTGTATTATGTTAGCTGTAAACAATAAGCTGTAAGCTGCAAAGCTATTAACATGAGATACAAGCTTATTTTTTTTTAATAAAAGTGTTTGGTAAATTAGCTGTTAAATATAATTATAAGCTGTTAACATTTATTTTATGTTTTAACAGCTCCGAGATATTTAAAAGGTTTCATGAATCAACTTTTCATTTTGGAGCTACTTATTTAAAATAAAAGCTTGAAATTGATATATCCAAACGAAACTATTTATTTTGTAAGATATTATTTTCGTAACAAAAATCTTACAGCTTCAAAAAAAACTGTGTAAACCGGCCCCGAGTGTAATAAGGGCATGTTTGTTTGGTGGGTTTTGAAGGCATGATATGACATTAGCATTGAATATCGTTGTTTGGTTAAATTTTCAAAGAAAATTTTTGGGGTTAACTCCCTCCGACATGTACTATTTCGAATCATACAAAAAAGATAGGTTTACACTACTTTAAGTGGGTCCTAGTGTATTTATCTCTTTATCTCACTTATATATAAATTTTAAAAAATAACAAATCTTTATTTTAATTTCACCACTAACAATTAAAAATATTATTTTTAATTAAATATAATTTTTTCTCTTACCTACTCAAATCAAAATCCAAATCCTAATCTACAACTTTATATCCAAATCTAAATCTTAATCTAAACCCATCTACAAACCAAACAGCACCTAAAATTTTAATTAGCAAGGTTTTGTTAAAACGAAAAAGTGTAATAATTTTTTCTTTTTTCGAACAAGAGAGTAATAATAACTTGTATTTTAAAAAGAAAAATTAAATCCAAAGTGTACGAAGTCACCAACCAATACCAAAGCAAAGTACCAAAACTAGGGGCACATTAGTAAACTCCCCAACAACAACATAGAGTTCCCTATGCTGAATAATCCCAAAAACCAAGTCGATCAAAAAGGACCAAACCAAACCAAAACCAGTGTCATCATAAATAAACAAACAATATATTAGGTTGCCTCATCACATCTCCCAAACAACCCCAACCACACTTCTCTCTTTCATCGAGTTCCGACCAGCAACCAACAATAAAAACCAAACACCCAACACAGACAAAACACACCAACCCGTAATGGGTTTCTTTTCCTTCCTAGGAAGGCTTCTTTTTGCTTCTCTTTTTATCCTATCTGCTTGGCAAATGTAACGCCACTTTTCTTATATCTTTATTTTTATTTATCTTTTCTACCCTAGATCTGATTTCATTTTGTACTTTCGTTACAATGTGTTAAATTATGTTTCTTTAGATCTATTGTTACCTAGGTTTGTTGATTATCTTCATATCCTTTATAAATCTGATTATTTGTGGTTACTTTTGTGAAAATTATTTTTTGATTTTTGACTATAGGTTTTTAAATAGTTTATTTTGAGCTATGTTACTTTTTAAGTATATGTTTTGTTAACATGTCTAGATTTTTATTTTTTTAGGACAATTTTTTAGCACTTCTATACAAGACTTGAACTCACGACCTCTGGATTGGTAGACACACTCACATACCACTAGGCGGCCTGAATATATCATATATGTTTGGATTTTTATTATTGCAAATGTTTTTTTTTTTTTTTAATGTAATACGGAAAAGTATTGATGATGAATGCCAATAAGTGAAGTTGGTAGTTGGTTTAAGCTTGCCTTTAAATTTAGGGTAATTATAATAGAACAATAAATTACTGTACTTGTTAGGATGGCCCTGTTTGGTAGTACTGTTTTTTACGCTCCAACTAAGATAATTACAATTTAAGTGATCTATTTGTTATTGTTAAAATGGTCCTATAGAGTTGTAGTAAGGGCTCTAATTGTTACCATGCTCATAGGTGCATTTATATATTTATTCATAAAAAGTCACATTTATTGTTGCTTTTGCTGCATTTTGAGTATATAGTTCGCCCTGTTACGCAACTACAATTATTCATCTGTGACATAAAGCTGAACAAATGCCTTTATTCATACATATATAATGTTATATATATGATGTTTTTTTTTTCCTTCCAAATTTCCCTAAATTTTAACTCCTTTCGCAAAAGCACGTAGTTTCAAATGCCTTCTCAAACTAAATGCAAGAAGTTGTTCTTTGTGAATCGCCCAAAAATGAATATTTACCTCGTATAGGAAAGTTTAATCCAAAATTACCTCTTTTTGTCTATTACTGATCATTATAAAATCTCGCTAGCTTTGATTTTGGTCCATGATCTTGAGGTGTAATTTAGATATCAAACACATACATTAAACCAGTGGCTATACAATATATATATTCGAGCCACATCAATTGTTGTGACTGTATATCCTGAAGTTTGAAGGCCATCTTCTTTATTTGAATTTCAATTCACATGTACATATTTTGTTATTAGGTTCAATGATTTTGGTGACGATGGTGGCCCTGCCGCAAAGGAACTAGCTCCAAAAGTTGCCTCTATTCAGAGATTTCTAGTCTCCAAGATTGGAAATGGAGTACCAAAAATTGATGTGAGGCTCTAACATATACCATTCATCACACTTGGCTTTTTGTTGCAAACAGATTAACAAAAATACAAAAAAGCGGAGCATTTATCTTTTGTGTGTGCTTTCACACGAAAGATTGTTTGCCACAAATAGCCAACTGTGATGGTCTGTAAAGTTAATTGGTCAATTGCTTTTGCTTACAGCCATGCCTTCATATAATGAGTTTTCTTAATCTCATGATATATTTATGCAGGCTAAGCATGTTGTTGTGACTTCAATGGCTCTTAAAGGGGTGGGTGGGATTTTATTTGTATTTGGCAGCACGAGTGGTGCCATTTTGCTGGTAACAACATAATCCTTCTTTATTTTGCGTTCATACTTCACACATTGTTGTTTTGTAATTTATGTATAAGGATACAATGCATTCTTTATTGTAAATATTTGATGACATTGAGCTTTTATTATAATTTCATTTCACGAATTCGCAGCCCTGTTGTTATTTGTTAATGATATGAGACCTGCATAATGTTTGTGTCCTTTAAATATGTTGTACCGAAATTTGACCAGATTATTGGCAATTTATCATGGCTCATTATTTTCCTTCATCTGCAGATGTATTACGTGCTACTTATGACTCCATTGCTACATGACTTCTACAACTATGAAATCGATGATCCAAAATTCCATGCTCTTCTTCCAGATTTCGTGCAGGTTATATATATGTTATTAATGGCATATTGCACATACAACGTACACACTTTAAGTCAATTTCTGTTTTAGGAAACATACGTGCAAATCAACTTTTGGGAACCGATGTTATAAGATTTTATTATATTCAAATACACGACAGGGTTAAAGTATCATCTTACATGCAATTTTTTCCACATGCAAATTTTCTTAAATGCAACTTTTAAGAACCGATGTTATAAGCTTATATATTTCCTCGTTGATTTTGAAAGTATGTTCTAAACAGAAATTGGCTAACAGTATGTTCATCGCACACGCAATTTTTCTTGAGATACATTGAAGTAAATACTTTTTTTTTTTTTTGCTTATCTTAACGAACCTGTATGTTCAATACAGAGCCTTGCATTGCTTGGGGCACTTCTCTTTTTCATTGGAATGAAGAACGTGCTTCCAAGGAAAGTAATCAAGAAGAAGCATCTAAAAACCAAGACAACTTAGATCTTGACAAAGTGATTTGAATTGCTTGATGGTACGTGGTTCTTTAGAATGTGCTTCCAAGGTTGAGATTCTTTCTAGAACGTTTTTGGTTCAATGATTTTGGTTGTAATCTGACGTATTCTAAGGGTTATTTATTACCAACTCTTAATTGGATATTTATCTTAACAAGGGAAGATATTCTTTAGATGGAAATTGTGTTTTTTGTTTTTGTGTCCAGAAATTTCTTATATATTGTCTGTAGTGAGGTACTAGTTATCATAAATGGGTTTAGTTCATTTACTAGTTATTGGATAGCCGACCATGTATCCAATTGGCTTAAGATGTTGGCGTCTAATGTAACGTGTGTTTCTTGTGTAAACGTGATGTGACCTTCAAGAGACTCAGTTGGTATATCATTTAGATATGAGTATCTGATGTTGGTTTGATACTTCTGGTAACTTTTGTTGGGAGTTTAATTACCAGGTTCACTATTCTGCATGATTCCAGTTATGGTCTTGCCTGAGAAAGGGCAAAACAAGGTTTGAATGTAGCAACTCAAAACAAGGTTTGAATGTAGCAACACGTGGCATTTGATAGTTTCATATAGAGGATACCGTTCAGGTTTCACATATGCAGAATAACCTAACATTGAACGATACTTTCTTTTTGGTGAAACTTTAGAACCACTAGAGGCTTTCCGTATTCAGAAATTAAAGAAAAAAGTATATGCAAGTTTATATGAAATCCAGTCTGAATGACACATGAATCACTAGATGAAGTGCGAGTCTCAAAAGAATTTATCGTGTCTCTGCTTGAGAAGTTATTAGTAATATTTTGGACATCTAACTTGTTAGTTTTAAAAGATTAATCCTAGTGATTGTAAGCTCCATTTCTCAAAAAACATTAACTAACATGTTAGATATTAGATGATGATATTCCACTATTTAATCATCAAACCCATATATAAACTATATCTTTATGAAAACAAAAAACAAAAATATATTGTTGTTTAAAAATAATTTATTTAACCAATTGTTTGTGAACCACTTACAAACTCAAAATTTAAGTGTTTTGAGACTTTTTATAAAAAGAAAGCTCAAAAAGATTAAGACTACATACTTGTTTTGTATGAAATCTTTTTGTTGGTTTATAAGCATTACAAATTATAAAACTATATTGACAACTATTGAAGAGTTAATTGCATAAATTGTCCCTAAACTTTGACGAAATTGCATGTTTCGTCTTAACCATTTTGAAATTGCAGATACCGTCTATGTGGGAAACCATTGAAGCATATTTCGTCCTTGCTTCAAAGTTAAATGACTAAAGTACCTTATGTTTTTCTTTGCTTTTAATTTTAATTTAAATTACTTTCGGAGTAAATTGCAAAAACTGTCATTGTGCTTTAAAGTTTTTCGATTTTTTATATACGTTTTTATATACGTGTTTATATACATTTTTATATACGTGTTTATATACGTTTTTATAAACGTTTCTATAAGTTTTTATAAAAACATATATGTTTTTATATATGTTTTTATAAACGTTTTTATATACGCTTTTATACGTCTTTATATACGTTTTTATAAAACCATATACATTTTATATAAGTTTTTATAAGTTTTATAAGCGTTTATATGTTTTTATATACGTTTTCATATATGTTTTTATACGTTTTTATATCCGTTTTTATACGTTTTTATATGCATTTTTACACGTTTTTATATACGTTTTTATACGGTTTCATATACGTTTTTATATATGTTTACTTACGTTTTATATGTTTTTTACGTTTTTATATAGGTATTTATATACGTTTCTATATATGTTTATATATGTTTTTTTATACGTTTTTATCATTTTTATACGTTTTTACACGTCTTTATATACACTTATATGTATTTTAATATATGTTTTTATACGTTTTTTATATGTTTTATAAACGTTTTTATATATGTTTTTATATACATGTATATACGTTTTTATATACGTCGTTTTGTCACGCATAATGTGAGTTTTACATAACTTCTCCTTTATCTACGCGTCAAGTTTATGCCCTTGAGAAAAACTAGCAGGGATGAGCACAAAACTGAAATAACCGAAATCAAATATAAAAGTGTATATAAAAACGTATAAAGGAGAAGTTATATAAAAATGTATAACAACGTATAAAGAAGAAGTTATATAAAAAAGTATAAAAACATATATAAAAACGTATATAAAAACATATATAAAAACATATATAAAAACGTGTTAATACATATATAAAAATGTATATAAACGTTTATAATAACGTATATAAAAATGTATAAAAATGTACATAAAACGTTTATAAAAATGTATATAAAAATAATTAATACAAATATCGTCATTAAACGTTATTTATTTTTATGATCTTTACCTAAGTTTTGTTAACGACAAAAGTAAATTTAATTTTTGTAAAGTATAAAGCTTGTCAAGATTAATAGATATTAAAACCAGCTTTCCTTAAATAAAATCTTCATCACTCAAGCATTTATATTTTGATTAGTCATATATCAATTAACTTTGATATCCTTCTAAACCATAATGTATGTCAACATTTTTAGATCAAATATGTTTTAGTTTCTTAAAACAAAACATTACATATGTATTTACATTTAACATATTATTTAAAAATAGAAAACAACATATGACATCATGTGGTGCATCATTGAAATCTCTAGAGGATTTCATAAGATATTTTGTGTAGATTTGGACTCTACATATCTTACATGATCTTGGTTAGATTTGCTTGACTTTGGTAATATTTTTGTAATCTTGCTGTCAGACCTGGCGGCACCAAAATGTTACACGGGCGGAACCATTAATTTGGTTCCGTGGTCCGTCGTGACAGCAGATTGTTTGGCTATAAATAGCAAGCCAACCCAAGTTGTTTTTTCATCCCTTTCTAGCATAATCACATACATTCCTTCTCTCTATTATTTTTAACTCAGTTTCATATCATTATAGTGATCCTCTTTTGTAGCAAAGAAGATCAAGGTATAATCAAGCTTCAACAAATAGTTGGAAGTCTTGTTTGTTTTGTTGTTGTATGATCTAGTCTTGTTCATACATCATTGTTGTACCAAACCATCTTAAACTTCTGAGTATGAGTGGTTAGTATTTTAGTCCTTAAAATACATAGTGTGTGGGAGTGGTTGTACCCTTGTAAAAGAACTCGACATCTAGCTTTGTGTCGGAAATAGTGTGTAAGCGAATTGTAAAGGTTTCTCCGCCGGTGAAAGGAGCTTGTTGACTAGTGAAGTTAAACTCTCGAGTTGGAGACTCGGGGAGTGGAGTAGGGCAAGGAAAAAGAGTCCTTGTAGACCGAACCACTATAAATAACTTGTCGTAGTTTGATTGTTTCTTTCCTTATTTACTCTTTATATATTGCTTGCATATTGTTTATTATTAACTAACATATCTTTGATCAATATCAATTGATCTTACAATAAGTTTCAAAACAAAGATTTTAATTGGTAAACTATTCAACCCCCTTATAGTTTTCCACAACTGGTACCAGAGCCTCATTGCTCAAGAATTTCTAAAATATATTGTATTTTATAAACTTGAAACGATCCATGGATTCCAAAAACTTTAAAGAAGGGCAATCTATGCAAAAACCACCACTCTTTGAAACCAATGGATTTATCTATTGGAAAAACCGCTTTGAAACATATGTAAAGTCAAATGCTATAGATCTTTGGTTTGTTATCATTAAAGGAGACTTTAATCTTACAACAAAAGATATTTTTAGTGATGATTAAAAGAAACTAATAACTAAAAATAATGAAGCTAAAATGATGTTTTATAATGCTTTGCCTAGAAAAGAATATGAAAGAACTTTTATGTGTGAAACTGCAAAAGAGATTTGGGAATCTTTAATTATTACACATCAAGGAAATTCAAAAATCAAGGATAACAAAATTGATCTTCTTGTTCAACAATATGAACAATTTGTTATCTCTGAAGATGAAACCATTGATTGTGGATTTGCTCGCTTTAATACTATTATTACTTCTCTTAAAGCACTTGATGAAACTTCTCGTAGTAAGAACTTTGTCAGGAAATTTCTTAGAGCACTCCATCCGAAGTGGAGAGAAAAAGTAACGGCTATTGAGGAATCAAAAGATCTCTCAATAATGTAACTTGACGAGCTAATTGGAAATCTCAAAGTACACGAAATGGTGATGGAGAAAGATTCGGAGATCATCAAAGGAAAAAGAGAGAAAGTCAAATCCGTTGCTCTAAAGGCAAGTGATGCAGGTTTTACTGACCAGGTTTTAATATTTATAATGTCTCGTTATACCTATGGTCTATCCTAATGCACTAACGGGCAGTGTACTCGGTCGTGTGTAGTGTAGTATTTGGTAAAACCGAGGTCGTCCCAAGAGCTATGTGTGTGGATTAATACTAAGTCTAGGTGTCACAGATTTTAAGATGGTTTTGATATCGAATTAATTAACTACTAAAGAAAATAAAGGCAAAGATGTGATCAATAGAGGAGAGTGGTGCTAACCTAGTTACTCATCCTAACTAGTAATGTTTATGTCTAATTACTTCCAATTACTTCAGGTGGAGTCAAAGTCGAGAGGACAACATTTGGTCAGTTCGCCCTAACCTATCAGCAAAGATGCCACCACTGGAGAAGTCAGGTGTCCCATCATAAGTCCAGTTGTTCCTGGTCCCCTAAGCCGAGTCATTAAGTTCCGCTACATGCTAGACTTATAATAGTGAGTTCCCGGGCGCTAGCATCTTAGACACTCACCCCCTAATTCTTAAGTTCATCCAAACGGTAGGTGATCAGTTGGTCAAATCGCACAAGTAGAAAGGGTCGTCAGTTGGTCATATCTTACCCTTCCCGTCTCAGTCTACTCACTTAGGGTCAGTTGGTCATATCTCCTAAGCAACTAGTCTCTACCGCCATTCAAAACTACCGAAACAAGGGTAGCTACCAATAAACTATGCATGCATACACTTAGAAATAATTATACGGAAGCAATGTAAATGCAAACAAAACAATTAAGGAATCATAACTAGGCCAGCACCAAGAGGTGCTTAGCCGCTCATATTAACCATACAAATCAATTCAATGTTTAATGTTATGAAATACATGAATCGAAAGTAAAGAAAAGATAAAAAGCTAATGCTTATTGTAGGGGAGTGATTTCTCCCTTGGAGATAGCTCCGTATGCTCCTCTAGATCTGCCTTTAGCTTCTTCTCACATTCTCTTATTGTTGTGTGTGAAATGGGATGCTTTGAAATGCTGAAAATCATGGGGTATTTATAGGCCAGATCTTGGTTACGGCGTAACTTATAAAATAGTTACGCCGTAACATATAACTTCTTCGTAAATTGCACTAGATCTGCTGGTTACTGCGTAACCTTAGAAGGGGTTACGCGGTATCTTCAATAAATCTTGGTTACGCTGTAGTTGATGCATGAGTTACGACGTAATTATCAGCGGCGCGGAACCTCATTTGACCTAATATGGTTACGTCGTAATCTTTGAGAGAGTTACGTCGTAATCTTCTGATAAGTTGGTTTTCTGAGTCACGATTTAGTTACGGCGTAATGTGAGAGATGAGTTACGCCGTAACTTCTTCAAAGTGAGCATACTATGATAAATCTTTAATAACTCTCCAATGCCGCGTCTCTTTAGCTCCAATGCTTTTAATTTACCTGAAAGTGGAATATAATGGAAAACAAGCGTAAATCCATATCTATTTTAACTAATAAAATAAGGTTTTGTACAAGCACTTTAAAGCATTGCATTAAATTTTATTATTAAAAACACTACCTTATTTAGCACTAATTTACAACACCCTAAAGCACCTAAAAAGTTTTAAAGAAATTAATGCTGTGTTTACACTTTCCTAAAAACAAATGGTAGCAAACGACATCTCAAAAACGCTCCTTCTTAATTATTTTCGGAGAGTAATAACTCTCTTCAATTATTGACACGCTCCTGTTTCAGATCAAAACGCATCTCAAATTCAAACGATTCATATCAGTTTCTAATCATTCTTCTGTACGCTCCCCATATCAGTTATTTATGTAAAGGATCAAATAGCATTGTTTCTTTTGTGCATTCATATACGCTCCCCAAATCAAAGAAGGTTTCAATTTTCAGTTTCAATTCACCATTCAAATTCAATGCATTAAAAAAAACATCCAAAAATAACCTACGAATTGGTCTATATATCTTTGATTTAAGGATTATCATTAACCCTAATTCATAAATGAAAATTCGTATTATTGAATCAAACTCAATAATTTCAGTAAGTTTTAATTGTATTGAATCGATTTGGTTTGTATTATTGCTAATTTGTTATATGTTTATGATGTAAACCCAATAATTCAGGACTGGGATGCAGCCGAGTATGAAAAACCGAGACTGAATCACATATTCTGCATAATTTGTATGTGTTTTTTTATATGTTGTCACTTTAATTTTGTTCCGATTCAATTTAATATATTTAATTTGATATGTATGATTTGGTGGTTTTAATGTATTTTTTTATCTGATATTATTTATTGTGTTATATTTTCAGGTTTCAAATTTGTTTCAAGAGACGATGAGATTCATTTCCACTATGAGGTATTTGATGTACAATTCTAAATGATTTTATTGTTCTTTGTTTGTGTAAAATTGCAGCCGAAATTGAACCAATGAAAGAAGTCGCACCTAAACCACCTCCAATTGGACCAAAGAGAGAAGCTAAGGTAAATGGTTAATATTTGTAATTTAAAGGTGTATTTGGGAATCTGTTTTAGGATTGTTAAATGGGATTCAGATCTTGAGCATCAAAATATGGATTTTACTTTGCAGATGACTTAAAAAAAAGGTTGGGCATGGGGTTTATCAGTTGGTAAATGGTTAATATATGCTGCATTCTTATTTTAACTAATCAATTTCCTTAATTTAGGGTGTGTTTGGTTTGGAGTCTTGAATCACTATTAGTATGAGTTTAGATATATGGCGGAATGGAATCGGAATGAGTTTATGAGTTTAGATATAGGGTGGTTTGAGTTGAGGTATTGATTCCAAAAACAATATTTGGCTTTTAACCAATCAGACTTGGTTTTGTTTATATTTTTCGTGATTCTTGCAGATTAGAGGTCCATCACAAAGTGGAGTTTAGTTCAATGGCAAGTCTCTCATCTCTCTAATTATTGTTCTCAATTTCACCCTGTTATGTTATAGCTTCTTTACTATTATGCTTTTCTATGTTACAAACCAATTTTGATTAATAGTTTTGGTATTAATTAGTTTTTTAGTTTTGTTTTTTTAAAAACATCTGTTATTGCACTTTGCCCAAGTGTAGTTGAACTAGTAATTTAATCGTTTATATGATCAATTCATGACAGTCTCAACTAATACGACGTGTGCAAACATCTTGGCCTCAGGGGAGGTGATTAGACTTTAGGCTTTACATGCGCATGTTTGACGATCATCTTTATTTCCTGAATAATGATCATATACTTTGATTATTAGTCAAGTCCACAACATGGATGGCTTTTGTGGTATGTTAGGTATGTTTGTACATACTCTGTTGACATAATATTAATAGTTCCAAAATGTGAACCCAAACACTCTGTACTCTTCACAGAATGATTTTATTTTCATTTTAATCAGGAAGGAAACCGATATTATCAATGTTGTGGAGAGAAGAATTTGGCAATCCATGGAGGAGGGCCATTTTGAGAATCTACCAGGGAAGGGGAAACCCCTGAATTTAAACAGCAATCCTCATGCCGATCCAGCCGAGGACACATTATACCGGATACTGTCAAAGAACAATTGTACACCCAAGTGGGTCGAGCTTAATAAAGGAATCAGGAGTGACATTGCAAATTGGCGGTTAACCTTAAAGAAAGTCGGTGCTTGCAAAGAGATTAGAGATATCTCCAAGTGGAACGAATGTTCTGATTCTTTGAAAGCTCAGATCCGCAGCATTAAGAATAAGGTAAATGATCTCCTGTATTTGCTTGACTTATATTTTGTGAGCCGACACGATTTTGTAGTTTGTAGAAGTAGCAAATTAGGCAGGTCGACCTACAAACAAGTTTTTTATAAATCTTTTTAAATTAACTGTCAAGCACATAACTTTTTAAGGTGTTAAAATGTTATGCTCTTAATGTGCTATATATACGTTGATCCTTTTTCGAGGTCTAAAGCAAGCTTTATCACGGAAATGGTTATTACAATGGATTGTCAAGCACATCTAAAGTCGTGAAAAAAGGGGCAACCACACTACATAGAGTCATCAAAACTGTTGGATGGACCAATTTAAAACCATTAGCCCACAATCATGAAATTTATGTTTCTTATAGAAAGGTATGCGTCCGATATGTTTGTTGTGGTTTTTATAAATATATGAGTTCTTACCGAGCAATTATAGCTTGGTGTTATTTTAAATAAGAAGTTGATTTGATGGCTATTTTTAATTTCTGATAACTGAAATGAATGACAAGTAGTGTAAATGGAACAACGTGGTGAGTAGTGAGTTGAATTGGTTGTTGGAGAGCAACTTTGATTTTGCATGGGTGATCGATGGTTTTGAGTCTGATATTGATTGCATGTTTGCTTTTAGTTGTTGTGAGGACTGTTAGTTTTAACCTAGTGAAATCTGTGTCAGTGTAAATAATTAGTTTTTTTTTTAGGTTTTAAGGGCTTCTGAAAGAATTGTGTGTTGGAATCACTCCTAAACTAGATTTCAAGTGTTAGTAATTAATATGTAATAGTTAGCTTAATATGGCTTTTATGTTAGTAATCATGCCAAGGCTTATGTAGAAAGCCCATGAGCCTTGGCCCAAGCCCATAAAGGAAAGGAAGGGAACTTGCATGTTGCCCTAGTTCCTTCCTATAAATGATGCTTGTAAACCCTCACTTGAGGGTTGGTTGTTCACTTTATTAATTCACCTGCGCATAACTTTTCTTTACTAGCATATCGTGTGTATTGGTTTTGTGTTCATCCGATCTCTCTTATCTTATTTCTTCTATTGATGCTTATGTTATGAATATGGGAACCTAACAGTGGTATCATTCGCCATCTAGTTGGGTGAAACGGTTTGTTTTTGTTCTACTCGTAAGGTCTCACGTTTTTCACATTTCATACCCAAAAAGCTTTCATTTTTACACTTTAAAATTCAAGATTCTTGTACTTTCAAGGTTATTTGGTGTTAAAGTTTAAGTTTTTGGCAAAAAGTTTGAAACTTTACGTGTGTAGAATCGTTTTTAAGCTTGATTTCATTCGTGTACTACTTTCTACGCGTAAGGTGAAAACGTGTTTTGGATCATCAAGTTTCATACTTTTGTGTTATTTCGGTGATATTGAAGCTATTTCATCATAAAAATCAGGTTTCTAAACACTTTTGGGCATAAAATCACTTTTGGGCATAAGGTTTCCTTGGTTTGATCTTCAGTGTTCTTGGTTTACTCAGTGTCTTTTTGCTTGGATAAGCCTGAAAACACTTCGAATTTGGATATCTTTTACACTGGATAAGTGTAAAGGATTTTTGGGTTAAAACCCTAGTTTTACGCATAAGCTTAAAAGCTTACGAGTAAACATCTTACGCCTAAGCATTTTCTACGCATAAGCAAGTCTTACGCCTAAGAAAATATTACGCATAAGATTCTTACTTCTAAGTTTTTGGTTTACGCATAAGCTAAGGTTTCACCAAGTCTACGCGTAAGCTATTCTTATGCGTAAGTCTCATTTTTAAGCGTAAGGTGGTGTTTTTACGCGTAAGCTTCTTTCTTCGCATAAGCTCTTTCTACGCGTAAGCTCTTTCTACGCGTAAGGTACTAATCTACGCATAAGCTGGTTTTCTACGCTTAAGGACTTCAACAAACAAAGTTTCATTCGACTACAAAGATCCATCAACACAAGTAATCAAAAAAATAAAATAAATAAAAAAATAAAAATTTGGCGGGAAAATTTGAGTAAAATTTAATTTTTAGGGGAGACTAAACGTTTAATTTTTACGCGAGATTCAAATTTTGGTTTAACTGCGAAAATTTTGGTCAAAAATTCAAAATTTTGGGCCCAAATTCGAATTTTTCGGGTCAAATTTGGCGTCAAAATTGTCATAACTCAAATTTTTCTTACAACATTTGAATTGAATTTTATAGTGAATTTCAAATTTTTGAGAGTCAAATTTTTTTCAAAATTATTTTTGGAGGGAAATTGAAATTTACTATATCGGCCTTCTGTATGCTATATCGACTTCGCACCTTCTGTGTGCTATATAGAGAGTGTTTAACTCAATGGGTTATGAAGATGAAGCTGCATTTGTGGCATTGAAAGAACGATACATGGCTCTGGCTAAGCTGTGTTAAAAAATTAACAATTCCAAGCGTCAGACATCATCAAATTCGCGAAATCCTGCAGTCGTGCAAGGTGAAAGAGTTGATGTACATGGAAGGAATGCTCAAAGGGATGTTGAGAATGTTGTGATTACTGCATCTATCGGTAATGCGGACAATGAGGTTGTAGCATTGGAAAAGCAGAATGATAGCAGCAGATCTGGTGAAGATATCATACTTAACTATGACACCGAGCCCAACTTTGACGATGAACAAATGGTTGAGGAAGATATCTTACCCATCTATGACACAGAGCCGAACTTTGACAAAGAACAAATGGTTGAGGAAGATATCTTACCCATCTATGACACAAAGCCGAACTTTGACAAAGAACAAATGGTTGAGGTACTATCTACTGTTGATCATATTTTGACTGCAAATGCGGCACAACATACTGATCAACCTGAATTCAGAAATGAAGGAGAGGTTGACCAGTGTGTTGCACAATGTCCAGACAACTATCTCATGTCTGAGCCCTTACTTGTTAACAATTCATCTGAAATGTCAAATCAAACTCTTGAATCTGAAATCATTCTTCTAAAAAAGACCATTGCTCAGTTTCATAAAGATTTTTCAAAACTAGAGGCACATTGCATCTCTCTTGAACTTAAATTACAAAACAAATCTTTTTCTTCAAAACACAATGGTCAGTATTCAAATGAACAAAGTAATCGTCTGGATACATTAGTAAATGAAAATGAGCATTTAAAGGCTCAAATTCAAGCAAAGGGGCTTGCACATGTTGCTTTACTAAACAAACTGAGAAGATTAACTGGCAAGAGTGTGGATAATAAGTTTACAAAACCAACAATCTTGGGGAAATCGTCTCTTCAACCAATCAGAAATCAATCAGTAGTTAGACAACCAACTGCTTTTAAATCTAAATGATCAAAATCTTCAAAACCACGGTTTGCCTCCTAAGTTGTTGAGAATAATCATTTGACAAAACCAGTCACTCCACATTCCGGGCCAAAGCATAATGCTTTTGTTTCTGTTAAACATGTTTATGTTAAACCTGTTTCTGATATGCATGTTTCTGTTAAACCTCAATATGTGGCTGCTTCTGGCCAGTCTAGGATTAGTTCGAAAACAATGTCTAAACCGAGCATCAAAATTGAAAATTCATATGATACAAAGGACTTGCACAAGAACTATGATCTAGAAAAGGCTAGGAAAAGGGCACTACTCCAAAAGGATGGAATCTTAGGTTCACGACCTAGTGTGATGCCTTCTAGTGTGTTGCATAACACTGCTTGTAGTAGCAAACCAAAACCTAAGTTTACTCAACAAATTGTTAGAAATAAACCCGTTGATCTAAACGTAAAATTTCAGAAACCTAATAGGTGGATCAATATAGGACGCAAACTCTTCCCAAAAGAAGTTTCAACATTCCCTAGGTCTAACCTTAGATGGATTCCAACGGGTAGAGTTTTCAACACTGTTGGTCTTAGGTGGATTCCTACAGGCAAGATACTGAGTAGTTGCATCAACACAAGTGTGAAACCCACAACATCCATCCCTGAGGTAGGAAAGGAACTTATCAAAATAGCATGTTCAGGTGTCAAGAAGATAATTGACACATCATATTTATGCCTCTAACATCTGGAACCTAGTTACACTTGGGGATCCATGTTTCTTCTTTCTTGTCCCCCTCCTATTTTTTCTATGCAGGTACAACAGCAATGACACCTACTGCAAAACAGCGTAGGACCCGTTTCTCACCGTCTAAAATTTAATGATCCATCAGCTGCTCCACCATTGTACTTGATCGTCAAGAATTGGAAACATTGCTTGCTCCTCTGGTTAAAGATTCTGTCCAAAGTCGTGCTTTAGATGTATCGAATGTTTCCGCTGCACAACCTGATAACACTCTAATTTCAGATACACCTGAATCTACAACAACAACCGTTGCTGTAACTGCACCTCCCATCGAATCTTTGATAACAGAAGATCAAACTGCTTCTAACAACAATGACACAGTTGATGATCAACATAATGAACATATAAGTTTTATCAACAGTTGATTCTCTCGTGATATTTATGGTACTTCACACTTGATCTATTAATCGGACATACATGGTTTCGCTGTCTCCAATTCATCATCAACATACGTGGTGTATGATTCTGATTCATTGAAAACATCGAGGGGGAGAGAGTGTAGGTGGTCCTTGATTCCTTGTTCTTCCACATGCTTCCTTGTGAAAACCCAATGCCTTCTTGAATTTCTTCAATTAGGGGGAAGAAATAAGACGATCTGTGGCTCAAACGTCTCACTTTGGTGTTATCGTCTCGATTTCACGGGTGATCTTGTGTGAAGTTACCCAAATATGATGTTATGATTCCGAAAGACCACAACATTCAGGGGAAAGTCATTTCATTTCGTCTTTCGTGGTTTGTTTGGTGTGATGCGTCTACATACGTGAGAAGATCTTGTTGATTTCTGGCATGTTACCTTCGAACGGATCTTCCACAATTAGTCAGATTTACCCCGTGTGGTTTTCTGCTCTTCTACAAATTCCGCTGCATACTGAAAACTTCTAAAGTTAGAAGAAATGTCTACTACATCAAAGTTTCAAATATGCTAAAGACAGTTGTCAGTTTGGGGGGAAGCTGATTGAGAAACTTCGTCAATCTCTGTTTATATTCATAATGGCTTCTGAGCATAACAACTTGGAACCCGGTCACAACCGTTTAAACTTCCCCCAAACCCCATCATCAGCTGAATCAAGCCCCCAGCTCACTCGTCAACAAATGGAAAAGCTATTTGCTCCTTTGTTTAGTGATGATATTGATGAACGTGCTCCAGGTGTACCCAATGTTTCCGCTGCTCAACCTGATCATATTCCAATACCTGATACACCTGCTACAACAACTACTGTTGAGGAAGCACCACCAGTTGACTCTACAACAACAGTTGAACAAACTGCTTCCAACGACGCTGAACCAGCTGATGATATTCTGAACAATGAAGTACCCCCACCTGCAGATTTTGATCCAAATGCATTCTTTAACCTGTTTGCTAATGAAACTGCTGCACCTGATGTTGCGGAATCATCTACAAGCCATTTGAATCCTCCCAATCTGCATAATGTATATCAACATCAACCTTCCACACATCGTTGGACAAAAGACCATCCTCTTGAGAACATTATCGATAACCCGAATCAACCAGTCGTAACAAGACAACGTCTTCACACAGACGGTGAACATTGTATTTATGCACTCACTGTCTGCTAATCTGAACCTAAAAACATTAAAGATGCAATGACCAAAGACAACTAGATTGAATCCATGCAAGAAGAACTCAATCAGTTTAAACGTCTTGAAGTATGAGAATTGGTTGAAAGACCAACAGGGGTCTATGTCATTGGTCTCAAATGGATTTGGAAAAACAAATTGGATGTTGAAGGGAACGTAATCAGAAATAAGTCACGTCTGGTGGCTAAGGGTTATAGACAGGAAGAGGGTATTGACTTTGAAGAATCATTCGCTCCGGTTGCTCGTATTGAGGCTGTTCGGATATTTTTAGCATTCGCGGCACACATGAATATAACAGTCTTTCAGATGGATGTCAAAACTGCTTTTCTGAATGGTCAACTGAAAGAAACAGTCTATGTCAGCCAGCCAGAAGGATTCGTTGATCCTGAGTTCCCAAACCATGTCTATAAACTGAACAAAGCTCTGTACGGACTCAAACAAGCTCCTCGGGCGTGGTACGATAAGTTATCATCCTTCCTCATTGCCAATAATTTCTCCAAAGGTTCGGTCGATCCTACACTTTTCATACAATATCATGAGGCTCACATCTTAATCGTTCAAATCTATGTGGATGACATCATTTTTGGGTCAACACATTTAAAATACTCAAATGCTTTTTGCAAATGACAAAACATTTTGAAATGTCAATGATGGGTGAACTCACATTCTTTCTTGGAATGCAAGTTCATCAATCACCCCGTGGTATTTTTCTAAGTCAGTCCAAATATGCCCTTGAAATTTTGAAAAACGGAATGCAAAACTGTGACACCTATGCCACACCAATGGCACATACCAAGAAACTAGACGCTGATTTACATGGGAAATTGGTGGACCCTACCAAATACCGTCGTTGGGTCTCTCATGTATCTAACAGCTAGCAGGCCTGATATTGTTTTTGCCGTATATCTTTGCTCCCGTTATCAGTCTAGACCAACTGAAACCCACCTCTCCGAGGCTAAAAGAATCCTCCGATACATCAAGAGAACCATTAACTTGGGGATCTGGTATCCGAAGGATTCTGGTTTTGAACTAATAGCTTTTTCAGACGCTGATCACACAGGATGCTTAGATTCATGGAAAAGTACTTCAGGAGCATTACAATTTCTTGGTGATAAACTGGTGTCATGGCAATCGAAGAAGCAGGATTGTACATCGCTGTCCTCAACCGAAGCAGAATATGTAGCCATGTCGGCGTGCTGTGCTCAAGTCATTTGGATGAGAACATAACTCAAAGACTATGGTTACGTATTTGACAGAATCCCAATGTACTGCGACAATCGGAGTGCTATTGCGATCTCGTGCAGCTCTGTTCAACATTAAAAATCAAAGTACATCGATCTTCGATATCACTTCATCAAGGAGCACTTGGAAAAGGGTACCGTTGAATTATACTTTGTGGGTACTGAATACCAACTGGCAAATCTTCTCACCAAAGCCTTGGCTCCTGCTAGGTTTAATGAGTTGGTCTACCGGATTGGTATGCGGTGTTTGACTCCAGAGGAACTGGAAGAACTTTTAAAACATTCTTAAAACCAGTCAAACACCAAAACATCTTTTGTAAATATTTTCAAAAAAAAAAATACAAAAATATAAAATCTGATAAAAACAACAAAAATGTTCTTCTATCTATATTTCTTGTAACATGGCAAGTATAAATCTTCCGTCAACACTTCACTCTTTCATTTTCTCGGTCAAGTGTTGAGGGGGAGAAAGTAAATATTTTCCTGTTTCATAAAACCTTGTATTTGCATGTTACCTAAAATATGTTGTTTCTTCTAAAATGGTGGATAAGTTTCTTGTCATATACTTTCCTCGGACTCAAATGTTTTTCAAAATTCATTATTTCAAAAGTCGAGGGGGAGTATCGTTAAGTTTCTTGCCTTACAAGTGTTTTGTCTAACCTAAACGGATGTTAAAGGATCTTGGTTGGAATCTCTTTAAGGTTGAGGGACTGAATGTGTCTACTTGGAAAATTAATTTTAACAAAATCATTCATCTAACACATTCAATGCACCACTTCACGTGCATTTACTCCTAAACCACCAAGATCAAACGACCCAAATCAAATCTTCAAAAACCGTTCAAGCTGTCCATAATCTGTAAGTTCTAAATTGTTTTGATCAAGATTCTAAACAAGGATTTCAAAAATCTTTCAAATCCAACGGTTAAAACTCTTTAACTGATTTTGGAAAATTGTTCACTTGAACGAATTGGGTGTTTATGCATAAAAGTGTTTTGATTGAAATGAGTTATGTTAAAACCTTTCTTAGTGTCTGTTAAACTTGTTTAAATCGTCCAAAACCATCCAGAATCTTAAATTTCATTAATTTGAATTCTAGGGTTCTTGCGCTCATTTAGGGTTTTTTCTATTATGTGATATGTTATTAGGCAGTCTATAAAGTGTTAGAATAAGTATATATGCATGATTTGAACCTTTAAATTAGCCCAGAAACATCTAAAATGTAAGAATTAAAGTTTTAGGTTTTTAAGGTTCATCTCCCATGAATCTTCTGATTCTGTGGTGGAAGTGTGTTAAATCTTGTTCCATTGCACTCATATGACATCTAGGGCACTCTAGAAACATTCTTGTTTGATTTGTGTAGCTATATCTCTTACACGTAGATTAAGGGTTTAGGGTTTAAGTAATTTTACGCCTAAGTCTTTCTGTGTGTATCTGATATGTTCTTATGCTTGTTTTGTGATCTAAAAGATGTTTGGAATTAACTGCAATCATGTTTTCATGTTTAACACGTTACGCATAAGAGGTGTACAGCGGATTACGTGTATCTTGGAAAGATATTCGTAAACAAGGCTTGTTACGCATAAGCTTTACTCTTATGAGTAAACTTTTCGCATAACATCTAGCTTATTCCTACGCGTAAGCCTAAAGCCTTTGAACTTGTCTTACGCGTAAGAAACTCTTACGCATAAGCTTGGTCTTACGCTTTAGCTTACTCTTACGCATAAGCTCCTTTCTTACGCATAAGGATCCTTGTTACACATAAACCACTATTCACTACATTTTGGCCTATTACACATATGTTACTTGTTAAATGTTACTCATATGTCACTATTATCTAATGTTACGCTTATGCTTGTAAAAGTTTATATGTTGTGTGTTAAGTGAAGATTTGGACTTTGAAATTTCAAAATTAACACGTTTACATAACTTATCACATCAACTTCAATCAATTGGACAAATGTGACTAACATAAACATGTTACCATCAAACAAGGAATTAGATAATAAATCAGACTAAAACAAACACATTGTGTTTCCATATGTCTGTCTTTTTGTCTAATGTCTTTCAGATCACAAAATGGCTGCAAATCAAGCAAACATCAATGCCCCAGCTGAGCTCTCAATGGCAAACACATTCCTAGCTGGATATGACAAAACAATTGGCAAGAACAATCTCCGGGTCGTCTTCAACAACTTCATATGCTCTGAATCATCTTGCAGAATTGCTGTGGACATCCTTCTGCAACATCCATTCAAATTCATGCTCACAAAGTCATCATGATGATGAGTATGATTCAATGGATGAGGAAATACAATTTCGTAAGACATTAATGCAGAAAAGGATGGAATACCATGCTTCAACCTTTCCGGTTAATCAACCCGTTGGGGGCAGGAGGGTCAAGCAGTAGTCCTACACTTATGGAAGATGCATTGCAAACAACTCTTACCCCATCCGATCCGGTTAATCAACCCGATAAGGATCAGGGTGTCACTGTCTCTACAACTGTTGAAATGAAGCAACCACAACAACAACTAAAACAACCGCAAGAAGAAAAGCATGGTGAAGATGTGGAAATATCTGACGAAGGAGATTACGATCATGATAAGGATGAAAGAGTCACTAATGATGATAATTTGGTGGCTGAAGTGGAAATGATGCGAAAAGAGGCTGAAGAAGCTGCTAGAGCTGAAGAGGAAAAGTTAAAGAAGGAATCAGACAACTACATAGTTGACAATCCAACACACATACCTCAACAATCTTCTGAACCACCTTTTGACACTTCCACCAAACCTAAATCATCATCTCAATCATCACCTCCATAAACAAAAGAAACAACTAAGTCAACAACAAAATATGTTAAGAAGGCAACTCCATCCAATGATTCGACAAATGGTTAAGCAGGTTTTCACCACTACACAACAAGCTACACAGCCACCACCATCTGATCAACCAAGGGTTTCAGAAACCACACCACCAATGGAGAAAACCGGTAATCACTTTACATACACTGGTGGTGAGGATCATGACATGCCTGAGCCCCAACCTGAACCTCAACCGAGAGTCAGATCAAGTACATTACTGCATTCCTTGTTTTCATACGCATCTAATCTAAGAGCGTGTTGAAGATATCCACCTCGGGGTCGAATCTTACCATAACAACTCAAATATCACTGCATCACTTTTACACTTCAACAAAATCAATCAAGAACCTCAGTACTAAATCGTTCATAAACCAAAGTTTGAGTTTGTCTACCTAAGTGAAAATCATCATACTTGCTTCATGGCTTTCGATGAAATTCACAAGTTCTATGACGCCACCATGAAGATGGTTCGAGATGGATTGGCATATCGATTGAAGGACATTGAGTTGGGTATAATTCAGATGAAGAGTTGGAATTCAAAGGATCGCAAGGATTTTCTTCGGTCTATCTCTAGAATTGATGAAAGGTTGATTCATCGGATCAGATGCAACGGTTGGAGAGCTATATGGGAGGAAGACCATGATTTCTGATTTTGACATCCTAACGTCCTCAGAAAGTAGTTGGTCATGCATAATCATTGGGTACACTTTTAACTTTCTTGATTGTGATTTTGTCTGTTTGACTTATTCATGATGGCTTGTGCACACATAACAGTGTACAACCCGTTCTTGTAATGAAAGGACCCTGTGGTACGCTTCAGTGCCACAATCCTTATAAAAGGAGCGAAAGCTTCTTACTTTTGAGTAAAACTTATCAAAACTTTCACTTTTCAAAGTTTTGCTCAAAAGGACAAGTACTTCCCCTTATGATTTTCAAAACCTCAAAAGTTTATATCACTTGTTGAGGGGGAGTATTTGCTTACTAACTTTGTTCACAAAATTGTTCTTTGTGATAATCTTCCCACAAAACTCGAAATGGTCATATTCGATATCAAAATTTCGTCAAAAATAACATTCATATGCCATTTTTGAGGGGGAGAAAAATTATGTGATAAGAAATGTTGGGAATTCTGCAAAGTAGGAATTCTGCTGAAAATAATGCTAAAGGAATCTGCTGAAGTACATGGATTCTGCTGAAGAAGAGTTTCTGCTGAAGTTATATTAGCGCATAGTTTGTTTCTGCGGAGATAGTTATTCCGCGTATTATATAGTTTGTTAGGATTTGCATGAGCTATTTTAGGTAGTGATATGCATTTATTTTATATTATTGTGTATTTAGGGTTCCTTGTGTATAAAAGGAACTGAGGACTTTTGTATTAGAGATCTCTTAGAAAAATATTCCAGGAAAAACAATTAGAAAAAGTAATAGAGATCCATAGAGGATCAGTTGTTTCTTGAGAAAAACCTTGTTGGTAACTTTGATTGTGTTCTTATTATTCCGCTGTGCATCAATTCAATCATTGTTATTATATAACCTAGTTGAGTCCGGATCTTGGATTCTACAATTGGTATCAGAGCGGGTGGCTCTCGATCTAGGGTTTATAAGGTTTTCATGTCATTGATTCAGTAAAACTCAGGTAACCTCGTACACAAATTAATTAGCTGTATTTGGAGGCTGCCTAGTATATTGGTCGATTAATTTTCGTAAATGAATTAATTTGGTCAAAACAAATTGCGGCGTGTATTTGTGCTTTTGTGATCAAGTGGGGTTTCGTAACAGTTGTGAATTTTGGTTGAGTCACGTGGTGTCTAGTGCTGGTCCCACGTTTTGATTGTGTTCATAACCCACGAGGGTTTTGATTGGCTGTTGCATCAAATTTGGTTCATTTGATTTCATGTGGCACACATTGGCTAATGTGGGACTCATCTAACTGATCACGAGATTGATTGGTCACTAGATGTCAACAGATATAGGTCATCACGTGGGGTTGCAATTGTAGTGTTAAATATTTTGGGTTTATTATGTTTCGATAATCAGTACTTGGTGGGGCTAGGTATTCACATTTGATTGGCTAACGTGATCATATAAATTGGTATACATTTTGATAATCACGTGTTTTGTTTCCACTGATCATTTCATTCCTGCTGAAGTTCACGTGTGGGCATAATATTTCATTTGATTGGTCTAAGCTGTCATGTGTAGATACATATGTGATGAGGTGGTGTGCGATACATTGGTGTTACCGTGGTCTTGATTTTTGATTGGCTCTTTGGTATGCATTTTATTGAGCGTGTATCTGTTGGTGGTTTCTATTTCTGCTGATTTGGTTTTGATATTAGTGGTTTTATTCTTGCTGGTTGACATATTTTTGAGACTGCTGCTATCACCTTACTTTACTGCTACATTTAGTTAATTACTAACATCTCTACCAAACTTCTCTCCACACCTTTAATATGGCAGAATTTGATAATAATAGTGATGATGTGTTTCCTTATTTGATGGATGATGAGTACGAGGTCTGGGCTAAGAAGATGAAACACTGGATCATGAATAATGATATGAATATCTGGAAGGTGATCCAAAATGGCAACAGTTTGAAAAGAACTGGAAGTGATCAGGATGGAAAACTCTTTATTCTTCCTCCAACGACTGCTGATGAACACATTGCTGTACAAAGAGAGTCAAAGGCGAGAACTACTTTGCTTAAAGCTATTCCTGTTGATCATGTAGCAGATTTTCGTTATATGGATGATGCAAGTCGTATATGGAATGCCCTCAAAGCAAGGTATGGTGGAAAGGCTAAGTTCAAGGAGATGTGCAAGGAAGCTTATACTAAAGGTGATGCTGAAGAGTTTGCCAGTCCACAATTTGCATTCATGGGCATCTCTCAGGTACATAATTGTTTGTTTGGTTGTAGTGAACGTTATAATGAACTTAAGGAAGCCTATGATATTTTGAAACCTAAATATAATGAATGCTATGTTGAAGTTGAAGCTTATAAACAGGCTTTAAAAACATTAGAAAGACAAAAGGTTTGGTTTCAGAAGAATCAAATAGCTTATGATGAGAAGATTAGGGTGTTAGAAAGTGATCTAGAATGTACTAAAAATGACTTAAGGAGGACTGAGAAAGAAAAAGCAGGTGTAATTTCAGAAAATCTTGTGTTGAAAGAGAAATTAGATGAAGAAATAGCTAGACATAAACAATGGCAAAAATCTGGTCTAAATCTAGCTAAAGAGCTCTATAGTAGTCAATCTGAGACCTCTGCAATAGGTTTAGGTTTTAAAAAGTATGTAGGATTAGAAGCTAGGTATGATGGGCGTAAAACTACACCAGCAGGCTTAGCTAACTATGTCAAAGAAGGTGACCTACATGCTGTACGTGGATCTATTAGAGGAATACCTATGCCTGTTGACCTATCCCTTACTGTTGACTTTGATGGATCACACCATCTGTATGGCAAAAAGTCAAAAGACTTGCCAGACCTTGATTTTTCATCTAATGACTTTGTCTCTTGTTCTAAAAGTGACAAGTCTTCAGACCTAAAGTCCACTGACTATGCCTCATGTGATTCAAGTGAAAAGTCTGACTCACCTAGGCACATACCCAAGACCACACCCAAGTCCAAAGTAGCTGATGATGAGCCCAAAACAAAGCCTGTTACTTATTCTGTTAAACACAATTTTGCTTCTAGTTCTGTGTCTGATAAGTTCAAAGGAAAGATTCATTCTGGGTACCCAAGAAAAATAGTCTCTGTCAGGTGCATTGATTGAGGGGAGGAATAAGCCTAAGGGGAGGCTTATTGTTGTATTTTTGTATTCTAACCATTTATGCAGCTGTTGGATCCTCATAAGCCTAAGGGGAGGCTTAGTGTTTCTACTGACACTACAACTGTCTTTGGTTTCTGCTGCTGCTTGATGGTATATTTTACATGTTTTGTTTATTTTTCTTCTTTCTTTCTTTTATATTTAAAAAAAAAAATTTTTCTTTGCTTCGTGGGATAAAAAAAAAAAAAAACCTGTCTTTGTTCTGTTTCTACTCTTTCTTGTATGCAGGTTTTGGTGTTGGTTAATTACCACACAACTCATGGTTTTCATCTCACCATGTCTTACTAACACAAGAGTTGACTAGCCCACAGGATTATGGCTTGTGGTAAAGGCTGCGGAATTCCATAAATGGTAATCAACTCACCATGATGATGACGGCATTCCATCAAAGAGTTGGCTAGTCCAAAAGCAAATGGTTTTTGGTAAAGACATCTCAATTCCGTTGATAGCTGTAATGGTTTGCTCAAAAGCAAATGGTTTGCTCAATTCAATCATTGTTATTATATAACCTAGTTGAGTCCGGATCTTGGATTCTACACCCATGCTTAATTGCTGAGGGTTGTATGGTCATCAATTCACCATGGTTTATTCCTTTTTGGAATCCAAGAATTGACTAGTCCTGAGCAAACGTCTACAGGTAAAGACATATCAAATCCGTTTATATGGTTGCTGGTTTGCTAATAAATCAGATGGTTATCAGTGTACCATAGTTTTCGAACTTAAACATTTGGCTACTCCAGTAGTGATGGCTATTGGTAAAGAGACATAAAATCCATTATTTTCAATGATTCACCTCTCACAGGAGTTAACACACCTGGATGTGATGAGAATAGTATGAAACTAATATGTTTTGATGTACATTTTGTCATTTGTTGCTGCAAAGATCTGGCGTTTCAAAGTTTTGTTATCATAGAGATGTTATTGTTTTGTTTCTTTGCTGCTGATGTTCGAGTACCATCCTCTTGTTCTGAAGTGTTAAAGATCTACCAAGAAACTGGAACTTAACCTAGTCAAATTCCAGTTTAGGGGAGGATTGTTGGGAATTCTACAAAGTAGGAATTTTGCTGAAAATAATGCTGAAGGAATCTGCTGAAGTACATGGATTCTGCTGAAGAAGAGTTTCTACTGAAGTTATATTAGCGCATAGTTTGTTTCTGCGGAGATAGTTATTCCGCGTATTATATAGT
The DNA here is from genome assembly GCA_019973895.1 of Chrysanthemum seticuspe. NCBI lineage: Eukaryota > Viridiplantae > Streptophyta > Magnoliopsida > Asterales > Asteraceae > Chrysanthemum > Chrysanthemum seticuspe. Next base: position 107,770,336 of record BPTQ01000001.1, read on the forward strand.
TTGTTAGGATTTGCATGAGCTATTTTAGGTAGTGATATGCATTTATTTTATATTATTGTGTATTTAGAGTTCCTTGTGTATAAAAGGAACTGAGGACTTTTGTATTAGAGATCTCTTAGAAAAATATTCCAGGAAAAACAATTAGAAAAAGTAATAGAGATCCATAGAGGATCAGTTGTTTCTTGAGAAAAACCTTGTTGGTAACTTTGATTGTGTTCTTATTATTCCGCTGTGCATCAATTCAATCATTGTTATTATATAACCTAGTTGAGTCCGGATCTTGGATTCTACAAGAAATATGTTGTGAATTGCTATTGAATCCTCGTGTGAAAAGACTTCAACCCATGAATTGACGGGATCTGAACAGTCATACATTGAAAAAATTTGTCTTCCAAGACTTATCCAAGTAAATTGTACCTATTCGAGAAGCTCTTGATAGACATGAACTTTGACGGGTTTGACAACCTTTCGAGGTTTGTCCACACCTTCAAGGTAGTTATCAGAGCTAGTTGTCACCTAAAAGCTGACAATGTAACTCTTTAACTATGCAACGTAACCGTGTCTCGCGGGGAATTTTCTATCTTGAGTCGATCAATTCAAAAAGTGCGCGCTCTTCTCTCACCATGCAAATTTCTGTCAAAACACTTAAGCATGTGTGGAGGGGGAGTATTTATGCAAAATTAAACTCTCGATGTGTTTCAAAATGTTTCTTATTCATAAACACTTTGAGAAATTTTCAAGAAATCGGTTTTATGGCAATGGAGTTATAAGGTGACTAAGGTTAGGAATAACCGTCCTATGATCCGCCAGAGCCGGAGGGATCTACCCAAGGACACTACTAATAGTTAGAATTAGAAGTCCTTAGGTATGATTATAAAAAAAGGATAAAATGAGAATCGGAGAAAGAAGGAGTTGAAGAATTTAAAAGAAAAGCAAAGAAAAAGGTGAAAAGAAATAGCCCTCCAGATTATTCAACTTAGGGCAGACATCGGGTTCAATTCATATGCTACTGGTTGTCACTTGATGACGCCGATATTGAAGAACAAAGTCGTCATGGACCCAGTGACGCATGCACTAAACCTTCTTAGCCACTCAAGTTTCTCTCAACAGAAGCTTGTTTCATTCTCACAGGGAACCCTACGTAAACTATCGGCATTCTCTTAGAGATTGCTGGTATTGAAGAAGGAGACCCTCTCCCTAGTCTCCGCTCAGGATAACCAAAGCGCACTATTGAGTCTAGAGCCACGAGATTCATCAAAAGATCTCTTAGGCACACTTGACAATTCATCGCTTGTCGTTCAACAATAAGAACGCAAGTGATATATTATCGTGTCCTTTACAGATCTTAGCAAGCTGTCGAGAACATTTATGAGAGGTTCACATATGTGATCCTCAGTGATTGAATGAAAACTCCTGCCAGGGTCAACATCAAACAGCCCTGACAGCAGGTCACTTCGGTAACTCCCGTGGATTACGCTTAGTGTATCTCAAACGGTCTACAGTCGTGAGGTGATGCTTCGGTGTACCTCAGCGACTCATCTGAACTGTAGGTGTACTTCGGTACATCGCGTTATCTCACTTGTGGGACTCCAGTTCAGGAACAGCCTTTGTGAGAATTAGAGTTGTGTTTTCACACTATGCTGTTAACACGCTCGAAGTTCAAACTTGTAAGTGCTGGAATCCGCTTATCACTAACCATTCTTATGTTTTCTTCTTATAGAAGCTCTGGAGCGGACTGATCGTGCAGATTCTTCACATGCTCATACCAACAACATCACTAATTGAAGTTCTCTCAAAAGGCAACACAAAGTCAGAATGATTCTTCGTCAAAGTCAAAGAATCTACAAAGTTGAAAGACTAAGAGAACTACATCAGTACTGAAATCCAACGTTAAAGAGCGTGTGAGCATGTTGAAGAAGGACGCGGAGACACTGAAGCAACGGAGCAGACCTGATGCAGATAACAACAACATACTAACACTTTCACCACAAAGAACAAAGAACTTAAGAACAAAGAATATGATGATGTCAAAAAAGAACTTTTCAAAGGAAACAATTTCTCTACACTGGGGAGATTGTTCGAATCGAGGCAATTCTTCTCACAAGAAAGAAGAATGTCAGAAGACGTCAAAGCTACTATTACATCAGCACCTTCAACGCTTATATCATCAATCACTAACACTTCGGGGGAGATTGTTGGAATCACTCCTAAACTAGATTTCAAGTGTTAGTAATTAATATGTAATAGTTAGCTTAATATGGCTTTTATGTTAGTAATCATGCCAAGGCTTATGTAGAAAGCCCATGAGCCTTGGCCCAAGCCCATAAAGGAAAGGAAGGGAACTTGCATGTTGCCCTAGTTCCTTCCTATAAATAATGCTTGTAAACCCTCACTTGAGAGTTGGTTGTTCACTTTACTAATTCACCTACGCATAATTTTCTTTACTAGCATATCGTGTGTATTGGTTTTGTGTTCATCCGATCTCTCTTCTCTTATTTCTTCTATTGATGCTTGTGTTATGAATATGGGAACCTAACATTGTGAATTAATATAGGATTGAGTCTTTTAGATTAACTTCAGCGGGTGTTTGGATTAGCTTATATTCCAGACTTATGGGCTTTAACTGAAGTTTGGAAAATTTTATAAGGTCTACTTTTTCTGGCATACGGGCTTATCAAGTTGAGCTTATGGATTTAAAAAATCCATAAGCTCCAAAGTTGATGAGCTCATAAGACAGAGAAAGTGACCTTTGGAGCTTTTTCAATCTTCAGATAAGCCCATAAGCCCGAAGAATTAGCTGATATGTGCTACCCTTTGTTCAAGTGTCCTGTCAGCAAAAGTGTACTCACATGAATTAGTAGCTCATATCATTTTACTCTGATTATTGTTTGAGCTGCTCTATTGGTGGGAGTGTGAGACATTGGGATGATCTATTTGAGTTTAGAAGGGATGACGAGTTAAATTACTGATATGTGCTACCCCTAATGATCAATCGAAAAGATTCATGTGAGTACACTTTTGCGTATATGTGCTACCCCTAATGATCAATCGAAAAGACTCTTTGAATATCCTTACGTATATAGCCTTTATTCTTTGGATTTCTTGAAAACTAATTTTTTTGAAGTAAATCACTACGAGTTATATCTAATCTCAATCGTTACAATTTTCATGTTATGCCTCTACAAAAAAATGGGCAAGAACTGGATTGAGTAATTGATAGTGGTTAACCAACATGGCCATGACGTAACTTGACCCAGATCACCCAAATTTACCCATTTTGGCCCATTTTATGTTGAACGGGTCTAAAGTGATGCAAAGAAAAAAAAGAAGATATTGAGTGTATATTTATGAAGTTCAATTGTTAAGTGCACTATTTGATTATTTTCAGGAATAACCTATTGGAGCATGTTTCTTAAATGGAGTTCGCTATATATACATACTCACTATCTTTTATTTGCGTTGAGTTTCAAAATTTCAATAAAGAAACATATACGAAACTTGGTTATATTTCCGTTTCCTTTTCATTATTGAGATAAATTGATGGTTTATGGGTGTCTTTAATATAAACTTAACTATCCAAAAAAAATGAATAGTTTAAAGATAAATCAAGTTAGGTGTAAATGGTAAATGTGTATAGAAAATCACTAAAGATTAATAAGCTTAAGCTTTGAGGGCTTTCTGCATTTAATATTTTGTTTTGTACATCAAAAGCTTAAGATGTTACTTTGTTGGTACTTCGTGAACAAAGATGCAAATTCGATCTCAAAAAGAGCTATATATGTATAAGATTGGCTCACCACGACTTACTGTAGGGGGTTTATTAAGTAGAGCTGGTGATTTGTCTAATAATAGTCTTGGTGACGGTAAAAAAAATGGTTTAACTTTTTGTGAATATGCAGAGAATTGGCGGTTTACGCAAAGGTTTCAGAGCGGTGAAGGGTCGGGGTTGGGTGAGATTGGTAACAAGGGAAAAGCTAATAGGACTGATGGTGGTTGTGGAGGAAGTGCGAGTGGGTAAGGTTTTAGTAGAGTGGCGAGAAGGGTTATGATGGATTTAAATTTATATCCACGTTAACATAAAACATTGTTAATGGTGAGTTTAAATTTAAGTCACATAATCTTATTGTTAAGATCATGGGTGAGCAATAGGGTTCCATCTTTGTAAGAGATATCAAAATATATAATCTTATTACTTATATTACTGACTATTACTTGAAATTTGGCATGCTGATAACTGATTATTTTAAAGCAATTATGCACTTTAAAGTAAGCAACTTGAAACACCCTTTATATTAGTAGTTACAATGAGCAGGTTGGTAGCTGCATGATTTTTCAAGCAATAGTCAGTAATATTAGCAATCTTAAACACCTCCTTAAAGCAGATTAGCACTTTTTTCCTTTTCTCGAGTGTTTAATGGAACTGTTATTTTATCGTAAGTGGGCATTTGGGATTGCTTATCTAAGTGCCTGCTTATTACATTTCGTCTTTTTTATTGTAAGTGTATGCATATTATGTAGGAGGTGTTTGAGATTGCTTATTTGTGCACTACATTTGCATGATTATCTTGAACCATATTAGTTAGGGTCGGATACTTTGCAACCCTCAAAGGCATACTTTTAAGTAATATTTATCATGGTCAACCATATCAGGTAATGACCCATTTTAACCCGATAATATGAGCTATGTCTGATTTTAACCCATTTTGTGTGTGTTTATTGGTGAGAAGTGAGGAAATTTAAATATTGTAACAAGTGAGGCATTTGGATTTCATAATTAATCGTTTCCAATAAAATCTTCTCCGCTATTTAATCTCTAAATATGAAATATTCGTTGCCTTCTTCGATTTATGGCCATCCACTTTATATTAATATCAAGTATCGTTAAAGAAAACTATCAAGTGGTCACCTATTTTATGAACTTGAAATAAGGTAAGCCCTCATAATTTCATCTTCTATTTCGCTATTTCAGTCGAATAGGACATGTATGGTGTACACTTAAAAACTGAAATGAAAAATGGTTCATTATTTACATCTCCGTTCTTCTCCATATAACTTCTTTTGCTTTTGTCTTCACTAAACCAACAGATCATTGATTGTTAAAATCAGAAAATGATTTTTAAGGCAGTGTTAGATATATCGCTTTATTTTCATATTTTGGGTAATACATTTAGCTAATCAAGACAATGATTAGTAAAAAATTAATTTAGGCAGATGAAGATTGTGTCTAAAAGATGAAAATAGTCAAATTTGTGGACATGGAAGTGATGGAACCATGGTAACTAGACATGTTCATGAGTTTAATAACATGCCTAAGAGATAAGAGTATAATACGTATAAGTGTTTCCCTTTTTTTTCTTTTGAATTGTTTATATTCGTTTTAGTGAGATGTCTTTTATGTAACAAAAATGGTTTTAGTATCGATTGATCTACATATGGTTTCTATATTCGAAACTATTATACATATTACATGATTTACATACCTTTTTTAATGCATCATTGAGGGCCAATACAGTAGGGAAAAAGAAGAGCATGCAACTGTTGATATTACCTATTTTAGAGCGCCATTAAACTTTTGATTCGCTGTAGGTTGAGATTAAGACCATATTTGTTTGTTGAACAACACTTGATTGATAATTCGTGATCTTATGATATGCAATAAACAATATTAGTCTACCGAAACAAGTTTCTTCTCTCGAAAGGCAGTCTACTAATAATTTTTCAAATCTTCCTCTGATATGCTTTTGATTTGAATTTAGTATACTATATCTTGAGGGTTTTTTTTTTTTTTTTTTTTTTTTTTTTTTTTTTTTTTTTATCATTTTACCCATTGTTCATGTATATTATCCGTGCATATTTTGCAGATATCGATAGTTACACATGCATGAAGAAGATCATGTTATCCATATATTGAATCACATGGATGAAGAATATCTGGCAAATCTTTCAATTTAAAATAAAGATAGGTTTTGATCGGGTATAGATAACGCATTAGTTGTTCTTTATTTGTTTTTTTACTTCCATGATGTTTGCATGTAAAAACCTATTTACCTATGCTTTAAAGGATTAATGGAGCTAAATACTTGCTATAAATAAAGACATAACTTTTGTTTAGCTTTACAAAAGATGGTATTCACACACGGACAACTATATGTGGTCGTTTAAAGGGTTTCTATGAACTATTGGGTGTACACCGAATGGACATTGACTATTATATTGATTAGTGCTCATAGACGTCATTTGCTATTCAAGACCATCAAATGTGTAGACGACAATGCACGGACGTCTATTATTTTAAATGTTACAAACTCAATTGATTGTTGAATAATTCATGTTTTATATCATTATTTATTTTTTATATTAATGAAACATGTTGACGTTCGTTGTTTTCTTATTATCTCATTTTCATATTTCTTTAAAAACTCCGCGAATCCGCGGGTCTTTAAGCTAGTAAATGATATAAATTACAAGCATTATCGGGGGAAATTGACACTTAATATGGATAATTTGATGTTATCAAATATCCCCCCACTTGAACTCTACTTGCCCTCAAGTAGACCTTATTAGAAAGATTCCTAAAAAGATATCTCCCATTACATGAAAAATATAAGTTTACAAATCCCTTATGCTAGAATAAAACAAAGCCGAACACCTCAAGAAATGGGAACGAAACAGCCAAATCTCTCAACTATTCTAAGTGTCAATTTTGGGGTGACCACTCAATCGCACAGTCATAGCATGTATTCTATCATAAGCTTGGCGGTTACACAAATCTCCACCACTAGAGTTAAGGGCTAAACAATTCTCGAAGGCAATATGGGTTGACACGACAAGGTTAAGGGTGATTTGTCATTACTAACATGTCACGGCCAAGTGGACAAAATCAATGATACATGACCAAATCCATGGCCAAGACACCAAAGATTGCACGCTGCATCTATAACAACCCGTAAATTTCCAGATTATTATAATACTATTTATTTCATCTGAAAATGATAATTATTCATTTCCTGATAAATAAATGACGCTCACGAGAGATTTTCTCGTCTTACGAGTCCACACGAGTACCGACACCGTATTAGTAATGGTTTAAATTCGATAATTATTTTTCTAAGTCAATAATATTGTTTTTATAAAAACGATCACAAAAATGTATTTTATGCGTCTTGCTAAAAAATGCTAAACCGGGACACCGCGACTACATTTTAAGCTCAAACGGGACAGGATATACCAATGAGGATCAAAGATCATTCAATCTCTTTTGTTTTATATTGTTGTCGCCCAAAACACAGATACCAACACATATGTTACTTTTTCTATGTCAAATTCACAATAAATGTTAATACTTTGCAAATGGAAAGGGACATTAACCAAAAATACTATATCACATGCAAACCAAGCTCAAAAGTAGAAGCAAAGGCTTCCCTCCTTACTTCCTCTTAAATGCCGATCCATCCAGGAAACACACATTTTTCTTTTCAAATTTCAATAATGTTGTTTTTCTTAACTCAATATGAACCAACACCTTTTTACACTTTGGGAAAAGATAGTCAAACTATCATCTTTTTGTTCTTTATAAGCTGTCGAACCACATGGACTAAAAACACATTGTTTTTCTTCCAAACTTTACAAAACAGACACATTGGGTAGTTTGAGCAAGTCTTGATTTATTTTGGGTTTGGCTATTGGTTTTGCTTGGATTAATTGGTAATCTTGGGATTATTTTTGGTGCTCTTGGTCTTTTCTCCTAATCGACCCACTTCTAAACACTTTGTAAGGATTTCTTTAAACTCAACTCATGTGTTTTTATGTTGCTAATCTTGAAAATATTTAAGGTTTATGTAAATTTTTTAAGCTTTTGAAAGTTACACATGTGTTTCTTGATTTTGTATGGATCCAACATACATACATAAGCATTTAAAGATTTCGTTGTGAGGCTTGTGTGGTATTACTTGGACATCTTATACACTAATAAGCTTTAGCTTATTTCCAAAATTTCGACCCATATAAATTTTAGAAGCTTAACATACTTTCTACCTAAAATGATAACCAAAGGAAAATAAATCTAAGGATGCATGAAGTGTTGGCTCAAAATAAAAAAGTGCTTAATTGATCTCTTGGTTTATTAGCTTACTTGGTACATCGTCAATACAAGGATAAAACTACAAATATTATTTTCATTACAATAAGGCAAATGGGTATCGACTTTGGTGGTTTTTTCTCCGTGACAAGTGAATTCTTGCATCTTTCTGTCTTAACTGTGGTCTCATGGTCCTAGAGTCATGTTGGTAATATAATATTAATCAAGCCATTCATTTGGTGTAATTGTTCTATTCGAGTTTGTCATTCGTATTTCTAAGTTGTATTTTTGATTCGTTTATTTTGTTTCATTTTGGGCTGAGAACCAACCGAGCCCAAAAGGGGTGTCGGGTTTGCTTATTATTTTGAAAACAAAGCCGAAGTGCTTATTTGGTCGTTTGGATTATGTTCGGCTTATTGGATTAAGCCTTATTTCATAACATACTTTATATTCTGACGACATCTATTTTTCACGATACTTTACTTATGATTACTTTCCGTACATAGTTTCTTGGTACTTTCGAACCGAAGACTTACTCGTCATCTATACTTTTATACATATATATATTTTTTTAGACATTCCAAGAGCCAATACTTACAAACACTTAGAAAGCTATTTAAATTTAAATGCTGCCACACAAGCAACAACACAAACACTTTAAAACTTTTAAACTTATTTAAACTTCATCAAGTCTTAAACTTGAAACTGTAAACTAAGACTTGCCGTACTAATCTAGGTCGCGTGTCGGTGCCGCTCACTATCACTATTTGATTCATCTCACTTCAGACTGCTTCACTAAGGTGAGTTCATAGCCCTACTTTTACTCTTTTAACTGTTTTATAAACTCTTTGGGGGAGATACATGCTAAAAACTAGAACACAAGTCTTTTCTTAAAAGGTATGCTTGCCTGATTATTTTTATTATAGCCTAAGTTGCCAGCCAAAAGTCCCCTTCATCACGAACCATTAATCGCTTACGAGTGTGTTAGGAATTAGAAATTCCCGGTATTAAAGAGTCGGTCACCTCAAGTATATGTAATCGTTAGAAAGCTCGTAGTCGTAGTTCTTTTAAGTTAAGTAGTAATTTAGTTTTGTAACACCGTGGAGGACGGACGGGTCTTTACCCACTGTATGCCTGATCCACAGCCCAAAGTGTGGCGAGTTATGTAAGACTATAAATACTCTCTACCTTCCAAGGTAGAGAGTTGGAGCTCATAATAATATCTTTCACTTTCTCTCACTAAGTTCCCTAAACCTCTAACTTTCTCTCTCTAGAATTCCATCTATATGCTACTTTGTGTTATGGTTTGATGTGCATGTGAAAATTTATATCTTACAATTGGTATCAAGAGCCATGGTTAGATCATATCTTGCACATCTTTCGATTTATAGTGGTTTTTAGGTGGTTTTTGAGTTTGAAAAAGTTTAGTGGTTTTTGCATCATTTGGTTGATTTCTTGTGTTAAAGTTTGAATTTTGTTGGTACTTTTATGTTTAGAATCATCAAAAGTGTTTAGGTTTTCATTTGGTAAGCTTGAATCATCTTGGTTGGGTTGTTTTTGGATTGAAAAGTGATGTTTATATGGTTTTTCAAGCTAGCGACTTAGCTCACGGAATATTTTCTTGGTAGCGACTTGCTTCACATTTTTGTAGCGACTTACAGTGTTAAAGGTAGCGAGTTAGATCTAGCGAGTTAAAGTACAAGTAGTGGAATCTCCACTACGGGTAGCGACTTGTGGTAGCGACTTGATCTGTAGCGAGTTGCTCTTTAGCGACTTGGGTAGCGAATTGCTGCCAAAATTTGGTTAGCGACTTGGTCTATAGCGAGTTACTACTTAGCGACTTGTTTTTCTGTTAGCGACTTGGGTTTCTAGCGACTTGGTTTTCTAGCGAATTAATTGGTAGCGACTTAGTGCATTTGTCTCTAGCGACTTAGTGCATTATCAGCTAGCGACTTGAGTGATTGTTTACGGTTTTCTCTTGATTTAGTAAAATCCCGTGAAAGAATCTATTTCCCGGTTTAATCATAGAGTTATAAAATCCCGTATAATCTGGTAACATGTCTACCAACGTCCCTACTGTCATCTCCACTGTTGCCGAGGATGTACAAGCAGCTGGCTCAGATACTCGTCCACCCATGCTTGACAGAACTGACTACGATTCTTGGGCTCAACGAATCAGATTGTATTGCCTTGGAAAGAAAAATGGTGTCAATATTCTCAAATCCATTGATGAAGGACCATATCGAGTTGAAACGACTAGAGACATACTTGATACTAATGAAGATGGTACTCCTGTTTACGGAATGGACAGACCTAAGATGTATGATGAGCTTGATGATAAGGAGAAAAAGAGATTCGATGCAGATACCAGGGCTTCAAACATTGTTCTTCAAGGTCTTCCTAAAGACATCTACAAGCTGATAAATCATAACACGGATGCAAAGGCAGTTTGGGATAATGTTAAGATGCTTCTCTCAGGTTCAGAATTAACTATGGAAGACAGAGAATCCCAACTCTATGACGAATTCGAGCACTTCAAAATGAAACCAGATGAGAGTGTCTATGAGTACTATGTGAGATTCCATAAGTTAGTGAATGACATGAGGAACATCAGAATGACTATGCCTAACATTCAGCTGAACTCAAAGTTTGTGAACAACATGAATCCCGAATGGCACAAGTTTGTCACAGCTGTGAAGCTCACTAAAGGATTGAAGAATACAAACTATGAGCAACTCTATGCCTTCCTCCTTCAGAATGAGAGACATGCCATGTTTGAAAAATTGATTCTCAATCAGTTCAAAACCAACCAGGGAGAGACAAGCTCGTCTAATGACTCAACAGCCTTCTACTCAAACATCGGAATCACAACCAAAGCATCACAAGTCATACCCTTGGGGAATGGTAATCATAAACTCATTCCTGATCCCATGTTCAAACAAGCTGATGCTGATGCACACGTGGGTAACATCATTAATCAACTTGCTCTTCTCATTAGTCAAAACATGAATTCTCTTCCACAAACCAACAACAACCTCAGAACTGCATCTAACCCACATAATCAAGCCACTGTTAAAGATGGAAGGATTGTGGTGCAACCAGTTCAGGAAAGACAGTATGATCAGGGAAGAGGTGGAGCTGGGAGAGGTTATGTTGGAAACCAGAATCGAGGAAGAAATGGTAACCAAGGTCAACCTAAGCCAATCAAATGCTATAACTGTGGTGGTGAAGGACACATTGCAAGGAACTGCACATCTCCAAAGCGTCCACAGAATGCTGATTACTTCAGAGATAAGATGTTGCTGGCACAAGCTCAGGACAATGGTGCTGCGTTGGATGAAGAGGAATTGCTGTTTCTTGCTGAGGGCAATGCCAAGACCTATGATGCAGATGTGGATGAGCAGCCTATTCAGGAGATAGGTCACAATCATCAGAATGCCTTTCAAGTCGCTGACTGTGATGCATACGACTCTGATGTAGATGATGGACCTACTGCACACACAATCTTTATGGCTAGCATCTCTCCAATGGTTTCTCCCAAGATCTCTTCTTCACCACAAGCTGGCCCATCCAAGGACAAACTCATCTCAGAGGTATTAAAGCTATACGATGATGCTGATGTGCAACAGATGCATGACAAAGTACAACCAACTGAAACTATTGAATCAAATATTGAAAATATGGGTAATATCAATATTGTCCCATACGATCAATACGTGAAACAAAGTGAAAGTGAAGTTGTACCAAGTGATGCATCTTCTGCAGTCAACAATGACTATGTCTTTGATGAATACACTGCATGTGCTCCTGATGATTCCATAATTTCTGAACTAAATGCCTATAAGGAACGTGTTGCTATCTATGAACAACGTGCAAAATTTGAGTTGACCACTCGTGAGCAGGAAATGGATGTCCAAGTGAGTACAGTAATTAGAAAAAGTAAGTTTAGAGAAGAAGTATTGAAACAAGAATTAAATTCCTTGCAAGAAAAACTTTCTAAAACAGCTAAGCAAAAACAAGAACTTCAAGAAAATGTGAAAATGCTTAAGCAAGAATTTAATGCAAAGGAATCAAAACTCTTGAGAGATTTTTCTAATCTGAAAACTTTGAAAAACAAACTTGAAAACAAGTTGTACTTACAAGGAAACACCATTCAGACTGCTCACATGGTCACGAAACATCGTGTCTTAAGTGATAAGCATAGCATTCCCCTTGTTGAGGAACCAAATCCAGAGGTAATTAAAAAGGCTAGAAATGCTCATAAGGTGCTCTATGATGGTAATGAAGTCCTTAAGCCTAGGCAGAAACCTAGTTGCATTGAGTGCACTGAGGAAGATAAGATATTAAATGAAATCACTAGGGAAAAGATGAATAAGAAACAAAATGATCCCAAATGCAAAGAGAAAAACATAATCATCTCTCCTCATGATTACAAGAAGGAAAACTGGATTTCCTTGAACAAGTTTAAGCCTCAGACTTTGTTGACTCCCGAACAAGTCTTCTGGAAAAAGGATTTAGATAAGCAGAAAGCGGAAAACATTATTGAAACAAACCCTCCCCTTTTGAAAATGCCTAGAGCGACTGTGTATCCTCCTAATACACCAATGCATCTTGTTCCTAGAACAATTGCCACTAAAAGCAAGACATTAATTAGCTAATATGTTATATTTCAACTATTTGTTGATTTTGAGAAAACTTGCAAGAAAAGGATCACACCCACTGGTATAACTGAAGGAGAAAGAGGTTTTGAACAAATGAAAGAATGTTATTTAACTGAGGTCATGCCCTTCTTTAAACTTCTAAAAGATCACTTTGAGAGTCTTAAAAAGGGGGTAGAAACTGATATTAAGGGTATGGAAAAGGAATTTGATGCAATGGTTGTTGAAGTTAGTGATTATGAGCGTGCACTAAAATATAATGAGATTGAGAGAAAGAACCTGCATACATTAAATGAGAATCTTATTACTGAATGTGTTGCTCAAGATGTCTTTTTCACTGCTTCAAATTGCTCTATTAATGCTTCCAAATTTCATGAACTATCTGTGGCCCTGAAAGTCTCCCATGATCGTGTCATTGAGCTTGAAAAAACTAATTCTAAACTAAATGAGAAAATTGAACTGGATGATCATGACAATTTGGTTAAACATTTTTCTAAACTAGAAGTTGAGTATTTTAATCTACAACTAAAATATCAACATCTCAAAGAAAATGTCAAAACTTCAAGTATCAAGACATCTTCAGATGCTCCAGAGTTTGATGCAGTTTTTCAAATTAACAAACGAGATAAACAGATTCAAGCTCAGTGTAACACGATCAGAAAATTGAAAGCCCAAATCTCTCAATTAAAGGGTCAAACGAACAATATGACAGGCTCCCAAATGCCTCCTCCTTTAGATTCTCAGAATTCTCAAACGTTTCATCTTCAAAACCTAGTAAATGCTTTACAAAAGGAAAACGAAAGTTTTCTAGAAGAAAATGAAAAGGTTAAACGTCATTTCAATGAGTTATTTGAATCAATTAAAGTCACTCGTAACAAAAACAACGAACAAATAGCTTCATTGCAAAAGGAAATTGAGAATCTGAAGAGTCAGGTAAAAGGGAAAATGCCAATGATCAATGGGGAGAATGGTGTATCTAAGGCTCACTCTGGTAATAAATATGCTTTATCTGTGACATATGTCCCCCCTCATCTGAGGAACAACAAACTTGCCATTCAAACATATTTCTCATCCCTTAAAGATTGCCTAGAATGTCTGCGTGAGATTGTTGAAGAGGATAAGCTAGAGAAACCACATGGTAATGCAATTGGACATGCATGCTTATATGCCAAACGATCTCAAGAAATCTTAGAATGCTTGATCACAATATGCCCAAAGACATTAGGTGAGAAAGTTAACCCTTTGATTCCATGCTCGATGCCTAAGGCCAAATATGATATGCACTCGATTCCCAATGTTTTGAATGTGAACCGTAGTGTACCCTTGAGTAGTTCAGATTCTAGATCTGTCAATGCTAAGAAAGAGAACTCAAGCGTGCCTTCTAGGAGTACAAATCTCAGTACCTCTAGTTTTAAGAGTGTGAACCGTAGTACACCTGCATGTAGTTCAGATCCCAGCACATCTAAACATGTGGTGCAAAGAGTAGTAAAACAAACTAATGTTCCCATTCCCTCTACAGGAGTAATCAGTGACATTAAAGGGAGCAGGTCAAAGTCTCAAGAAAATACAAGGAATGATAGGACCTCTCAAGCTAAGAATGTGCACTGGAAGAGAGTAGAAGAACAATCTAGGAACCTTAAGTTTGAATCGAATAAAACGAATCGTGTTGATTCTAGTATTAGCCATAGGCGTACTGTAATTAATTCGAATTCTGATACTATTTGCAAACCTTGTACTGATGATTGCTTGAATTCTGTTTCTAATCATGGATGTGATGTTAATGTTCTGCCTAATGATGTTAATTGTCCAGTTAATTTTGTTAATGCTAAAATTCATGCTAAAAAGGCTAAAAGGCAAAAGCGAAAGAGAGTCAGAAAACAATGGAAACCCACAGGAAGAACATTCAGCAGAATAGGCTTTTATTGGATACCTATTGGTCATAAGACTAATCAGATAATGCCCACTAGAAAATGGATGCCTACTGGTAGAACTATTCCCTTAAGAAGTGGTCACACTGTAAATAGGGCTAATACAGACACTAGTATTGCATCTATTCACAATGATTCCATTACCTCATTTTCTGATATGAATGCTTCTATTTCTGATGTGGGTGGTCCAACCATTGTAACTAACCAAATGGAACCCATTCTTGCATGGGGATCCCAATTATCCAGTTATCCATTCTTGTCTGTGTTCAACTGCAGATCGTTCAAATCGTTCTGTGGTACCTGGACTCAGGCTGTTCCAAGCATATGACTGGAGACCGGTCATGGCTCATGAACTTCGTGAGCAAATTCATCGGGACTGTTAGATTTGGTAATGATCATTTCGGTGCTATTATGGGTTATGGAGATTATGTTGTTGGTGATAGTGTCATCTCCAGAGTGTATTATGTGGAAGGTTTAGGTCATAATCTGTTCTCTGTTGGTCAATTCTGTGATTCTGATCTAGAAGTAGCCTTCAGAAAACATACCTGCTTCGTTAGAGATCTTAATGGTAAGGAACTGTTGAAAGGAACTGGTGGCTCAAACCTTTACACCATCTCTATCGATGACATGATGAGAGCTTCACCAATCTGCTTGTTATCAAAGGCTTCAAAAACAAAGTCATGGTTATGGCATCGTCGTCTCAATCACTTGAACTTCGGCACCATCAACGATCTTTCCAGAAAGGACTTAGTTGTAGGTTTACCTAGTCTAAAGTATGAAAAGGATCATCTTTGTTCGGCATGTCAATTGGGAAAAAGCAAGAAGTATGCCCATAAACCCAAACCTACTAACTCTGTCACAGAAGTTCTTCATATGATTCATATGGATTTATGTGGACCAATGAGGGTGCAGAATATCTTTGGGAAGAAATATGTGTTAGTTGTGGTTGATGATTATTCTAGATTCACCTGGGTCAAGTTCTTAAGGACAAAGGATGAAACTCCTGATATCATCATCAAACTCATCAAACAGCTGCAGGTTAGACTAAACAAAACTGTCAGAATTATCAGAACAGACAATGGAACTGAGTTTGTCAACAAACAACTTAGTGAATTCTATGAAAGTGTTGGAATCAACCATCAAAGAAGTGTTCCACGAACCCCTCAACAGAACGGTGTAGTTGAAAGACGAAATCGTACTCTTGTTGAAGCTGCTAGAACAATGCTGATCTACTCAAAGGTTCCAATGTTTCTCTGGGCTGAAGCAATTGCCACTGCATGCTACACACAAAATCGTTCCCTGATTCATACTATTCATGGAAAAACTCCATATGAACTTGTCCACAACAGAAAACCTAATCTATCTTTCCTTCGTGTGTTTGGTGCACTGTGCTATCCAACAAATGAGGGTCAAGACTTAGGCAAACTTAGGGCTAAAGCTGACATTGGAGTATTTGTAGGATATGCACCAAACAAAAAGGGATACCGAATCTACAACAAAAGAACCCGAAATATCATGGAAACAATTCACGTTACGTTTGATGAGCTGACCGGTCAAATGGCTCCTGGACACTCCAGCTCAGGACCCGCACTTCAAAACAGTCCCATTGGTTTATCCCTTGTTCCAAACTCCTCTCAAGAAACTCCATATGTACCTCCATCTGAAGATGATGTAAAGAAATTGTTTGATCCAATGTTTGATGAACTGTATGAGTCTACTACTAATGATGTGCTGATCCCTACAACAGAGGATGCTCGTATTCCAGTGAATGAAGTCAATCCATCAGTCTCAATATCTGTTAGTCAAGAAGCATCTGCTGCTGATCCTTCAGTCTCATCAACAAATCATCATTCTTCAAATGTACATCATGGAAATGTTTCTGGCATCAATGATGAAGTTAATCCCTTTGCTACTCCTGAAGATGCTCCATTTGAAAATATATTTGCTACTCCTGAATCATCATCAGAACCATCTTCTTCAGGAGACATCGACTCAGCTACCTCAGTTCCTCAACAAATGCCACATGAACACCTCAGAAAATGGACTCACGATCATCCATTAGACAACATCATTGGAAATCCCTCTCGTCCTGTATCAACCCGGAAACAACTTGCAACCGATGCCTTATGGTGCTTCTTCAACTCCGTACTATCTAAGATCGAACCAAAAGATGTTAAAATCGCCATGAATGAAGACAGCTGGTTCAATGCCATGCAAGATGAAATTCATGAGTTTGATCGTCTTGATGTATGGGAGTTAGTACCTGCTCCAGACTGTGCTATGATTATAGCTCTTAAATGGATCTTCAAAGTAAAACTTGATGAGCATGGTGATGTGTTGAAGAACAAGGCTCGATTAGTTGCTAAAGGATATCGTCAAGAGGAGGGTATAGACTTTGAAGAATCTTTTGCTCCAGTTGCTCTAATCGAGGCAATCAGAATCTTTCTGGCTAATGCTGCTAGTAAGAACATGGTAGTTTATCAGATGGATGTAAAGACGGCATTTCTAAACAGAGATCTTAAAGAAGTCGTCTACGTCAGCCAACCTGAAGGATTTGTGAATCAAGAGCATCCTACTCACGTTTATCGTTTGAAGAAGGCTCTTTACGGTTTAAAGCAAGCTCCAAGGGCATGGTATGATACACTGTCAAAGTTTCTTCTAGCAACCGGATTCATCAAAGGAGCAGTTGATCTTACATTGTTCACCAGGGAGTCAGGCAAACATTTGATTCATGTTCAAATTTATGTTGATGATATTATTTTTGCCTCGACTGACCCAATGGAATGTGATCGTTTTTCAAATGAAATGAGTTCAAAGTTTCAAATGTCAATGATGGGACAAATGTCATTTTTCTTGGGATTACAAATTTCTCAAAGTCCCGGAGGCATTTTCATAAATCAATCTAAATATGCAACAGAGATTTTAAAGAAATTTGGATTTAATTCAAGTGACCCTGTTGACACCCCCATGATTGACCGAACCAAACTAGATGAGGACCTCTCAGGGATCATGATTGACCAAATGAAATATCGGAGTATGATTGGATCCCTGATGTATCTCACTGCTAGTAGACCAGACATCTTGTTCTCTGTGTGCATGTGTGCAAGATACCAGGCTAAGCCTACTAAAAAGCACCTTGAAGCAGTTAAACGGGTCTTTCGGTATCTCCAAGGAACCATCAATATGGGACTATGGTACCCGAAGGACACCGGTATGTCACTAACGGCCTATGCAGATGCTGATCATGCAGGTTGTCAAGATACACGTCGAAGTACGTCAGGTGGTGCTCAGTTTTTGGGTGATAAGCTTGTGAGCTGGTCTTCAAAGAAGCAAATGAGTACTTCTATTTCCTCTACAGAGGCTGAATACATAGCCATGTCATCTTGTTGTGCTCAAATCTTATGGATGAGATCTCAATTATCTGACTATGGCTTTGAATTCAACAAAATCCCTCTGTACTGTGATAATAAAAGTGCTATTGCTCTCTCATGCAACAACGTTCAACACTCAAGAGCAAAGCATATCGACATTCGACATCATTTCATCAGGGAACAGGTGGAAAAAGGTGTGGTGGAACTATATTTTGTGAGGTCTGAATATCAGTTAGCAGACATCTTCACCAAAGCTCTTCCAAGAGAACGTTTTGAGTTTATTCTTCCACGACTTGGGTTGAAAAGCCTTCAACCAGAAACTCTCAAACGTCTTCAGGAGGAAGACGAGGAGTAAAGGTCTTTCTTCATCTATCTCTTGTACATATATATTTGAAAAAACAAAATACAAAATTATAAAACCTTCAAAAATCAAATAGAAAAATATAAAACTTTCAAAATCCATAAAAATTTGAAAAATCTTCAAAAAAATATTGTCATTTTTGTCATGTTTCTTCCGGTTCGATAATATCTACGGTCTTTGTGCTGTCATTCAAAGAATGACACGGGACTTTAGATGTTGTTCGAATTCTTAAAAAAAAAAAAAAAAAAATCAAAAAATCAAAAAAATATTTTTTGGGAGAAAGAGAAATGGTTTATTGTCATTTTCAGGCAATAACCCGGTTTTTAAAAGAAAGAACAGAGCCATGTCTTAACTATATTTTCACATTCCATGCTCTGATTCTATTAACATTTATCTGCTGAAAACCAAATGCTTTGAAAAATAACTTGATCTCTATTTTTGATAATCATCTGGACTTATTTGTCAAAATCTCTATCTCTCAATCAACAACCTATGTCATTGATTGAGGGGGAGAATGATTTCAATTAAATTAAAAAGTTATTTGGCATTAAAATTGTTTTTCAAAAGATATAAATGCATGTTTTAACAATGGAGTTTAAAGTCTTAAAATCCGATCCTTATCAGTTCAAACGCTTTCACAATCAAGTCACAATTCTCCTTAAAAGCTTTCAAAATCAATTTAAATCTATAAGAGATCACAAATCTCAAATGTTTTGATAATTGTGATCGGGGGAGAATGTGTGATTTAAATTGGATTTAAACTGATATTAAGGTAAATGGTTTCACATGAATGTATATGCTATCCTGCCCACATGTGACAAACGATTTCAAATTTTACATGCACATGTTGAGGGGGAGCATCTATCTTAAACCTTTGATTTGAAACGTGATCTTTCATCCCAATGTGTAGGTTCCTTCTAGTATGTGCAAAACTCTTTTCAAACCTTGAGGCACATATTGAGGGGGAGCGAATTTATGGAAACCTCATCCTTCCCGGAAATGCGATATCTACTTGATTTGATATGGGAAGTGATGTTGATATCTTTTAGAAAATGGTAATCAAAGAAGTTAATTCTTTCTCTTGCCTCCGTGTGCAAAACATTTTCAAATACTTGATGCACATGTTGAGGGGGAGTTCTCGTTCTAAAAATATCAAAAACAATTCAGGTACAAAATGCTTTGATAATATATCACAAGTATCTGAATTGATTTTTCAAATGGTTTTCAATTGGATCCAATGGCATATGAGCAATACCAAATTGACCGACCAACTTTACTTTTTGTACGGTTGAATAAGGATGATAAGGTTAGGTATGTGTTCCCATGATCCGCCAGAACCGGAGGGATCTACCCAGGGACAATCCGCTAGTTAGTGTAGAAGTCCTTAGGTATGATGACAAAAGGAGAAATGTGAGATATGGGAAGAGTGTAGACTAAGACTGAGCTAGTACTGGAATAAACCCAACAAGGTTCTAGCTATGAAGTCTCGGTAAGCACTGAAGGGGTTGAAGAATTAAAAAGAATTGAATGAGAAAAGGGTGAAAACAAATAGCCCTCCATTTATTCAACCTTAGGGCAGAAACCGGGTTCAATTCATATGCTACTGATGGTAACATCGGTATTGAAGACAAGACGTCATGGACCCAGTGACGCACTGCACTTCAACTTTCCAAACCACTCAAGTTCCTCTTAAAAGGACTTGTTTCATTCTCACGGGGAACCGACATTATCTATCGACTTTCTCTTAGAGATGGTTGATATTGAAGAAGGAGACCCTCTCCCTAGTCTCCGGCACAGGATCCAAATATGCACAAATTGAGTCTAGAGCCACGAGATCATCAATAAATCTCATTAGGACACTTTCAATGACGACTCTCTATTTCACACAATGTGGAAAGAGAGATTATATCTTGAGTCCTACGCATTATCCTTGTGGTATTGCCAGAACATCTGAGTGATGTGTTAACATATTCACAATGAAGATGGAAAGCCTTCTGGAGCCAACATCAAACAAGCTCCTGGTAGGTGGCATGTGAGATCTATTATATAGATCAACCATGTGACAACTGAACAGAAACAATGGGGCGATTCAATCTCTTGAATCAATCCTGGTTCAGGTTATGGATTGACGGATACCTTTGAAAAACCGGTCTTTGTGCTTAAAAACTCTTTTCTTTAGCACATCGACTGTGTACTCATTTTTTTCAAACCAAAAGGTATTTTTATGATTGATAATTGATTTTCAATAAAACCTTCGTTGTATTGCAAAAACAATTTCTATTGAGCAATACACGATTGTTTTTTCAAATCTCTTTTCATCAATCAGTGGACTTAAAATTCGCTGGTTCACTCACTCCGTGTTGTCTTCTTTGAGATGTTCCGGTTTGAGAACAGCTAGAACAGCTGCGAAACCCTGTCAAGGAGATTCTTAGGAATCCTACCTGATCACAGGCAGTACTTGTACTGATCAACGGGGAACCGTGGGCCGTGTACCTCAATTCAACGAAAGTGATCAAAGACACTTTCGTGCGATTTATTGCTAACTATTGTATGCAGGTACGCCCGACGTTTGCAGCTGATCAGAATGAAGCGGTCAATCCATAGCCGCATGCTCACTTATCACATTCAACCCAAAAGAAATCATGATTAGTGCATCAATGACTCTGATATTTTCACTCCATGCTTCTGCTACGCTGCTGCCAATATCATGATTCAACAAATGCTTCCGCTACTCTGACGAGAAGAATTCATGATCCAGATTGTGAGCATGTCGGTCCTAAAGTCACAACACCACAAAGGATACCTCAGAGATTGATGATAACTGATGATCTCCAAAGATGGCTCAAACTTATCATCACGTGGATCAGTAAAAGACCTCCACTTGGAATTACCAAACATGCAATGTGAAGAATCAATGACTACGAGCTCAGGAGCAAAGGACTACATCAAGAATGCAAGATCAATTGTTAAATGTAATATCTATTTGTATTCAATGTAATTTTGGTACATGATTGAGGTGACCTCCCTTAGGGGGAGATTGTTAGGAATTAGAAATTCCCGGTATTAAAGAGTCGGTCACCTCAAGTATATGTAATCGTTAGAAAGCTCGTAGTCGTAGTTCTTTTAAGTTAAGTAGTAATTTAGTTTTGTAACACCGTGGAGGACGGACGGGTCTTTACCCACTGTATGCCTGATCCACAGCCCAAAGTGTGGCGAGTTATGTAAGACTATAAATACTCTCTACCTTCCAAGGTAGAGAGTTGGAGCTCATAATAATATCTTTCACTTTCTCTCACTAAGTTCCCTAAACCTCTAACTTTCTCTCTCTAGAATTCCATCTATATGCTACTTTGTGTTATGGTTTGATGTGCATGTGAAAAGTTATATCTTACAGAGTGAACGCAAATATTGTGGATAGTACTATAGGAATTGACGACCCCGACTCGGTTATCGGAAATAACCGGGGCACACCATATTTGATTATCTCTATGTAATTGGCTATTACATCTGGGGGCAATTTTATTACTTACACCAGTAATTAGGTGTATGCAGTTAGTATTGGTGTCATGAGCTTAGTGCATAATAATCTCTGTTTTTCTATGGTAATTGTCTTCGAAGCAATTATCATCTCTAACTTGTGTTCAACCATTTACTAAACCTATGAATATCACTCAACATTTTTGTTGATCTTTTTAAGCATGTTTATCTCAGGTATTAAAAAGGTGATAGCTAACTCTAGAGGCGCTTGGGCATTTGCATGGCATGGTCATAGATGACTCTGATTTACTTATGGGAACCATAATTTATTAATGGGTCATTTTCCGCAACATCTCAACCTTTGTAAACTCTATTTTACTTCAATAAATGAAATCTTTTATGAAAAATCTATTATTTTACACCTGGTGTTATGATCCAATGGAGTAGCACCCAAAAACCTTTTCTTCCGCTGCAAACCATTTTTGGGGGTGTTACAGATTGGTATCAGAGCCTTGGTTATAGAGAACTAGGTATTTATAAATACCTAGACTATAACCACTTTTACAAAATCTTAACCCTATGACCGACACATGCCTGCCTGCCAAGCTGATTGCCTCACTTATGACTCGTTGAAGTCATCTTTGATAATATAGGTGTTTATTACTGCCAACTTAGTCTCACTATTAGCTAGGATTGCCTTACTTATACGTATGTTTACGTATCACAGCGCTACGCCTTCTCCCCCACATAAATTAAATAATTGTTCAACCTTTCATAATAAACTTTAAAGGCATTAGGACATGTTACTAGTATAACTAAGCTAAGCATTGCAAGATTCATTGAACCTCGGGTGAATATAGCCTGATCACCTATATTCAACCAGGGACAGTGGGATATAGCTTGATCACCTATGTCCGAATCAGAGGTGAATGTTGCAATACTGAAAGTAGTTATAATAGTGTTATGTCTAGTTGACCTCCTCATTGACTTCTAAAAATGGTAAAATGTTCATGTGTGTTCAGTGTAGGACCTTAGATATATCAACCTTATCACAAACCCAACACAAATACCATGTTACACAAACTGTTATGCGTAAATAAGAAAGATTAAGATTAGATGGTGACTTGATGTATAATTCGTGTATATGTTTAGAGAGGTAGAGAGAAGAAAGATGAACCAATAAGTTGTATATTGCTTCAAAGGAAAAACACACACACAGACACTCAAGCACACCCCTCAAATGACATACTTGAGGGGTATTTATAGTAAGAGAGGATGATGCCCTAAGGCTTGGCCATGGGCCTTGAGATGGACTTGGATTGGGCTTGGGTTAAACGAACTAGACAAGGCTAGCTTATCTTAACTAATGCCCAATTAGCTTAGCCCAATCCACGAGCCCGTTGACTATTCTATCACAATATCTAACACACATTACAAAGTTCCTAATCGTGAATGACCATCACTTCTAATAAAAATAATCAAGGCTAACAATCTCCCCCTAAGGGGTGGTCATTCAAAAGATGCTCCACTTGAATAGGTCTTTAATCTTTTTGAGCTTGAACTTTGTGAGTAGATATAGAATAGTCTTAATTCTTTGTTCCTTCATGCTTTGTGATCAGATAATGTGGTTGTCTGCCGTTGTCAACTTCGTTGGTTAGGTATCTCCACGTCTTTCTCCACCATGCTCACACTTCTATTTGACTTTGAGTTTCCAATGATGAAGTTCTCGAGTCTTTACACTTTGTAGATTATTTGACATTGACGAAGAATCATCTCCTTTGATTATGATGAGAACTTTCATTTGTTTTTGGTATGAGCATGTGGCGAGTCTGCACGATCCATCCGCTCCGGAGCTTCCATAAGAAGAAAACATAAAACATTGTTAGTAATAAGCGGATTCCGGCACTTACAAGTTTGAATTTCGAGGGTGTTAACAGCATAGTGTGAAAACACGTCTCTAATTCTTACAGAGGCCGTTCCTGAACTGGAGTCCCACAAGTGAGATAACGCGATATACCGAAGTACATCTACAGTTCAGATGAGTCGCTGAGGTACACCGAAGCATCACCTCACGACTGTAGACCGTTTGAGACACACTAAGCGTAATCCACGGAGAATTACCGAAGTGACCTGCTGTCAGGGCTGCTTGATGTTGACCCTGGCAGGAATTTCCATTCAATCACTGAGGATTACAGTTGTAACTCCCCTCATAAATGTTCTGGCAGATTGCTAAGATCTGCGTAGGACTCTATAATATATCACTTGTGTCCTTATTGATGAACAACAAGCGATGTCATGTCAAGTGTTCCTATGAGATCTTTTGATGAATCTCGTGGCTCTAGACTCAATAGTGCATTTTGGTTTTCCTGAGCAGAGACTAGGGAGAGGGTCTCCTTCTTTAATATCAACTATCTCTAAGAGAGAGTCGATAGATTATGTAGGGTTCCCAGTGAGAATGAAACAAATCCCTGATGAGAGGAATTGCGTGGCTAGAAGGTTTAGTGCAGTGCGTCACTGGGTCCATGACGTCTTTGTCTTCAATACCAGTGTCATCTAGTGACAACCAGTAGCATATGTATTGAACCCGGTTTCTGCCCTAAGGTTGAATATGGAGGGCTATTTCTTTTCACCCTTTCTCATTACATTTCTTTTTTAATTCTTCAACCCCTTCTTTCTCCTTTCTCACATTACTCCTTTTTTCAATCATTCCTAAGGACTTCTAGTTCTACACTATTGGTGATGTCCTTGGGTAGATCCCTCCGGCTCTGGCGGATCATAGGACGGATTTCCTATCCTTAGTCACCTTATAACTCCATGACTGTCCTATTGTTGCCATAAAACCGTTTTTCATCAAAATCTCTCAGAGTGTTTATGATAGAAAACATGTTTGAAACACTCTGTGAGTTTTATATTTTCAGAAACACTCCCCCTTCACATGTGCTTATAAGTTTTGACAGAAATCTGCACATAGAGGGTAGAGTTCGCACATTTTGAATTGATCTACTTTAAATGAACTAGACCGATTCGAGACACGTTTACATCACTAGAGAACTAGCTTGAAATTATTACCCGTCCTGGTCAAGTCCATAGAAAGTTTCTCGAGATGGTACATGATTCTTCGTCAATTCATTGGTTTCAACTGAGTCGAGCTCTTTTTGAGATTCAAACAACGATTTTGATCACATTTTAATCACGTCTCCTCCCCCTCAAAAATAGCATATTCGTGATATTTTTGATATCAACGGATTAAACAACAATTTAGAAACTTTTGGGGAGACAAACGGATTTGATTTAAGCATGAATTTGGAACATTTTGTTTTTATACTCCCCCTTTAATAAGGCATAATCAATTAAAGGGTTTTAGAGGGAGTTATCTTGAGCACAAAATATTTGAAAGATTTTGAAAATCTTTTTGAACAATCTTGAAAAGGTGCTCAAAATGATGATGATTTCTCACCATTTTTAAATGTAGTGCACTGAAGCGTACACCTCATTTTTCGATCAAAGCACGAGTTTTGATTTGAAAATAATCAAAAGTCATCATTTCGGTCCGGGTTTCGTACTGATGTATACGAAAGCCATTATGTTGAAGTCCGGGGTTCTACCTGATATGACAGAAAGCCATTAATTTGAAGAAAATTTTGAGAAAGGACATGTTTTAGAAAACATTTAAAGAACTCTCGCTCAAGCATCTGTACATGCCCGTATCATTGTTGAATGACATTTCTAGATATGTACAGAATATCGATTATACAAGAGACATGTCGTGAGAAGAATATTTTTGGATTTTTGATTTTATATTGTTTTTGTATTTTTTGAAAGATTTCTATTTTTATATTTTGCTTTTGTTGGTTTTTCAAATTTTGTATTTGGTTTTTCAAAAAATATTTACAAAGAAGATTTGAAGAAAGAAGATTAAGTTTGGCCAAGTAAAAGTGGAGTTAAGAGTGGAACTAGAAAAGGATTTCCACATGCGAAATTGGCATAAAATTCTTCTTTACCACACGGGGTATAAGAATCTTCAACACTTTTACAAGTATCTGCATCCACAGAAGAATAATGTTCACAAATAACAGTGTTAGAAGTACATGTTTCCTCACGGTGAGGGTGATCACTATCAACGGTTGAAGTGGATCTGACTTCCTTATCCGAATGATTGTCACTATTATCTGTGTTGGAGCAAGTATCAAAAATCTTTCCTATGGGAATCCATCTAAGACCTATTTTGTTGAAAACTTTTCCCGTGGGTATCCACCTAAGGTAAGATCGAGGAGTTGTTTTCTTATCAGATGCAGCGGAAGACTCATTTTTAGAAAAACTACGTCCTGTAGAGATCCACCTATTAGGTTTCTTTTTGTTTGACATTTTATCAACGGGCTTGTTTCTATTTGGTGTATTAGTGGATTGTGCCTTGGCACGAGAATTATCTTTCTTGAGATATTGTAAGGCACATGCTTCATGATTAGCTGAAAAGACACATTTTTTACATGTAGTACAGACAAATTCAATATTCTTGTTTAAAACAGCAGCTTTAACTTTGTCACTACAGTCTTTTGAAAATTGATTCTTGTCCGAAAAAGATCTAGAATTCCTAGTGTTGTTTTCTACAGGCATATCATTTTCGTTTGCGCAACTACTCTTAGATGCAAGCCAATCCCTAGTCTTTTGTAGAGTGTTCCTAGGTAATGGTTTACTACTACTAGCAGTGCCTTGAAATCTTGTAGGATTCATCACCCTAGATGTTGCACCTAGAATTCCGTCTTTTCGAGTCTGTGCCTTTTTCCTAGCTTCTTCTAGATAGTGATTGTTGACCATGTCGTTAGAACCAACAGATTCTTTAACTGGATTTTTGGTCACATTCCTTGTACTAGTCCTAGAGATGCCAGGTGTAATCACTTTTGGTGTTTCAGCAACTGCTTTTCCTTTTTCAAAACTTTTGATAATTCTCTTTTTAATAGGCAGGGACTGTGGAGTGACTGTTTTTGACAAATCATTTTTCTCATTGACTTTTGGAGGAGGCATAGAAACAGACATTTTTGGTTTGGAAACCGGTTTGGGAACATTTGCTTTCTCCGTAGTCAATGGTTTTTTAATCACAGTTTCCACTACCTTTCCTTTTTGACTTTCCAGCTGAGCCTTCAAAAGATCATTTTTCGCTTTCATGTCATTGTAGGCACACTCATACGACAATTTGTCATATTTGCATTCCTTAGTTTTGCGATCAAGTTGTTTAAAATATGAGACATTTTCTTTTTCAAGTTTCATAAGAGCTTTTTCATATTTTGAAACAATTTCGGAGGTCTCATCCTGGAGTCGTTCATGATCTTCAACAGAATATGTTTGCAAAATGATAGACATGATATCGGTAGTCATAACATCTTCGAAGAGAGAATCATTCAAATTTTCCAAAACTTTGATGTGTTCAACACTTTCATTAGCTTGCTTTACCAGGGATTTATGGTCCTTGACAAAGTCAGCTGTTTCTTTCAAAAAGGCTTGTTCAAAATGAATTACCCTTGAGTTGATGTTATTCAGCTGAGGGGCAATTTGAGTTTCAAAAAACTTTTTCTGTTCAATATCAAAACTGTTAAACCAGATGTTCATTGTAATATTGGTTTTAGTTTTAACAGTCTCTTGAAGATCCGCAATTCTAGTTTTCACATTTTCCAAAATACTTCTCGCATCACTTGTGTTAAAAGGATTGTTTGAAGATATTTGTTCAATGTTCGAAAGAGATTTGGAGACAACAACTGGTTTTGAAACTGATTTTGAAACTGGTGTTGACACTTTGTTTGAAACACTTGGTTTGGTGGAAAACGTTGATTGAGAAACAAACGAAATACCATTAATTTGGTTCCATTTATTATAATCAATAGGTTTGATTTCCGGATGTTTTTGTTTCAATTTTGATCTACTCTCCTCAGATAGTTCCAACGTTTCAAGAGAATCACGAACAATTATGGGTTCATGCAAAGGTTTTCCATTGTTCAACACATTCTGAGATTTCTGAGCTTTCTTGAGATACGAAGAAGGGTTGTTACCAAGAGCCATTTTATGTGAAGTGTGAAAAATCGGATTTACTTGATTAGAAAGCATCTTGTTTGATTTAGCGGAATGACCCGTTGTAAGAAGCAAATTATCCAATTTTTTGATAGTTTCATTTTTATCCAGAATTTCATCAAGAAGAGAATCTTCTCGTTTTGAAAAATCAGCAATCAACTGTTTCTTTTCTTTTTCAAGATCAGAAAACAGTGTTTTTTGTTTAGAAAGTTGGTTGTTTAGATCAGAAATTTCCTTGTTTAAAGATTTTATTTTCAAATTCAGATTCACATCAAGTGTGTCATACTTGAGTTGCAATTGTTGTTCTCTTAAAACAAAATCTCGATAACCAATTTCTAATTCTGAAAGTTTGTTTGTATGAAATTCAAAGGCTTTGGCGTGCTCCTTGTTACTCTCAAGCTCAGCGGTCAATTTTTTATTCGCGGCCTTAACCTCGCGATTGACCGTTCTTACTTTCTCAACTTCAATGCCACATTGATTGATTAATGATTCAAAATAAGCACGAGTTTCCTCATCATTAGCACCATTCTGTATCACTTGACCTCCATTAGGATCCATATATGGAGTTTCAGAGTTAACATTGCTATTAACTTGCTCTCCCACACATGTGTCATAATAAGGTTCGGGAGACACATAATGTGGCTTCTCATGAGTAAACGAATGTGGTACCTCATTGAGTGAATCTGTGTCGTAGACAGGAGTTGTGTCATAAGTACCGTTTGCTGTTGTGGCCTGTTGATTGATTGTGTGACTGGAGGTTGCAGTATCGTTTGCTTTATCTTCCCATTTTGGGTACCTGAATTTTATTTCCTCGGCAGTCAACTCAATTCCCAACTCTTCTTTTTCTGCTAACATCAACATGTACTGGATCTTTTCAAGCTTTGTCATTGGTATGACACTAGATCCTGAATCTTGTCTTTGAGGTTCGGAGGTAGCATTCTGAACAGAAGTCATAAAATAGTTATTCCCATTTTGATATCCCATATTCTGATTCACAATCTGACCCCCTTGATGTCCATCTCCATAATTCCCAACGACTGGAGCTGCAACATTGCCATTCTGATTACCCACTGCTCTATTCCCAACATTCTGTTCCATCTGATTTCCAACATACTGACCCGACTGATTACCCTGATACGGAACCGCTTGATTACCCATGCGACTGCTAAATGCTTTATCCAATAAAGAAAATACCTGTTGCAAGGTCGCTTCTACTTCAGCTTCAGGATCAGTGATTCCTTGTTCCTGGTATTGTGGATACGGTTGTTGAATGACTTGTTGTTCTTGTGGATAGAATTGTTGTTGAGTTTGTGGAATGTATTGCTGCAAGTTGTTGTTGGTGGAAGATGATGAAGCTTGTTGTTGTGTATTAACTGAAGGTTGAGTCTTTGCAATAAGTGCCAATGGATCATGATTCTTTGCCAATCTTTCTTTCCTGACTTCATTCGCTTCAGCTTGGTTTTGTTTCAGAAAATCGTTTAGTTGATCAAAGTTCACCTGATGTAAGTCTTTTGTTTGGTTGACAATAGTGACATATCGTCCCCATTCTTCTGGAAGATTATTCAGGAATTTGATGTTTTGAACGATTGTTCTGTGATGAGTGTCTAAATACTCATCATTTTTGTACTATCTAGACTGCAAAATCATCTGAAAACACTCAAAAATGCTTTAAAATGATAAATATATCACAAATCAGTGTTTTATGTGTTTTAAATGCAAAATTATCAAAATCAGATGAAAAACGTATCAAATTTTCAAAATTGGCAGTTTTAGTCCCCCAAGTTTCAAAATTTGTCAAAAACAGTCCCTGGTATATCAAAATAGAGAGAAATGTCAATTAAGGTCCATGGGATTCAAAAAGTTGTCAAAACAAACCTTTGAAATGTAAAATTCGCAAAATTACAACTTTGGTTCCTCAACTTTCAAAATTGTCAAAAATGGCCCTTGGAATTTTGAAATTGTCAAGTTTGGTCCTTGTTCTATGGAAGCTTGTCAGTTTTGGTCCCTTGAAATAACTTTGATGAATTGGCAGGAAAGGTCCCTTAATTTTCAGAAATTGCAATAAGGTCCTTATGTTATTAATACCTTTTAAACCCCTTAGACCCTTGTCACAATCCCAATGAACCCTGCCTTTTCCTTGTGACCCCCCTGTCAAGTAGCATTTTGGACTCCCCATCATATATTAGTCGCCAGTCAAACTTTGGTCAAAAATCCCAACTGGCGCCAAAGTCTTCCCTTCCACTTGCTAGCCTGAAATCACTCAACCAAACCCATTTCTCCATCCCCCCAGCTCACACCTTGTTCCCCCCTCCTCCACCTCACTCCAAGAAACATTTATTGCTTCTCACCTCATTCACTCAACCTCAACTGCTAATGACACGTTTTGGCGCCAAAATGAATCAAACGGCTATAACTTGACCAAGTCATCCAAGGGCTATTATTATTGGTGGGAAATGCTAAAGTCAAGTGGAGAAGCAGTTTGGAAGTATAAAAAGAGCAAGAGGAAGACTTGGTGGGAGTAGTTAGTTTTTATAAAAATTCTTCTTATGTCGTTTTTTTTAATCCATGTCTTAGTTTAATTCCAATGTTGTAATTTCAGTTCATTTGTATTTCCTTTAAGTTAAAATAACATTGTATGGTACTTTTGAGTATCAATTTTAAGTTTTAATCAAATTTCAAGTTTGTTGGTTACTGTGGAAATTTCCAAGTTTCAAATTCCATATTCAAGGTTTTAATAAGCTCCTGTTATAATCAAGTAAGCTTATTTAAGCTTACTTTAGCTTTTGATAAGCTTTTATTCAGTTTCAACTAACTTAGTTCCATGGTCAATAAAAGTCAACCTGAGGCTCAAATTGGAATGGAAGCTGAATTTGGGTGATGCAGATGTTGATATGGGTTGGAATAGAGTAGATTAGATTAGTATAGTGGATCTTTGGGTTTGGTTCTTAGCCTGCAAATCAGCTGAACATATGTGAGTAGTTTTCTCATTTCCAAAATTTTAAGTCAATTTGCATTTTATGGTTGTTTGTGTATCTGTGGTTATATACTGTTAAAATCTGTTTCTTAAGTTGTATGTAGGTTAGTTTAACTTCATTTGATCATTAATACAATTTGGTCTAGTGCTTAGCTCATTTTAATTGCCTATCAGATTCTTAAAGTAGTGTTTGGATTTGACAGCAAACCTGTCCATTAGACTTGTTCAGTGCTTAGCTTCTGTTGGATCATGTTTGTTTAGCTTATTTATGTTCTTTTCTGTCTTAAACCTGTGCCTGCAAGAGCTCATGGTCAAAATTGTATGAAATCTGTCCTTACAGCAAATCTGTTAAGATTGTGAAATATCAAACACTTGTTTTGTGTTCCAAATCTATAAAGCTAGATTGCATTACCTTCATTTCATCTATTAACATCTTTATCAGTCCATAATTTGCTTCCAAATCTCATTTTAGTCAACCTCTTAACTGTTTTTCAAAAGTCAAATTGTGTCAAATATCTGGTTTTTGCAGAACTTGCAGCCTATGCATTAGGTTCATTTCAAGTAGATGAGGTCTGATTTTTGGTTTAGATATAGTCTGGTAGGTGTTATTCAATTCCACACTTTTAGTTTTTTTATTAGCTTATTAAATAAGCAGTTAGATCAGCTTAAACATAGGGTCCCTGTTTATCTGTTACTGCATCAGCAGTCTAGTCCCACTTGGCCACTTTTGTTTTGATCTGTATCTTCTTCATGAATAGTCCTCATAAGCTGTAACTTTGGATTTATGTTCTCTGCCAGGTTATCTTGAGGTTCCAATAATTGCTTTCTAGTTTCTAGCTTATGCAGTAGCTTATAATCTAGCTGCAAGTTGACACCCTCTCAACTGTTTTGTTGGGAATTATGTGAAAGTCTGATTATGCTGAACTTAATGCCGAAGTGTTTCTACTGAAGTGAAGTGGATTCTGCCGAAGACTTATTCTGCTGAATAATAATAGTGATTAGTTTGATTCTGCGGAAGTGTTTATTTCGTGTTTAGTTTATTTAGTGTGGATATACATGAGCTTTATTAGGAAGTGATTGTGTATATCTTATTTAGTTTTATGATTATACGTTTCTTGGAAAACGGTTTAGCGATATTGTTTAGGGTTCCTTATCTATAAAAGGAACACATTAGAAAGGTTTATGTATCGATTGGAAAAACTCAGTTTTAGTTAATATAAAGATCCATAGAGGATCAAGAAGTTCTTAGTTATTTACTTGTGTTTATATTCCGCTGATAAACATTAGTTGTAGAGATTGTCTTTTATGGTGCTTGTGATTA
Source organism: Chrysanthemum seticuspe (assembly GCA_019973895.1). Taxonomy (NCBI): domain Eukaryota; kingdom Viridiplantae; phylum Streptophyta; class Magnoliopsida; order Asterales; family Asteraceae; genus Chrysanthemum; species Chrysanthemum seticuspe. The sequence goes on from BPTQ01000001.1 coordinate 107,802,563, forward strand.
CATAGGCATACATAACGATCCACGAGCTCAAGATCTATCAAGGTCTTTGTCTGTTTCAACAAGTGGTATCAGAGCCTCGTGAGAGTCTCTACGATACTAAGGACAAGCTTTTTCTAAACACCCATACAACCATAACAAAACATCATGCCTGGTTCAGATGCTGATACTGAACTCACCAACAACCAAAACTCCACCCATCTGCAGCAACTAAGTCTGTCTAATAGCAATGCTAAGTTTCCTTACCTTAAGAGGGAGGAATATGATCTTTGGGCTATGAAGATGCAAAACTGGATCTCCAACATTGATTGGAATCTATGGCAGGTAATTTTGAAAGGGAACAGTTTGAAGAGGACTACCACGGATGCTGCTGGTAATATGATGAATGTTCCTCCCAAAACTGCTGAAGAGTTGCTGGCAGTTCAGAGAGAAACAAAGGTCAGAACTATTCTTCTGCAAGCTATTCCTGAGGATCACTTGAGTGATTTTCACTTCATGCAAGATGCCAAAGATATCTGGTTAGCGATTAAGGCGAAGTTCGGTGGGAATGAGGAGTCCAGAAGACTGAAGAAGTCGATGCTAAGACAACAGTTTCAGGACTTTCAGATCTCTGAAGAGGAAGGAATTCACAAGGGCTATGATAAGTTTCACAAGATCTTAAGTCAGTTGAATCAGCTACAGGCTAAGCCGGATAATGATGACTGTAACTCTAAGTTTCTGAGGTCCTTACCTCCATCCTGGCTACATGTGAGCATAGCTTTAAAAGCTAAAGGTGGTTTGGACATGATGACCTTTGATGAGCTGTACAACAAACTTAAAGCTCTTGAACATGATGTTAGAAGCCCTTTTCGATCATCTTCTACTGCTAGTCATACTGCATTTGTTGGAGCCTCTACTCCAAAGTCAAGCTATTTTCCAAGCTCATATCCATCATCATCTAATGCTGCTCCTTCATCAAGCTCTCTTCCTAGATCCAGTGGAATTATGGAAGATGTACTTGGAACCTTCTTTGCTGATTATGATCCTCAGCAGGAACTGGCTTATGAGGATTTTGATCAGGTGGACCCGCTTGACATGGAAGAGATGAAGCTGAAGTGGCAAGTGGCCATGATTTCCATGGATATCAAGAACTTTGAGCGCAAAGCTGGGAGAAGATTTGGGTTCAAAGGACGTGATCCAGCAAGGTTTGACAAAAGGAAGGTTAAATGCTTCACATGCCAACAGATGGGTCACTTTTCCAGAGAATGCAAAGACAGGAAAGCTGGTGATGAAGTACGATACTCTACTTATCAGCAGTATCAGAAGGATGCAGGAACTTCAAAGGGATCAACTGCGTTGGTCACTCTTGATAGCAATGTGGACTGGAAGCTACATGAGGAGTCTGATAATGATGGTTCTGATAATGTTGGGTTGATAGCAGACTGTACTTCAGAGGATAGGCATGATCAGATTGCCTTGATGGGCATCTCTCAGGTACAAAACTGTTTGTTTGGTTGTAGTGAGCGTTATAATGAACTGAAACAAGCTTATGACATTATGGAACCAAAATATAATGAATGCTATGTGGAAGTAGAAGCTTATAAACAGGCTTTAAAAACACTAGAAAGACAAAAGGTTTGGTTACAAAAGAATGAAATAGCTTATGGTGAGAAAATAGGTGTTTTAGAAAGAGATCTCGAATGTGCTACAAATGAGTTAAAATGGTCTGAGAAGTTAAGAGCAGATGTAGAGTCAGAAAATCTAGAGCTTAAAGAAAAACTTAAGGAGGAAATTGCTAGGAATAATGAGTGGATGATGAATGGTAGTAAGTTAGCTAGTCTCATTTATAGCAGTCAAGCTCCCAATTCTACAGTGGCTTTAGGTTTTAAGAAATATGTAGGCCTAGAAGCTAGAGATGACACACGTAGATCTACACCAGCAGGCCTAGCACATTTTGTGAAAGAAGGTGACCTACATGCTGTTCGTGGACCAATTAGAGGTGAGCACATGCCCATTGACCTTTCCACTATTAATGACTTTGATGGATCACACCATCTGTATGGCAAAAAGTCAAAAGACTTGCCAGACCCTAATACTTCTACTAATGACTTTGTCTCTTGTGTTAACAGTGACAAGTCCTCCAAGCAAGGGTCTACAGAGTGTGATTCAAATGACAAGTCCGACCTTCCCAAGTCTTCACCCCTGCCTGCACCCAAGACTACCAATAAGCATGACAGAGTTGCTGCCAAGGAATGCTCTTCCAAGACAGTTTCCTCTGAAGACTTGCTTTTTAATTCTTTGCATAATAATTCTGTTAAAAACAATTCTTTTCATGGTTTTGGTTTGAATACTTCTGCTTGTAAGAATACTTCTTTTGGTTTGAATAAATCTTCTCTTCAGAAGAAATGTTTTGTGTGTGGAAGTAAATCTCATTTAATTAAGGATTGTGATTATCATGAGCAAAGAATGAATAGGTGTGGTGATTCTAGGAAATCTAGACCAATGTGGACCAATGTTAATGATATACCACCTTATGTTCCACAAGCTGCTAATTATAATATTTCTTTTCCTTGGAGAAGATCTTTTGGAAAACCATATGTTCAACCAACCAGTGAATATTTTAAAAATGGTTTTTGGCCTAGATATGTTAACCCTATGACTAATGGGACAGGGTATTGGAATACTGCTGTCAAGACCTCAGCAGGTTGTTCTTGGAATAAACAGAGACCTAAGTTTCATTGGAAACCCAAGAACAATAGTGGATCTTATACTTCTACTTGGCACAACTCATATGATCCACAAGGCAGGTTCAAGTCAGCAATGACTTGAGCCTCCATAGTGTACTAATTCTTTGTATATTTTTGTTGTTGTAGGATCATCCCCTTAAGCATAAAGATGTTGGAATTGTTGACAGTGGTTGTTCTAGAAGTATGTCAGGAAATAGGGACATGATGCATAACTTTATACCTATTGAAGGTGGAGGCAATGTAACCTTTGGAGGAAGTGATGGACGAATTACAGGAAAAGGGACCATCAAAACACCACAGCTGGACTTTAAGAATGTTTATTATGTTAAGGAACTTCAACACTTTAATTTGTTCTCAGTCTCACAAATCTGTGACACTAAGAACAAAGTACTCTTCACTGAGGATGAATGTCTTGTGCTGTCTAAAGACTTCAAACTCCCAGAAGATACTTCTATTCTACTGAAGGTTCCTCGTAGTCACAATTTGTATACATTCAACTTAACTAATGTCAAACCAGCAGGTGACTTAACCTGTTTGGTGGCTAAAGCATCTGTGGATGAGTCCACCAAATGGCACAGAAGGATGGCCCATGTCAATTTCAAAACCATCAACCAGCTCTCGAAGCTGGGCCTAGTTCAAGGACTTCCTGCCAAAGTATTCACCAATGATCATAACTGTGTTGCATGCAACAAAGGGAAGCAGCACAGAGCCTCCTACAAAGGTGTTCCTGTTACAGCAGTAACCATTATATCTGAACCTCTTCAGCTGCTTCATATGGATCTGTTTGGTCCAACTAGAGTAAGAAGCATTGATCATAAATATTTTTGTCTAGTGATCACTGATGGATTTAGTAAATTTTGTTGGGTATTCTTTCTAAGGACAAAAGATGAAACATCTGAAATATTGAAAGACTTCATTACCCTTATTGAGAATCAGTTGAACAAAAAGGTGAAAGGAATTAGGTGTGATAATGGTACAGAGTTCAAAAATGCCATTCTGATAGAACTCTGCAGGTTAAAGGGAATCAAAAGGGACTATAGCACTCCAAGAACCCCTCAACAAAATGGGGTGGCAGAAAGAAAAAATAGAACCTTAATAGAAGCTGCAAGATCAATGCTAGCAGACTCTAAACTTCCTACCATGTTTTGGACTGAGGCTGTTGGTACAGCTTGTTATGTACTCAATAGAGTGTCCATTACTAGACCACATCTTAAAACACCATATGAACTTCTCTTTGGAAAAGTTCCTGTTATTCATTACCTTAAACCGTTTGGCTGTCAGGTGACAATCTTAAATACCAGTGATCCTTTGGGCAAATTTGATGAGAAAGCTGATGATGGCTACATTGTGGGGTATTCTGCTCATAGTAAGGCATACAGGGTTTACAATGTATCTGCAAAGAAGATTGAGGAGACATTGAATCTGAGGTATCTTGAAGACAAGCCTAATGTTCAAGGCCAGGGTCATGTTTGGTCATTTGATCTTGACTACTTGACTGATTACTTGGGTTATGCTAGACATAAGGCTGATCAAAATGCAGATTCTGAAGCATCTCCAACTCCTAATACAGACACTTTGGATGCTCATTCTGACAGTGGGTCTGATGATGAACAACCCATTGTAGTGCCTTCCTTCTCTCCTAACAATTTTGTAGGTGATACTTCTAATAATTATACTGATGTGGGTGAAGATGAATTCTATTATGCTGAAGACCTTGCAAGACTGAAGAAACAAGAGTATGCAGCCACTTTAGATGCTGAGAGGAATGTTGAAGCAGGTTCAAATGATTCTCTCGGCAGAACCTTCAATTCTGCTGAAGGTAGTTCTGTTTCTCCTCACCTCTCCAATTCGGCTGAAAGACATGGTGACACTACTCCTTGTTTTACTAAAGTGTCAACAGATCTTGGTGAACCTTATACAAGGTTTCCAAAACCTTCAGATCTTGGTCATCATCAACCTAAAGCAGGCATCTTCAACACACCTTCCTATGATACTGACTTTGAACCTACAGTGACTAATCTTGATTCTTCCATTGATATCAACACCACCACTACTACAAGGATCAACAATGTTCATCCACAGTCTAATATTATTGGTGATCCTAATGCACCTGTTAGAACAAGAGGTACTGTGGCGCGTTCTAAATATGGACAGGTGGCTTTTGTCTCTTATGTTTCGAATCAACAGAGAGATAATCACACAGACTATCAACATTGTCTGTTTGCTTGTTTTCTCTCACAAGTGGAACCAACCAGTGTTACTCAGGCTCTTGAAGACTCAAGTTGGCTTGAAGCAATGCAGGATGAGATGCAACAATTTCAAAATCAGCAGGTTTGGATATTGGTACCACTACCTGATGGTAAGTATGCTATTGGGACAAAATGGATTCTGAAGAATAAGAGAGATGCTAGAGGTGTTGTCATTAAAAACAAAGCCAGGTTAGTTGCACAGGGTTATAGACAAGAGGAGGGGATAGATTATGATGAAGTGTTTGCACCAGTGGCAAGAGTTGAGGCTATACGGATTTTCTTAGCTTATGCATCCTATATGGGCTTTATGGTCTATCAAATGGATGTTAAAGGAGCCTTCTTGTATGGTGAAATTGAAGAGGAGGTGTATGTCACTCAACCTAAAGGATTTGAAGATCCAGATCATCCGAATCATGTTTATAAGGTGGTCAAAGCTCTCTATGGACTACATCAGGCACCCAGAGCCTGGTATGCTAGGCTCTCTACATTTCTGTTGAAACATGGTTACAGAAGAGGTGCAATTGATAAGACTCTTTTCCTAAAGAAGAATTCCACTGACATTATTCTTGTGCAAGTCTATGTGGATGACATTATCTTTGGATCCACAAAGGAAGCTTGGTGCAGGGAGTTTGAGGAGCTTATGAAGGGAGAGTTTCAGATGAGTGCAATGGGAGAGATGACTTTCTTTTTGGGTCTTCAAGTTCAGCAGAAACCTGATGGTATCTTTATCAGTCAGGACAAATATGTGAGGGACATCTTGAAGAAGTTTGGTATGGAGGGTGTAAGGACTGCTACTACACCTTATGAAGCTCCAAAGTCAAAGACCAATAATGAAGCTGATCCACCTGTGAATGTTCATTTGTACAGGTCTATGATTGGGTCTTTGATGTACTTAACAGGTTCCAGGCCTGATATTACTTATGCTGTGAGTGTTTGTTCGCGACATCAAGTTACTCCACTGACTTCCCATCTCAATGCTGTTAAGAAGATCTTTAAGTACCTTAAAGGCCAAACTTTGCTAGGTCTTTGGTACCCAAAAGAGTCTCCTTTTAAGTTGGAAGCTTATAGTGATAGTGACTATGCTGGTGCTAATCTGGATAGGAGGTCCACCACTGGAGGTTGCCAATTCCTTGGAAAGCGATTGATTTCTTGGAAATGCAAGAAACAAACTATTGTGGCTACCTCATCTACTGAAGCAGAGTATGTGGCTGCTGCTAATTGCTGTGGACAGGTTCTTTGGATTCAAAATCAGTTGTTGGATTATGGGTATAATTTCATGAACACAACAATTTTTATTGATAATCAAAGTACCATATGCATTGTTAAAAATCCAGTTTTTCACAGTCGAACAAAACATATTGAAATCAGGCACCACTTTATAAGAGATGCATATGATAAAAATTTGATAAATGTGGTCAAAATTCATACTGATGATAATGTGGCAGATCTGTTAACAAAGGCTTTTGAAGGACCAAGGTTTCAACACCTTGTGGTCCATATTTGCATGCTTAACCCTTAACTGCAAAGTTTAAGGGGAGGCATAGGCCTCAGGGGAGGCATATGCCTCAGGGGAGGATTTGTGTATAACTTTGCATTTTTGCTATGTAATTTTGTATATTTGATAGATTTTAACTAACTCTAACCTGCTAATGTAAGTTTAGTGTGTTTCTTTGTTGGTTTGTGTATTTTTGTGTGTTTGTTTTGCAGTATGGTTGTCCCTGATCAATTGAGATATGGTCATGAAAGCTTAAGCTGGTTTCCACTGAATTGATTGTGCTGAAGTGTGTTATTTGTTTCCTCTGAAGTTGAAGTACTGAAGTTATATGATTCAATCAAAAGAAGTACAGAAACAAATAGATCATTTATTCATTCAAGATACAGTTACAGCTTACAGATTACAGAGTACTAGCAACATCAAAAGCATCTACATGATCTAATAGTCCTAATCTATTACATATCATCTATTCCAACATCTAAAGATGAGCACGATGAGTATGGCGGCTCACATCTTTCACACTAATAGCTGTTGGATATGCACGATCGCTCACATCTTTTGGCACTAAATGCTGGCTATGCCTTTGTGAAAGCATAACCAACTCTAACAGATGCTAAGGATCAAAATGGAGAGGATGGATTGATGAAAACGAAGAAGCTGAAGCTGATTGTGGCAGAGAGATGAGACTGAAAGATTTTCATTTATGTATCATCTACTCTTTCAATCATACATCAACTTACATCATTTTCCTTTTTCCGCTCCTCGATACGATATGTGATGATGCACCAAAACATGATGCAAAGAGACCAAGCACCACCTTTCTTCCCATAGGGAGTGGGGGATTTTTGGCTCGTGGCCTTCGTTGAGGCCTAGGTGCTGAGGGTTGGGAGTAAGATGTTCCCTCATTATAGGATTCATCAGAATCTTCAGCAGATACACTTGGTTTCTCAACACTTTCATCTTCTGATGAGGAGAGAAAGGGTGACTTCTTTGGTAGTGGATATGGTTTTGGAAAATAGTGAAACCATGAATTGGTATCTTCACTAGATGATGAGGATGATGATGAGGATGTTGTTGTGAGATCTATGATCTCAGGTTTGGTACTCATGGTTATTCTGGGTAATTTTGAAGGATTGAAGGATTTAGGGTTTGAAATATTATTTGGGGATTTTTGATGAAAAAGTCTATGTGCATTGGAATTGTTTTATAGCCGATTTCAAGTGGTAAGAGAATTAATGCGTGTGGGTGAAACAGTAAAAAGATATTTACTGAAGCTTCGAGAGTAAGACTTCTGTTTCTGCTGATTGTTCTTCTTCAGCAGAATGGTTCTTATTTCTACCGAAGTTATAAGTAAATCCTAGTAAAAGTAGAAGTCCACGTCATACTTGGTCAACCATTGACCAAATTTGGGATATTTTCTACTTATTCTCTACGGCATAATTTCGCTCCATAATAAGTAATTCGATTATTACTCTCATTAAAACACTTCCTTTTGTGCAAAATCCTAACCCTAATCTTCAAACACTATAATGGCGCTTCAATTCAAACATGATCATAATAAGGTTGCTTTTCTTGGATCTGCTCGAGGAGATGAACTTTATAGGCCGATGATTTCTTTCTTACTAAGATCAAAGATTGTATATGCATTGACACATTCTCCTGATGCTATATATGAAACTTTGATTACTCAATTTTGGGCGTCGGCAGAAAAGAGAGGAGATACTGAGATTGTTGCAAGTGTTGATGGCCAAGTATATGTAGTGACAGAGGAACTGATCAGAAGACAACTTCGCTTGGATGATGAGAATGGAGTTTATCATTCTAATTCTACGATGGTACTTGAAGGACTTAGAGCTATTGGATATCAAAGTTCGAGGACAGATATGTGGTTGAAAAACAAGCTTTGTCCTATGTGGAGGTTCTTGGTACATACGTTGCTACAGTGTTTGAGCAATAAGTGTGGAGGATGGGATCAGTTTTCGACACAAATGGGATGTGGTATTGTTTGCTTATCTAAGGGTTTGACTTATAATTTCTCTAAGTATATCTTTGATAATATGGTAGAAAACATAACTAGGAAAACGGGTAAGTTTTTGATGTACCCTAGGTTCTTACAGATGATATTGAATGTTTCTACACAAACCCAGGCTTTTCATCCCATAAGTGTTTTGACTCCTAAGTTATTTGCTACAATGAGGACTAAATTTGAAGGGACACATTTTCCTTTGTTAGCTGCCATGTTACCTCAGGAGAATGAGACTGATAATGAGCTTAATGTAGTTTTACCTTCTTCCATTCCTACTGATGGAAATCTTTCAGTAGATGGTGATGAGGGTCCTTCTGTTGTTGCTGAAGCATCTATACCTTCATCAAGACCATGTTCTAGTCCAGCATTTATCCAAGTTCCTATTGAAGAAGTTCAGGATCAAATTGATGAAGTTCAGGTTGATACTGACAGATTGCCTACACCAAGTCCTGTTAGGACTCCATTTGGTGAAGAATGTCCTAATGTTGATCAGGTTGATGTTGCTCCTGAACAGTCTAATGAAGTTCCAATTTTGACTGAGCAATCACATTCTGAAGATCCTATTTCACTTACCTCATTATATGATCTGGTGAACAAGCTTACAGGTGAGGTGACTGGTCTTAAGACAGAACTTACAGAAACTAAGTCTGTTCTTGGTCAGAAGATTGTGGAATTGGAGATTAAAGTTGCACACTTGGAGAAATTGCTAAGTCAGAAGGATAAAAAGAGATGTGTGGTTTCTTCTGAGGAGGAGGCTGAAGAGAATCTTAATGAATCTCTTGATATATTGGCTGATGTGGCACTTACATCTAATGTTTCTTCTTCTATTGCTAAATCTTCACGAAGAAAGGAGTCTCGCAAGGAGCCTATTCTATATACTAGCAAAAGAAGAAAACATTCTTTGGATAAGGTATCTGCTGACACATCAAAGGAGCTAAATATGAAGGATGCATCTACTGATGGTTTAGTGAAAGAGGTTACTTCTGATGGTCAAACTTCATCTTTACCAGAACATTCAAATGTTTCACCTTCAGCAGATGATGAAGAGGTTTTTCTTGCTGGGAGAATGTATAAGTTGAATGCTTCTCCTGAAGTTTTCTCTACACCAGTTGAGGAATTGTCTCAACCTATTTCCTCTGATATGGGTTTGATTGGTTCTTCTGAAGCTCACATTGATTCTGCTGAAATTGGTTTTGCTGAGACATCTTCTGAGACAGGACAGGATCCTGTGATTGATGATTTGCTGAAGTCAGGTACAGTGACTAAAGAACAATATCAAGCTCAGGCTGGAATGTTTGCTGATTATGAAGATATTCAGAAGAGTCGTGTTGTGGCTAAGTTTCTTCAAGATCAGTATGCTTCTGATTTGTCTCCTGAAAGGAAATTAGAACTTGATGCTTTCTTTCCTACGATTACTGATGATCAATGGGATGGTTATATTTCTCAAGGTGCTTCTGATCCTGATCTAGCAAAACTTATCTTCGGAGATTCCTTTAATGATGATGATTTTGTGGATAAAATGGTGGCACTTGGTAATCAAAGGAAGAAGGAATCTGCTGCACAGAGAAGAGCTCTTATTGAACAGAGAAATAAAGCAAAAAGAGATAAACCTATGACTGTTGCTCAGAAGAGGAATTATATGAGGAGAGTTGTGAAGAATGCTGCTATGTATAATTCTGCAAGTGATTCAATGTCTGATGTTCCTATAGCCAAGAGACAGAGAACAGTTGAAATTGTGGATAGTTTTGATGATGTTTTGCCTTCGGTGGTAACTTCAGTTGTTCCTTCTGATACAACTTCTGATGATACTCCTTCTTCTGATAAGGATGTTTCTGCTGAATCTTCTTTGATTTCTTCTGAAATGTTGTCAAGTGTGGAGTTAAGTGATTCTCTGATTCAGGAAACTGATCTACAACTTGATATTGATAACATTGCTGATATGGGAAAGCAGAGTTTGGTTATAAGAAGTTCGGATAGATTGGCTAGGAAACATGCTTCTAGGAATACTCCTTTAGATCTTAATGCTGATGAATCTACATTTATTGAGGTTGGATCTATTGAAGCTTTTCCTGAAGGTACTCATGTGGTTTTGGTTAATTGGACAGCTGGTAAGCTTAACACAGTGTATATTTGTTAGGTGATCTTCAGGTTATGTTTGATTCTGATTCTCCACATGGTAAAGGGTATTCTATTTGGAAGAATTCTCATAAATGGGAGATTGAGAGTTGGCGATTTTATCCTCTGCCTTGTGTTCATATAGTTCAAACTACATGTGGGATGATTTTGTGTATGCTATCAGATAGGCTTTATCCTTTATCTGATATTTTTATGGAAAGATTGCTGAGACACAAGTTGGAAGTGCCTCCTAATCCGGTTGGCAATGATGACCTTCATGCTACTCAATGTGTTGGTTTGATTAAGAATCAACTTCTATCACATAAAGGTTCATCTTGATTGTAATATTTTGTAATATTTGTTTTCTTTCTTAGTTAAAAAAAAAAATAAAAATAAAAAAAAATAAAAAAAAATAAAAAAAATAAAAATAAAAAAAATAAAAAAATAAAAATGTTATTGGTTTTATCTAACTTTTCTTGCAGGTTTGTTGTATAAATTTTGGTTATTGACTCACCTGATATACTTTGGGTATGTCAAAGAGTTAGCTAGTCCAAAGGGTACAGCTTTGGTAAAGACACATCAAATCTGTTGATAGCTGTAATGGTTTGCTCAAAATCATAGGGTATGCAACCACCTTTGCTTAATTGCTGAGTGTTGTATGGTTTTCAATTCACCATGGTATATTCCTGTTTGGAATCCAAGAATTGGCTAGTCCACTTGTATATGGCATGTGGTAAAGACAGTGGCATTCCATATTTGGTTCTTAATTCACCAATTCCAAGAATTGACTAGTCCTGAGCAAACGGCTACAGGTAAAGACATTTCAAATCCGTTTATATGGTTGCTGGTTTGCCCATAAATCAGATGGTTATCAGTGTACCATAGTTTACGAACTGAAACATATGGCTACTCCAGTAGTGATGGCTATTGGTAAAGAGACATCAAATCCATTTATTTTCAATGATTCACCTCTCACAGGAGTTAACACATCTGGATGTGATGAGAATAGTATGAAACTAATCTGTTTTGATGTACCTTTTGTCATTTGTTGCTGCAAAGATATGGCGTTTCAGCGTTTCTTCATCATAGAGATGTTCTTTGGATTCTTTGTTGTTGCTGTTGTTCGTGTCCAATCCTCTGGTGCTGTAAGATCTATCAAGAAACTGGAACTTAACAAGTCAAATTCCAGTTTAGGGGAGGATTGTTGGGAATTATGTGAAAGTCTGATTATGCTGAACTTAATGCCGAAGTGTTTCTACTGAAGTGAAGTGGATTCTGCCGAAGACTTATTCTGCTGAATAATAATAGTGATTAGTTTGATTCTGCGGAAGTGTTTATTTCGTGTTTAGTTTATTTAGTGTGGATATACATGAGCTTTATTAGGAAGTGATTGTGTATATCTTATTTAGTTTTATGATTATACGTTTCTTGGAAAACGGTTTAGCGATATTGTTTAGGGTTCCTTATCTATAAAAGGAACACATTAGAAAGGTTTATGTATCGATTGGAAAAACTCAGTTTTAGTTAATATAAAGATCCATAGAGGATCAAGAAGTTCTTAGTTATTTACTTGTGTTTATATTCCGCTGATAAACATTAGTTGTAGAGATTGTCTTTTATGGTGCTTGTGATTACATAGGCATACATAACGATCCACGAGCTCAAGATCTATCAAGGTCTTTGTCTGTTTCAACATGTTTTAGCTCAATAGCTCAAATCTCCAAATCATAGCAATTTGCAATTCTGTGGTTGGAAGCAGTTGAGAATTGTTGCATTTTAGTTCTATTAGCTTATAATAGCTTGTGTATCAGTTTGGTAACCTCTGGATTCCATTTGCTTATTCAAGTGCTTATTTCAATAAGCACTTCCACTTCAGTTCCTTATTTCTCCACACAAGCACTTGTTTTTCTATTTTTCCTATCTTCCTTATATTATTTTAGAGTTATCCTGAATTTTTCATATTTTTCCTGTCCTGTTTAGTATTTTTCTTGATTTAAATTAGTTTTTAATCCTTTTTAAATAGCTTTTAATACAAATAAATTAGAAAAAGCTTAAAAAAATATGTTTTCTATTTTCTTAGGTTAAGATAAATATAAAAGTAATAAAAAGTATTTTTCCATATTTTTCTTAGTTAAATTTGTATTTTTAAATAATTTAATTAGTTTTAAATAGTTTTAAATTAATAATAAATAGATAAAAAGTCTAAAAAATATATTTTCAGTTTTAAAATAAGTTTTATCATATTTTAGATTTTTCTAAGTTATAATTTCATTTTTCTAGGTTAATTTTGTATTTTCTTGTATTTTAGTGTATTTTAAATACTTAATAATTAGTTTTTAATTAATAATAATTAGATAAATAGTTGTAAAAATAGTTTTCTTTTTCTAAATATTTTCTTTTATCATTAGGATTGTAAAAATGTCATTTTCATATTTTTAGGACTTTTATTTCTTAGTTTTCACTTTTTATTTTGTACGTTTACGTAATTTTAATTTAAACGTAAGTTTTTAGTTTTAAGTTTTAAACGTTCATCATTTTAAATATAGTGATAGCGTTTATTTAATATTTTTATCTTTTTTTTAATTTCCTTTAATTTGCATTTAAGCCGTTTTAATTTGTTGGCTTTTCCTGTAGTTATAATAATCCAAATTCTCCTTTCCCGTTCAAATCTCTCGATCACTACACGTTTGACTATTCTCGCACAGCTCGTTGGGACTTAACGACCTGGGGAAACACTATACTCTCCTGATCTTCATTGCATTCGTGTTTGAGCAGTTTTAAGTCTATTACGGTTAGCCATTCACAAGTGGCTAGCTTGTGTGATTAGACTTGACGGTTTTGCGCGGATCATTCTGGGTGCCAACTTGTTTCTGATAAGCTCATTCATCAAAGTGCAAAACCTTCCATAGTAGGATTCAATGGATTCTCCTGGTGTAGATGTAAACTTCTCCCATTCAGTTAGCAGCTTGTTCTCCATGTCTTGTTTACCAATTTCTGTTCCAAAACATAGCCGTCTAACACGTTCCCACATATCGAAAGCAGTTTCACAACTGTCTACCGCAGCAAAGATGTCTATTGGTAAACCCAGTTGGATAATATGAATTGCCATGTCATCTGCATCGACTTGTTTCTGATCCTCTTCAGTGTATTCTGATTCAGTTTGAAGATGAGAGGATGGTGGGATGGGAGGTGTTGCATCAGCATTTCCAGGGACATGGACTTGTCGAGGCTTGAAGGGTCCATCCTGAATGGATTTAATCATGAGTTTCCCATTAGGTTTGGTCTTTATGTAACGAAGCATACGACTTGTCCATTGAAGATAACCACCTTTTGCCAACATAGGAGGTCGGTTTTCGGCACCGGCTGCATGAATGTCTTGTTGAGTAGCCATTGATGAAGGTATGATCTGATAAAGTTGATGTAGGATCGATTCAACGATAAAGGAGTTGTGTTTGAAGATGATTAAGCTCAGTTGAGGTGTTTCCGAAAGTCGTACTCGTAAACTCGGTTCTTAAAAAATTTTCGCCCAAAATTTGAAATTCCCTATAAAAATCAATTCTAAGGTCGTATGAAAAATTTGAGTTATGACAATTTTGACGCCAAATTTGACCCGAAAAATTTGAATTTAGGCCCAAAAATTTGAATTTTTGACCAAAATTTTCACAGTTAAACCAAAATTTGAATTTCGCGTAAAAATTGAACGTTTAGTCTCCTCGAAAAATTAAATTTTACTCAAGTTTTCTCGCCAAAAAAGTTACGAGTAGGATATGGTTACGAGTAGGATATGGTTACGAGTAGGATGTAGTTACGAGTAGGATGTAGTTTCGAGTAGGATGTGGTTAAGAGTAGGATGAGGTTACGAGTAGGATCTTATGCGTAGGAAGCTTAGGCGTAGGATTCCTTAGGCGTAGGATCTTATGCGTAGAAAGTATCTTACGCGTAACCTTAAGCTTATGCGTAGACAAAAAGTTACTCGTAAACCTTACGCGTAATTTTGAAGTTATGCGTAGAGTTACTCGTAAGTTTTAGCTTATGCGTAAACTATGGTTAAGAACCAAAAATCCTTTACACTGTCACGGCGTAAGGGATATCCATAAGTCGAAGTGTTCCACACACTTATCCAAGTGAGGGAAGCACTGAGTAACCGTTATAGCTCGAAGATTCTCCACCAAAAAGTTACGAGTAGAAAACTTATGAGTAGTTTACTTTCTTACGAGTAGAACTAGGGTTTTGACTTACTCGTAAAAAATTTTCAGTGATTCAACCAATTTCTCTTGCACAGATAGCCTTAAAAACACTCAAATAACACAAAAATGTTAACCTTTTTCACCCAAAGTGCTTAGAAAAGTTACGAGTAGAAAACTAGGGTTTTGACTTTTTGACTTCTACTCGTAAGAAATTTCCAACGATTCAAATGATTTCGCTTGCACAGATATCCTTAAAAACACTCGAATAACCCAAGAATGGTGACCTTTTTCACCCAAAGTTGCTAGAAAAGTTATGAGTAGAAATGACCAATGAACCAAATACGAGTTTAAAAACGTATCTAAACCCGTAAAGATTGAAACTTTTTGCAAAAAATTGAAACTTTAGCACCAAATAAACCTTAAACCACAAGAATCTTGAATTTTTGAGTGCAAAAATTAAAGCTTTAAGCTTGACAACTATGAAAAACGTGAGCCTTTACGCGTACAATACCAAGCTTCAAAACAAACACAAACACTCCTAAACCATTGTTAGGCGATTGATACCAATTGTAGGACCTTAGATATATCAACCTTATCACAAACCCAACACAAATACCACGTTACACAAACTGTTATGCGTAAATAAGAAAGATTAAGATTAGATGGTGACTTGATGTATAATTCGTGTATATGTTTAGAGAGGTAGAGAGAAGAAAGATGAACCAATAAGTTGTATATTGCTTCAAAGGAAAAACACACACACACACACTCAAGCACACCCCTCAAATGACATACTTGAGGGGTATTTATAGTAAGAGAGGATGATGCCCTAAGGCTTGGCCATGGGCCTTGAGATGGACTTGGATTGGGCTTGGGTTACACGAACTAGACAAGGCTAGCTTATCTTAACTAATGCCCAATTAGCTTAGCCCAATCCACGAGCCCGTTGACTATTCTATCACAATATCTAACACACATTACAAAGTTCCTAATCGTGAATGA
The DNA here is from genome assembly GCA_019973895.1 of Chrysanthemum seticuspe. Taxonomy (NCBI): domain Eukaryota; kingdom Viridiplantae; phylum Streptophyta; class Magnoliopsida; order Asterales; family Asteraceae; genus Chrysanthemum; species Chrysanthemum seticuspe. Next base: position 107,818,360 of record BPTQ01000001.1, read on the forward strand.
CCATCACTTCTAATAAAAATAATCAAGGCTAACATTCAGTATAAGAGTTGTAAAGGTTTACTCCTACACATCACACACCGACGTCACAACATTCTCTCACTACAATACTTTTTCTTCTAAGTGGAACGCTTTTCTCGTTACTACATTATCTAAACAGACCATTTTACACCACTACCCTACGCCTCTGCGTCTACATCTTACTAGTAACGTGCATAGAGATTTGCCTGGCAGATGATGCACACTACCACTTCGCGCAAGGACACCACAATGATCCATGTTGAAATGGACCACTTTACGCCACCACTTCGCGCCTTCCGTGCCTACATTATGTATGAGATTTGCTTAGCAGATAATACATAACCAGCGAAATGTTGCATGATGCGAGATAATGATTATATTTACCATTTAGATTTGCTTAGCAGATTATGCGCGACTAACTTAAATTTTATTTACCGCACGACATTACTGTATGTTTAGATTATATTTTTGGGTCGCTACAATACCAAGTATTCTGTTTTCCCGTCCCATCGACTTATCGTCTTCATTACTGTACCATTAAACCTCTATTACGGAGTCGTTGCAACCCATGTATTCATCATCCCATCCTATCATCATTCTCTTAGACATTGAGATCGAAGTCATCTCGTCATCCATTGCGATAACAATGTCACCTCTACCCCCAAAACTCGTACCCAATCGATGAATCAGATTTCTTCCCTAGCCGTTCTAGGAACAACACACCTCGAGATCTATAAAGGGAACCCCTCGCTAAGTATAGATAATCAATGAACGACTAAAAGATCTAAAAGCGTACCAAGAAGTTAGCTTGCAACTCAAGCCACTTTTTCTGAGAACGAATCCCTAATCTCCCACTCATCCCTTTTTGAAACACCAACTGTCTGTCCTACTACCCTCTTATGAAATAATAAACTTTGTCGTTATCTAACGCAAACTGCTTTCAACTATTTTACTGACCGTTTCATGGTCATTTTACAAAAAGTCTTACTATTCTGCCATTAAACTAAAAATTTACGACTTTAATAATGCTTTATAAAAAATAACCTTACTGATACTTTGCAAACTATTTTCTTATGTTGTGATAAACCGATTAATTACCTTACTACTATTTTATGAAACAACAAACAATTACGATAGCAATTTGTAAACTATGTTACAATTTTCCTGCAAGTTTTATTACAACCTTACGAACTATTTTACTCTCCAGTGAGCTGCTTTAGCCACTGCCTGATCTAAAAACCATAAAATCGCGTTACTCTTACCTCAGAAATTATTCACCTTTACTTTACTGACTATTTTATTACCACCCTATAAACCACCTTGATATTAAATCTCAAATTGAACTACAAAATCTTCTATTATTTGACAAATGATAAATTGTTTTCTTATAAACTATTTTACAAATCATTCACGAGTTATTTTACAACCTTAATTGTTGTCTTACCAAAATATCACAAAGTTAACTGCGATTTCACTACTACTCTATAAATAATAAACCGTTTTCTATTACCTTGTAAGCTGTTTTAACAATTACCTTACCAAGTGTTGCTTTAATACCGAACCACAAACTACGATTTATCATGACAAAAGCATTTTCTTCTTACTCAATAAAGTGGTTTTACAAACCTTTTCATAAACTTTAGTGCAATTTCCTCATAAACTATTTACTCCTCTTGAAAAACTTTAAAGGATAACCGATATTTTCTTTTGAAAATAAACCAAATTTTCGGAGAAAAAAAAATAAGCGCCTTCTTTTGAAAACAATATATACACATTTTAATGGGAAATGCTTGGAAACAAAATTGATTCATCATCTACAAAAGCTAAGGTATTTGAAACTATTTAAAATTGCGAAACAACTTTTGAATTCACATAAAAACCTCCAACTTGGAACCGATTCCATGTTGTCGCCTAAAACCGTATTACACAAGTTTTCATCACCAAAGCTGAAATTTAGCAACTTTCTTTACATACATCAAGTTCTCTCTTAAAAATTTTAAGGGCTCGATATTTTTATATATACCCCCACATTCGAGAAGCAAAACCTTAACAACTGAATCCTGCCCATATACTTTTAAAACTTATCGAAACATACATACCCAACCACACCTTCTTCTATGACGTTTTCACCTTCGATGACTTTTCTTTAAATAACAATTGTGCCAACAAAAAAACGCGTGGTGACATTTTTCTAGAAAAATTTATTCTGACAAGCCCAAAAATTTTCTGGTCAAACCTTATCAAAACTTCTGATGCTAAGAAATATCAAACATCAACCTTTGCGAAATTGTGTTATTTGCATCACGTGTAAAAAAAAAAAAAAAAAAAAAAAAAAAAAAAAAAAAAAACTGATTTTATAAGATCCTTTTGAGGATGCAAATCTCGTACTAAATTTTTCATCCCAAAGAAATTGTGTCTCTTGAAATATTCTTTTCATTTGAATAAATTTATCCACATCACCTTTGGAAGCAAAACTAGAAAATTTCAAAAATTTCCCTTTAACACATAAGCGACTAACACAAACTTAACCTCGAGGACGAGGTTCCCATAAGGGGTAGGTACTATAACAACCCGTAAATTTCCATATTATTATAATACTATTTATTTCATCTAAAAATGAGAAATATTCATTTCCTGATATTTACTGATAAATAAATCACGCTCACGAGAGATTTTCTCGTCTTACGAGTCCACACGCGTGCCGACACCGTATTAGTAATGGTTTAAATTCGATAATTATTTTTCCGAGTCAATAATATTGTTTTTATAAAAACGATCACAAAAACGTATTTTATGCATCTTACTCAAAAATGCTAGACCGGGACACCGCGACTACATTTTAAGCTCAAACGGGACAGGATATACTAATGAGGATCAAAGATCATTCAATCTCTTTTGTTTTATATTGTTGTCGCCCAAAACACAGATATCAACACATATGTTACTTTTTCTAAGTCAAATTCACAATAAATGTTAATACTTTGCAAATGGAAAGGGACATTCACCAAAAATACTATATCACATGCAAACCAAGATCAAAAGTAGAAGCAAAGGCTTCCCTCCTTACTTCCTCTTAAATGCTGATCCATCCAAGAAACACACATTTTTCTTTTCAAATTTCAATAATGTTGTTTTTTTTAACTCAATATGAACCAACACCTTTTTACACTTTGGGAAAAGATAGTCAAACTATCATGTTTTTGTTCTTTAAAAGCTGTCGAACCACATGGACAAAAAACACGTTGTTTTTCTTCCAAAATTTACAAAACAGTCACATTGGGTAGTTTGAGCAAGTCTTGATTTATTTTGGGTTTGGCTATTGGTTTTGTTTGGAGTAATTGGTAATCTTGGGATTATTTTTGGTGCTCTTGGTCTTTTCTCCTAATCGACCCACTTCTAAACACTTTGTAAGGATTTCTTTAAACTCAACTCATGTGTTTTTATGTTGCTAATCTTGAAAATATTTAAGGTTTATGTAAATTTGTTAAGCTTTTGAAAGTTACACATGTGTTTCTTGATTTTTTATGGATCGAACATACATACATAAACGTTTAAATATTTCGTTGTGAGGCTTGTGTGGTATTACTTGGACATCTTATACACTAATAAGCTTTAGCTTATTTCCAAAATTTCGACCCATATAAATTTTAGAAGCTTAACATACTTTTCTACCTAAAATGATAACCAAAGGAAAATAAATCTAAGGATGCATGAAGTGTTGGCTCAAAATAAAAAAAAGTGCTTGACCTCTTGGTTTATTAGCTTACTTGGTAGATCGTCAATACAAGGATAAAACTACAAATATTATTTTCATTACAATAAGGCAAGTTGTATTGGCTTTGGTGGTTTTTTCTCCGTGACAAGTGAATTCTTGCATCTTTCTGTCTTAACTGTGGTCTCATGGTCCTAGAGTTTGTCATTCGTATTTCTAAGTTGTATTTTTGATTCGTTTATTTTGTTTCATTTTGGGCTGAGAACCAACCGAGCCCAAAAGGGGTGTCGGGTTTGCTTATTATTTTGAAAACAAAGCCGAAGTGCTTATTTGGTCGTTTGGATTATGTTCGGCTTATTGGATTAAGCCTTATTTCATAACATACTTTATATTCCGACGACATCTATTTTTCAAGATACTTTACTTATGATTACTTTCCGCACATAGTTTCTTGGTTACTTTCGAACCGAAGAGTTACTCGTCATCTATACTTTTATACTTATATATATTTTTATAGACATTCCAAGAGCCAATACTTACAAACACTTAGAAAGCTATTTAAATTTAAATGCTGCCACACAAGCAACAACACAAACACTTTAAAACTTTTAAACTTATTTAAACTTCATCAAGTCTTAAACTTGAAACTGTAAACTAAGACTTGCCGTACTAATCTAGGTCGCGTGTCGGTGCCGCTCACTATCACTATTTGATTTATCTCACTTCAGACTGCTTCACTAAGGTGAGTTCATAGCCCCACTTTTACTCTTTTAACTGTTTTATAAACTCTTTGGGGGAGATACATGCTAAAAACTAGAACACAAATCTTTTCTTAAAAGGTATGCTTGCCTGATTATTATTATTATAGCCTAAGTTGCCAGCCAAAAGTCCCCTTCATCATGAACCATTAATCGCTTGCGAGTGAACGCAAATATTGTGGATAGTACTATGGGAATTGACGACCTCGACTCGGTTATCGGAAATAACCGGGGCGCACTATATTTGATTATCTCTATGTAATTGGCTATTACATCTGGGGGCAATTTTATTACTTACACCAGTAATTAGGTGTATGCAGTTAGTATTGGTGTCATGAGCTTAGTGCATAATAATCTCAGTTTTTCTATGGTAATTGTCTTCGAAGCAATTATCATCTCTAACTTGTGTTCAACCATTTACTAAACCTATGAATATCACTCAACATTTTTGTTGATCTTTTTAAGCATGTTTATCTCAGGTATTAAAAAGGCGATAGCTAACTCTGGAGGCGCTTGGGCATTGGCATGGCATGGTTATAGATGACTCTGATTTACTTATGGGGACCATAATTTATTAATGGGCCATTTTTTGCAACAATTCAACATTTGTAAGCTCTATTTTACTTCAATAAATGAAATCTTTTCTGAAAAATCTATTATTTTACACCTTGTGTTATGATCCAATGGAGTAGCACCCCCAAAACCTTTTCTTCCGCTGCAAACCATTTTTGGGGGTGTTACAGACAAAAATAAGAACGTGCGTCTCGTAAAAAATTTATACAATTCATGCTTATAGTTATGAATTATTCTTATTATTGTAACACCCTAGGCAAATCCCACATCGGCTGTAGCCTGGAGAGATGCTGGGCTCATAAGATAACATTCACCTTACAATGACACAACGCGTTTTGTGGTCTACTGCGAGTGGAGTTCTTAGGAACTGGCAGTTAAGCGTGCTCATATGAGAGTAGTACTGGTTTGGGTGACTTGCCGGGAAGTCTTCACATGAGGCCACAAAAACAAAGCCGTGAGCCTGCGGGCAAAGCGGACAATATTGTGGTATGAGTAGGTGGGGTGTTACAACATCACCTAGACATGCTTCATGACTAAAGGGTAGGATAAGATATGGGATATATAAATGGTGTAAAATAAAAATCAAGCAGATAGTCTAAATCTATAACCAAGTCATCACCACTTACCGTCTGCACAAAGTTCAAGCTTCGAGGTTAAGAAACCGGATCATGAAATACTAGGTAGATGTGTCATTAGAGGACGTCATGATGGGCACACCACCTTTTCTTCAACTGTTGGCGCAATTACCAACCCTAATCTTCAAATGTGACCGAGGTGGCCTCCTCGATACTAAATCTATATAAAGCTCATAACATAGTGCTTATAACATCGCACTTTACAATAAACTGAATAACTATTTTTTTTTCGAATCACAATAATTATTTATTTATTTATTTATTTTTAACATAACAACTAAACATAACATCCCCCCACTTGAGATGAACAATGGGAATTCGGGGGGTCTTCAATGATCTTTAAGAATATGTCGTCAACGAAAGCGTGATTCCCGAACCTTTCCACTTGAACCTTGAACTTAGGCAAATGATGACTTCCCAATCACAAATAAAGAATACATGGTAGGCTAAGGTGTATAGGTGTATCGAAACAAATATATTGGGTTAACAAAATGAAAGGAATGGCTCAGATGGGTGTATCTAGGGGTATCTTGCACTAAAGGTGAGTGCAACAAAAGGGTTTCACATGGGGGTCGAGAAGTCGAGGTGACTAATCGATAGACACACAATGGTAGGCTATTTGGGTGATAATCCTATAATACTGCCTTCTTAAACTGAAAAGTTCAAATACATTGAGCTAACTCAACATACCTCGTCTATGGTCTCGAAATGATGCAAAAGCCAAGTTCTAAAGTTTACAAGCTACCGGCACACTCATAATTTGGTGAATTTGGGGTAAAGTTTTGGAAACGGATAAGGCTAATCTAACCATATAATATCAAGGGTTATATGTGTTGGGTCTATTATAGATTTGATGATACAAAACAAGAAGAATGAAACATGAAGGACTAAAAGTGACAAGAAGGGAAACTACTAAAAGATGGAGGATTTGGAAGATTCTATAAGATATGCTTAAAAGAATATTTAGTTTCCTAATTGTATTATGATTCCTCTTGTAAACCCTAGATGTCTCTAGTATATAAAGAGACATAGGGTCATTAGTTTTATAGTATATACAAGATGTAAACACCAAAGGTGTGTGTGTGTGGGAACCTAGGCGTAGGGATTTGGAAAACGCCTAGGGTTTAGTGGTTTAGTTAGTTAGTTGATCAAAGAAGACTTTGATTATTGTATGTTAGAGATGATAATGAAAAACCTTGTTCATAATAATGTTGATTCTATGTTTAAATATTTCGCCTTCATTATTATGTGTTCCTAGATATAATATTAGACCTAGTCTAAGAGCTTACAACGATCTTCACATGTGGTATCAGAGCCTGGGGCTCGTGATATCTAGGATCTACAAGGTTTTTCGAAGAGAAAAGAAGAAAAAAATTCGAATCTGGAATTTTCGTAAGGTTTCTGCAGGGCTGTTTTTAAACAGCGATAACTTTTTCGTTAACTGTCGGATCGGGACGAAATTTTAGGTGGATGTTCGCTATATGACAATCTAACTTTTTACCGAAGGGATCTTCGATCTGAACTTTCAATCAAAAGATATTCACTGTCGAAGTTGGCTGCTGAAGGAGTTTTTCAAAATCGAATTTTTCAGATTTTTGGTGTTTTCATTCGTTTGAGTATGCATTAAAAGGTACTATCAAACCCTAATTCAATGAGCTTTTAATGATCACTATTTTTGGAGTATGGTTTGCTTGTTTATTGGTGTCAAAACCCTAAATTACTCAAAGTACTGCAAAGTACTGATAGATGTTCTTAAAGTACTGTTAGGATTTTGCAAAGTACTGCTAGCAGTGGGATGAATATTGTAATATGGGATGATCATTACAGTATTGTTATTGGAATTCGAAAGTACTGCTTATGCTTCAAAGTACTGCTGGTCTCCTTATGAAAGTACTGCTTGGACATGAAAGTACTGCTGCAACGTACTGTTCAAAGTACTGCTTATGTTCAAAGTACTGCTTGTTTTTAAAGTACTGTTGTTTGATGAAAGTACTGCTCAAGGTATTAATTCTTCTCAAAGTACTGCTCAAGGTTTTTACATGGCAAAATTTATTTGGATTGGCAGTATAATGGTTTATTACGAGGAGACTTGGAATTAAGGGGAAGTCGAGCATAATTATTGTTATGGTTTTTGGACGACACACACACAGGTTATTGTTCACACACACAAGGAGTTTGGTGATTTGTTCTTAAAAGGATTAAAAAAGGCTCGTATTTGATTCTTATGGATTAATTGATTACGAAGAAGGTTGAATATCATTTATTTAATGTTGTAGTTGAGTTTCATGGGTTTGTGTTCTTATCATATAGCTTGATGAATCTAGTAATGTGTGAGTTTTCTTATGATGCTCTATGCACACATTGGCTATCACTTAAAGGAGTTACATTGTAGTGCTCAGTGTCTCATATTAGTTGAGGATTTTGTCAAGGGATTGCGGTCTACTTATATTTGGTGATTCGTATAAGTATGGAGTTCCGTGGATAGTACAAGATTTAAGACACAAGTTTGGGAAATTCTACTTCTTCATCAAATTCGTTATACTCGGTTTTCTTCACAAGTAATCATTACATAAAGCCTACAGATTTTGATGTATCAGTTGATGTTCATGCATCACTCGAGGGGAAGTTTCTACGGTTTATTCATTCTCTATTTGTTGATAACAAAAAGGGGAAGAGATGTTTGAGTGACATGTTCAAGTCAAGGGGAAGCATGGAAGACAAGATTGTTTCATTCATGGTGAGATTTAATTATCTCAATTTCTCTACTTCGTCTAGGGAAGTTCGTACAAGAATCGTGGTTGTTTTGTTACCATCAAATAGGGGAAGATTGTTGGGTCTATTATAGATTTGATGATACAAAACAAGAAGAATGAAACATGAAGGACTAAAAGTGACAAGAATGGAAACTACTAAAAGATGGAGGATTTGGAAAATTGTAGAAGATATGCTTAAAAGAATATTTAGTTTCCTAATTGTATTATGATTCCTCTTGTAAACCCTAGATGTCTCTAGTATATAAAGAGACATAGGGTCATTAGTTTTATAGTATGTACAAGATGTAAACACCAAAGGTGTGTGTGTGTGGGAACCTAGGCCTAGAAATTTGGAAAACGCCTAGGGTTTAGTGGTTTAGTTAGTTAGTTGATCAAAGAAGACTTTGATTATTGTATGTTAGAGATGATAATGAAAAACCTTGTTCATAATAATGTTGATTCTATGTTTGAATATTCCGCCTTCATTATTATGTGTTCCTAGATATAATATTAGACCTAGTCTAAGAGCTTACAACGATCTTCACATGTAATCCCAAAATGATCATGTGAAGATCGTTGTAAGCTCTTAGACTAGGTCTAATATTATATCTAGGAACACATAATAATGAAGGCGAAATATTCAAACATAGAATCAACATTATTATGAACAAGGTTTTTCATAAAAGAATATAGCAGTTCTTTAGCTTTGCAGTACTTTAACTTCGACAGCAGTACTTTGACTTCTTCTTTAGCAGTACTTTGACTTTTTCCAGTACTTTGTCAATCTTCAGTACTAACATTCTTCAGCATTTTCATATCCCAAAAATCCTCCCCTAACTTGAATTCTACTTGCTTGACTTCAAGTTCCTTTGTAAACTTATCTTTAACAGCTTCATCTTCAAGGAAAGATTGTGTCTTTGTCTTTGAATTGTATCTTTGTAGATTCTGTGCTTATATCATCATTATCAAAATATTCTTTATAAATAATTCTTTACAGCATCCTTGATTAGTAATCTCTTTTCAGCAATCATTCAGCAAGCTCTATCTTTTTAGCAACATAAGACAGTTTGTACATTAATTCAGTTTTAAGTTTTAGTCTATTCTCATCACATCCAGGTGTGTAAACTTCTGTGAGAGGTGAATCATTGAAAATTTAATGGATTTGATGTCTCTTTACCAAAGCCATTAACTCTGGAGTAGCCAAATGTTTTGATGTGTAAGATCATGGTACATTGATAACCATATGATTTTTAGCAAATCATCAGCTATCAACAGATTTGATTTATCTTTACCAAAAGCTGTACCCTTTTGGACTAGTTAGTTCTTTCATCTATGGTGAACTAATTACCAAATAATGGTTTTTCCACAGCCTTTACCACAAGCCATTTTCTTGTGGGCTAGCCAACTCTTCACATTTACTGATATGGTGAGTTAATTACCATCCAACTTTATAGCAAGTTGTCAACTATAAAACGGATTTGAGATATCTTTACCAGAGCCGTTTGCTCATGGATTAGCCAATCCTTTTGTAACCATGGTGGATTGATAACCTATTGATGTTACCATCTCAAAAACCATTTATTTCTTTTAACCTTTGTTTCAAAACATTTATCACTTAACAAAAGTTTTTCAAAATCATTAACTGGTTTAATGCTGCAAGCAGTACTTTGATGAAAGTACTGTTTGATCAACAGTACTTTGAATAAAGTACTGATATATCAAAAATTTATTCAATTAAAATTCATACCAGTTATTCATCATCATCAGTCATAGTAGTCCATCTGATAAACAATTTGATGACCATAAGAGCAATTTCATTATCTTCTTCAACTTCCATTCCATGCTCTAGCATTCTTCTTATGAGATCTGCTGTAAGTGGATATCTTCTATCTGCTAGCATGTGAATCATAGTCCCATCTTCTAACTCTAGAACATGTACTCCAGATTCTTCAAAGAATCTCCAGCTGATAATCTCCCAATCTTCTTGGTTCTTCCAAATCTCAGCAGTGCTTTGTTCTTCAGTTTCCCAAATAGTTGTGAGATCCCCAAGCAAGACTAAACCAACTCCTTCTGATGGATTATGTTCAAAATAATCTCGCACCAAATGATATAAATGAAATAAATCCACCCTATCTATTATGTGCAATAGATCCCATAGCATGTTGAACACCCTGAAGCTTTCATCTTCTCTGTGAAACATCAGATAACTTCCATCCTTTAATTCTACAACTTCAAAAGTAGTTATTGGAGATTTGTTCATCTTCATTTCAGCATCATCTTTAGAATACTCAAATTCTACTATTCTTAAGTAATTCCTTAGTTCATCATTAGTATCAGACCTTAACTCAACTTTCTTTGATGGCTGTGTGTCTTCAACTTCAGTTGATCTTTTTCTTTTTAAGCTTTCTTTTCTTTCATCTTCTTTCTGAGCATCATCATCTTTATAGTCTTTAATACTATCAACTTGTTTCTGATAATCTTCTCTAACAGCTTCATACAAACCTTTCATCTCAACATAATTTAACTTATTCAATCCAATATACCCTTGACCTTTCAAATATGCCATCATTGCATTCCTTTGTTTAGCAAGATTTGGTCTTCTTGGTAGAGCAGAAACAGGAATAGGTGACTTCAATGGTACAACAGCTTCAGCATTCAATTCTTCTTGTAATTTCCTAGCTGCTTCTTCATTCATAGCCACTTCATTAACAACTTCAGCATTTAATTCAGGTTGTATCTTTCTAGCTGCTTCCTCATTCATAGCAACTTGAGCAGCCCTTATCTGTGCTAAAGTAGGTTTCGTTTTCTTCTTTGTCTCTACCAATTTACCTTTTCCTTTATCCTTAGGATCTATAGTAGATTGAGAAGCTCTTGGTTGTTCTTCTTGCACTCCTGGAATGCTAACACCCCTTGGCTTTGATAAATCATGCAAGATCTTAGCAATGGTTTCATCATCACTTGTAGTATGTATAGGTTTGGGTGTTTCAGCTTCCTTTTCTGGTATGACAGTTGAAGGACCAGCTTCTTCTTTAGTTAAAACAGTTGAAGGACCAGCTTCTTCTTCAAAATCTAACAACCTTGGAGTAATCAATTCTTGCCTGTAGGTTCCATGAAAAGCAGTACTTTGATCTTCAGTACCTTGATCATCAATAATTTGAACCTTAGTCCTTTCTTCCTCAGTTCTTTCAATATTGACATGCTCTTCAGTACCTTGAGGTTCATTCTCCTTTTCTTCATGAAATTCAGCATCTTCTTTCAAATTTTCTTCTTCTAAATTCCTCCCCAATTGGACAGAAGAATGCTGTTGAACCTTTTTGCCTTTGGTGGTCTTCTTTAAATGGCTTCGCTTCTTCTTTTCAGCTTTGACCCATAACATGTGATGTGTAACCAATGGCCATACAAAGTTCTTTAATCTTCTAAACTTAAGCTTCAACTTCTTAATCTGAATGGCCTGTTTATCAAAAGATTTCTGCAATCTGACGACCGCCCTGGTCAGAATATGATTATCTAACACTAATCGTTCAGGTGGTATAGAAACATTATCTTCGCCAGAAGATGATGAGAGAACTGGTTCTGGTGTCTGAATAGGAGATGTAGTATGGTGGGATGAGATGGGAGAAATTGTAGTACCTTCATTAACATTAGTAACTGGTGAAGCAGTACCTTGAGATGCAGTCTCTTAAGAAGCAGTACCTTCAGAAGCAGTGCCTTGAGTAGCAGTACCTTCAGAAGCAGTACCTTCTGTTTCATCACTATCTTCAGCCTCATCTCTAATAGCTTGAACAATCTCCATCATTGAAGTAGTCAATGGAGTGTTCCTTCCAGTGAATGAATCACTTTTCCTAGCCATGAAAGTAAAAATCTTGGCTGGTTGCACCACAACAGGTAAAAGACTTGTAGGCTTTGGCACATCAGTAAGTTGCTTATTCAAGAACACTTGAATAAACCTTGGATACATCAACCATCTTGATCCATTTGAAATATGAGATAACATTCCATCAAGAATTAGCCTTGAAAAATTGAAAACTCGATCTGTAGCTAATCCCACTATATCAGATACTATGTTTGAACCAAATTGCTCCCATGATGTACTTTTAGCACTAATACAATGAAGCAATACATGAACTAAATACTTCCAGTGTGGACTGAATAAGGGTTTCTTGAAAGTTTGTGCAGTTAAGGACCCTTCATATCCAATGTTGCTGAATGTATCCCAAATCAATTGCTTATCAAAACGAACAACCCCTTCTTCATCATTAAATAATAAATCTTTACGAATTGAGGCTTCAGTAACCTTCACAATCTTCCCAGCAACTGTAGCTTGAATATACGAATCTTCATTCTCCATGTGAACCCTAGCAGTTGACCAAAATTGTTGAATCCATGGCTCAATGATATCCGGTTCCACTAAAAGTGCATAACTAATCGGAGACCCAGTGAGAAAATCAATTATATCATGAAAGATCACATTAGCTTCAGTCTTTTCTAAATTCGCCACCATGTTGTGTTTTGAAACTGTATTACGATTTGCCATTGATGATGTGTGTATATAGAAAGTGATATGATGAATAATATGGGTGAAAGAGAGAGAAATATGGAAAAGATTATAAGGTATCAATATGAGAGGGAAATTCGGAGAGTAGTTATTTATAGGTGAGATTTAAAAAATCACAGCCCTTAATAACAAAGTTACCGTTAGTAGTAGTTACCCCTCAATATTATCGTTGGAACAATACTTAGATACGACACGTGTGCAGTACTTCCAAAGAGCGGTACTTTCCAAGCAGTACTTTCATAAAACCAAAAAGCAGTACCTTCCCATTCTCCTCTTTACAATAGCAAATACAGCAGATAAACATGAATATCCTCCCCTCAAACAATACATAGGACTATACTTACACTAAATAGTCCTCCCCTCAAATGTAGCTCAGTAATTAATCATGCCAATGCTTACCACCAAGTGATTGAATCTTGAAACATCAAAGCCTTTAGTGAGTAAGTCAACTACATTATCATCTGTATGCACTTTGACAACATTAATGAGCCTATGCTCATAACAATCTCTGATGAAGTGGTGCCTAATCTGAATATGCTTGGTCTTGGAATGATAAACTGGATTCTTCGCAATGCAAATAGTACTCTCATTATCAATATTGATAGGAGTATTCCCTTTGACCAGTTTGTTGATATTCTTGAAATTTACATGGCCCAATCTTCTATGCCACTGATGTGCTTCTTCAGATGTTGCTTTTGCCACTAAACATGTAGCTCTCCCAGAAGAGTGAAGACTCTTCATATCCAGCCTGTACACATCATTGGTTCTTGGTACTCTAAGAACTACCAAGTTATCATTAACAGGCTTAAATTCAGGGGAAAGGATGAGACATTCTGTGTCAGTGAATAACACAGGGTGCCTTTTATCACAGATTTGTGAAACTGACAAAAGATTGAACTTGAGCTCCTTCCCATATCTAACATTCTCAAAATATATGCTCCCTGTCTTTATGGTTCCTTTTCCAGTGATTCTTCCTCCATTAGGATCATTCCCAAATGCAACTCTTCCTCCACAAATAGATCTAAAATCTGACAGAATCTCCTTGTCTCCTGTCATGCTTCCAGAGCAACCACTATCCCCAATAAGATGATCTTTAAGCTCCTCTTCTGGGTTGCCCTGCACAAAGATACAAAAGTTTGTGTCTTTTAGGAACCCAAGCCATTACTGACTTGTGTTCCCCTTGTAGAGTAACATACTGAAATTCTTTGAGTATGTAATCTTCACAGTTTTTGTAGACAGAATCAAGCATTATCTTTTGTTTTAAAACTTGTGGTGGATTTTCAGCAAAACTTTCTTTTTCAACAAAAATCTCCTTATCTTTTACCACAAAATCATCTTTATCAAAAATCTCTGTTTCACCAGTACTTGTTGAAAGTACTGTTTGTTCATCATCAGTGCTTTCCTTCTTAACCCATTTAGTTTTAACTTCTGGTGTAGAGTCCCTTGATCTAGCTACTTTCTTGGAGTTGAAACGCCTTCTAGATTTATAGTAATTAGATCTCCTAGGGCTCCTATACCAAGAGGTGTTTGGTGAAAACTGAGCAGTACTTTGAGAAAGTACTGTATTTTGCTTAACAGTACCTTGGAAAGTGTTTGAAGGTACTGTAGGTTTTGAAAAAGATCTTCTCTGGTGAGGGTGCCTATAGTCTGGTGAGAAGTTTCTATGGTTAACCCTATGTGAATGGTTCCAAGCTGGTCTACTCTCCCTTGGTTTTTGGTTGACATGTCTGTTCTTAGGGAACTTACTTAGGTATTCTGAATGTAAGTCACAATCCTTAATCAAATGATCAGGACTAAAACAAACGAAATAGAGTTTTTGTTCTGTAATCCCAAAATTTCTTAGACTAGGTCTCCTTGACTTGATACCACATGTGAAGATCATTGTAAGCTCTTAGACTAGGTCTAATATTATATCTAGGAACATATAATAATGAAGGCGGAATATTCAAACATAGAATCAACGTTATTATGAACAAGGTTTTTCATTATCATCTCTAACATACAATAATCAAAGTCTTATTTGATCAACTAACTAACTAAACCACTAAACCCTAGGCGTTTTCCAAATCCCTACGCCTAGGTTCCCACACACACACACCTTTGGTGTTTACATCTTGTACGTACTATAAAACTAATGACCCTATGTCTCTTTATATACTAGAGACATCTAGGGTTTACAAGAGGAATCATAATACAATTAGGAAACTAAATATTCTTTTAAGCATATCTTCTAGAATCTTCCAAATCCTCCATCTTTTAGTAGTTTCCCTTCTTGTCACTTTTAGTCCTTCATGTTTCATTCTTCTTGTTTTGTATCATCAAATCTATAATAGACCCAACAATATGTGCTCAGCTAAGGTCTAATCTAGTTAGGTTAAGAAAAACATGACAAAATTTTAAAAATGGCATAATTTTTCAAAATAAACCAGAAAAACGAGGGCAAAATAAAGTTCAAGAGACAATTCTACTCCTGCCCCCCACTTGAATTGTACAAAGTCCCTTTTGTACTAAGCGTTAAATAAAGGTGAAGAGAAAAGTAGAATTAGAGCGAGAACTTCCCTGAAATTTGCTCCAAAAAGAAAGAAGGCCCATGAAAAAGAGTCGTGCCTTCGTATAAGCATCGACGAGCAAACTTCAATCCCTGAAATCACACTACCGACAAGTATAATTCTAAAAAAGAAAAATAAAAATGAAAAATAAACCTAACTCACTTTCGTAGGAATCACGGTTGCATTTAGCATATGCAACAAGCCTTTTAAACCACTTGGTGTCCCAAGTGGACGAGTGAAGTCTCGTGAGGGTTTACAGGGAACACACCCACAAAGTTCATTTAAAATACTAATACAAGGTAATTGTGTTTATAATGAAAGAAGTAGTGCAGAGGATAGTTACGTCGTAACTCTATAAGGAGTTACGCCGTAACTAGGAAAAACCTGGCATACGCTGTAAAAGTGTAGCTACGACGTAACCACTGAGATGGGATTACGACGTAATTGGTAATGCATCCAAAATTCTGCTGCAAGAGGCTTGTTATGGCGTAACCATGATAATGAGTTACGCCGTAACTATAGTCAGATCAGCATGCTGCAGCATCAACTCTTCTTGTTTCCTGCAAAAATGGTTAAAAACACAAAACCCAACAAAAATGGAAAAAAGGGATAATTCGGGTTGTCTCTCGAAAGAGCACTTTTCTTTATTTACGAGTCTTTAAGTTAGACTCAGAGCCTCGGGGCTTTATGGTGGTCTTTGGACTTGGCCAACTTCCTCCATGTCCTTCATTAAGTTATGTCTGACCCAAGCGGCATTTGTGGCAGTGCGGAGGTATTCTTTAGTCTCGATCTTCCGAATTTTCCAAAATTGTTCCTCCGGCCCCAAGTGGTATCTAGTATACTCATATTTTTCAGCAATAATTGGGGGTGACCTCTTATATGGAATCCCAAGAAGTTTGCATCTTCTCTTCTCATGTGCTTCATCATCGGGGTCAATGAACCCATCTTCACCTTGTAGTTCGAGGTAATCAAAATCACCATCGTCAGAATCGGTATCTTTAAGAGGTTTATCGTCGAGTAAATTTTCCACTAGGATTTGTTTGCATTCCTCTTTTTCCTTCCTCGATGAATCCTTGGTGTCATTATCTGATTCTTCATTTGGAACTTCGTTGTTTGGTTGATCTTTACTCATACATCCATTCCAGATTTTCTCCTTAGTTAGCGCGTCTATTTTTCCGTATTTGATTCTGACCCAATCGTCGAATCCTAAATCGCCTAGCCAAGGCAATTTTGTTCTTTATGAGTCATTAGTCGATGTCCATAGGGACTCGTCTTCCCCAGCTCTCTCAATGCTGCTTCCCCCGTCACATTCATAATCAAAAGGGTTGCAGGATGCCCAAACATTTCCATCAGTGGTTTTAATTTGCTCACACCAATGACTTTGAGTTCCTTCATCATCGTTGTTGCCAGAAGAAATATCGTTGAGAGGGTTAATGGTCTTTCCCTGAAGAATATGTTTTTCATATTTGAGCTCTAGATTTCTCAATAAGACCGAATTAATTATTGCGTCACCGAACCTTACTGAGTACCAATCCATGAATGATAGGTCACCAAAATCAACTTCATGTCTTCCTGATTCATGTGGGCATATCCAAACTTCATTCTTCACATTGCCCCCTCCGTTTCAATACTCACGAAAGGGGTTGCAAGTCGGCCATGCTTGTGTGAACTCATCTTCCATGATTAGTAAGGGTCTGCAGTAATGCTTGATAGGTGGTCATTCCACTTCATTAATTGAGAACTTAGCTAATCTTTCTTCATCGTTAAGTGTAGTCCACATGTATCTGTCATCATTAACCCTCTCCTTATCAACCCCTCCATCGCAGGCCTTCCAAGGGTCGCAAGAGGCCCATAGGTTGTAACACTCTCAATCATCAATTGCAATAGCCTTACACCAATGATTCTTCCTTTTAGAGTCGTCAACTTTGGTAGACTTTTCATTGCTTGTGTCCTGGTTACGCCATAACTCCGATGTTTGGTTACGGCGTAACTCTCTTCTCCCTTCGGTATCATTGTTTCTATTAGACTCATCGGAGGACTTGTCATTTTCAGAAAATACGGCTTTACATACTGTTGATTTATTCTTTTGTGCCTCATTTCTTTTTTGTACCTCATCGCCAAGCTTCCTAATCATAGTTTCCAAGTTCTTTAGTGATACGTCATGGCTAGAAAGGATTTTGTTTGTATTATCTTGGAAGTTTTTCAGCCATTCTTCTTGCTCTTTCTGTCTCTTGGTCGAATCCACAAGGTACTTGTTAATCATTTCCTCCAAGTTAGCTCTTCTTTCACTACGCTCATAATATGGTGGGGGTCCTCCACGATAGCCATTACGATTATCCGCGTAAAATGGTCGATTTTCTCCATATTTAGCTTCTTCGATCGTGTTTTTAATGTTAGGAAAATTCTTAGTTAGATGGTCCACCCCCACAGCTTTCGCAACCAACTTGGATCGCATGAACAGTTTCTTTGATTTTTAGCATATCTTGACCTAGATTCTCTAGCTTGTTAGTTATGGCCGCAATTCCATCAAAACTTCTGCCTTGGTTTCTTTTGCTTCCTCCATCGTGCCATTTTTGGGAATGATCAGCCATTTTTTGAATGGCTTCAATTGCTAGAGTAGGAGTCATGCTTGGAATTGGTCCTTGATAGTCCAACATCTGCCTTGTAGTTATGTTGATTCCTTTGTAGAAGATGTTGACTTTTTGCTGGTTGTTCAGATCATGTGTAGGAAATTTGTAGAGGAGATCGTTGTATCTATCTGAGGCTTGATACAACGTTTCATCGTCTTCTTGCTTGAAATTATGGATTTCCAAGAGCTGGTTAGATATTTTTGATGGAGGGCAATACCTCTGGATGAAGTGCCTCTTTAGTAGAGCCCAAGTATTAACTGCCCCGGCAGGTAATCTATCGATCCATCTTCTGGCAGCCTCAGTAAGAGTCATGGGGAAAACCCTTAGCATAACAGCGTCATGAGACACACACGGAATGTTGAAAAGGCTTGCGATGTACAAGAAATTCTCAACGTGCTCATATGCATCTTCATCCCTGTTTCCTGAAAAAGGGTTAGCACGAAGCTCCCTCATGAATTGGTCTTTAATTTCGAAACGGACATCAGCTCCAATTGCCGGTCTTACGAGCCTCGACCCTTGTTCTTCTCTTGTCAACGCCAAATATTCCTCGAGAGTGAGGTCATCAATGTTAACAACTTCCATAGTACCTGAAACTTGAAAAGTGATCGTGAGAAAAAAAACAAAAATTAAAGACTTAATAGCAATCCTAATATAACTCCCCGACAACGACGCCAAAAACTTTATGCAGGTTTTACTGACCAGGTTTAAATATTTATAATGTCCCGTTATACCTATGGTCTACCCTAATGCACTAACGGGCAGTGTACCCGGTCGTATGTAGTGTAGTATTCGGTAAAACCGAGGTCGTCCCAAGAGCTATGTGTGTGGATTAATACTAAGTCTAGGTGTCACAGATTTTAAGATGGTTTTGATATCGAATTAATTAACTACTAAAGCAAATAAAGGCAAAGATGTGATCAATAGAGGAGAGTGGTGCTAACCTATTTACTCATCCTAACTAGTAATATTTACGTCTAATTACTTCCAATTACTTCAGGTGGGGTCAAAGTCGAGATGACAACATTTGGTCAGTTCACCCTAACCTATCAGCAAAGATGCCACCACTGGAGAAGTCAGGTGTCCCCTCATAAGTCCAGTTGTTCCTGGTCCCCTAAGCCGAGTCATTAAGTTCCGCTACATGCTAGACTTATAATAGTGAGTGCCCGGGCGCTAGCATCTTAGACACTCACCCCCTAATTTTTAAGTTCATCCAAACGGTAGGTGATCAGTTGGTCAAATCGCACAAGTAGAAAGGGCAGTTGGTCATATCTTACCCTTCCCGTCTCAGTCTACTCACTTAGGGTCAGTTGGTCATATCTCCTAAGCAACTAGCCTCTACCGCCATTCAAAACTACCGAAAAAAGGGTAGCTACCAATAAACTATGCATGCATACACTTAGAAATAATTATACGAAAGCAATGTAAACGCAAACAAAACAATTTAGGAATCATAACTAGGCCAGCACCAAGAGGTGCTTAGCCGCTCATATTAACCATACAAATCAATTCAACGTTTAATGTTACAAAATACATGAATCGAAAGTAAAGAAAAGATAAAAAGCTAATGCTTATCGTAGGGGAGTGATTTCTCCTTTGGAGATAGCCCCGTAAGCTCCACTAGATCTGCCTTTGGCTTCTTCTCACATTCTCTGATTTTTGTGTGTGAAATGGGATGCTTTGAAATTCTGGAAATCGTAGGGTATTTATAGGCCAAATCTTGGTTACGGCGTAACTAATAAAATAGTTACGCCGTAACATATAATCGTGGGGTATTTATAGGCCAGATCTTGGTTACGGCGTAACTAATAAAATAGTTACGCCGTAACATATAACTTCTTCGTAAATTCCGACTCATCTTACTCTTTTATCGATGATGACACCTTGCAAAAACAATATAATCAATTGTGTGAGCTTAGCTTAAAAATCATAACTAAAAACAAGTTTTTAAAGACTAAAAAGGAATTTTTAGAAAACGAAATTTATGAGTTAAAAGAAAAGGCAAAACGATTAGAAAAAGGCAAAGCAAATGACGATGGTTGCAAATCATGTCAAGAACTTAGTCTTGAAATAGAAAAGCTAAAACTCACATAAGAAGTTCTCATTGAACATAACTCTAAATTTAAAAGATTTAACAAAAATATTTTTTGTGCCGATGAAATAGTAAGAATTCAAAAAGTACCAGGAAACACAAGTGGATTAGGTTTTAGTGAAGTACTAATTCCAAATAGTCAAACCAAAACGGCCAAAAAAGACAAACAAACTGTCACATCCGCGGCAGTACAACACGGACCAAACGGACCCAAAAATAGGTTTCGTCCGTTGAAAGATTTGGTGCCGTGGTGTCTGCAGTAGGACAGAATGCTTGCAAAACGGACCGTAGTGAATTTGTCAAGGTAACAATGAAAACCAAGGATGTTGTTAAACTAAAACCTGCTGTTACATTAAGAGTAGGACTTTCTAGAAATGAATTTAGATATAAAACTACTCAACAACGGCCTAAAACACCTATTGCCAAACACCCCTTTCCCAAGAGCAACTACAACATACAACCCAACTATCAACATACCGGTTGAAATCAAAACTACCCTAGACCATATCAAACACCAAATTATATGCCATGGAACCCTTATCCATCATTTCCATACATGAACCAAGTAAATGGTATGTTTAACCCAAACGGACCCATGAGATATTAGGGACCAAACGCTTGAGTTATTTGTGTCATAGGTATGCTTGAAAGTTGGATTAGAACCTGATGAATGGATAAAAGATAGTGGATGCTCAAGACACATGACGGGTAACAAAAGCCTCTTCTTAACATACCAAGAGTATGACGGAGGTAATGTCACTTTTGGTGGCAATCTCAAAAGCAAAATCATTGGCAAAGGTACGATCGCTCATAACTCCCTAACTATTGAAAATGTTGCTCATGTTGATAGGTTAGGATTTAATCTACTTAGTATTAGCCAACTATGTGATAAATAGTATAAAGTACTATTTGAAGAAAATGGTAGTAAAATACTAAAAGATGGTATCACCACAACTAAAGGAGTTAGGAAAAATAACATATATGTCATGAAAATAGATAGAACATCTAAAGACAAACTTTGCCTAACAACCTTAGATGATAACTCTACTCTTTGGCATAGACGATTAGGTCACGTTAATATGAGACTTATCCAAAATCTATCCTCAAAAGAGCTAGTTAGAAACCTACCAAAATTGAAATATGATCAATACTTTTGCGACGCTTGCAAAATAGGTAAACAAATTCATAGTAGTCATAAGGCTAAAAATATGGTTTCCACATCTAAATGTCTAGAGCTTTTGCATATGGACTTATTTGGTCCATCCGCTATAAGAAGCTATGGAGGGAACCTCTACACTTTAGTTATAGTAGATGATTACTCAAGGTTCACTTGGACAATGTTTTTGAAAACTAAAAATGATAAATTTGAAATACTTAGCAAGAAAATTTAAAATCAACTAGGTGTTAACATTGTGTCGATCTGAACGGATCATGGTCGCGAGTTCGACAATGAAACACAATTGGAAAACTTTTGTGATACAAATGGTATAACACATAACTTCTCGGCTCCTCGAACACCCCAATCTAATGGAGTTTTAGAACGTAAAAATAGAACTATTCAAGAAATGAGTAGAACAATGCTAAATGAACAAAACATACCTCAAAAGTTTTGGTGTAACGCCGTTGATACCTCAACATACATTTTAAATAGAGTTTAATACGTCCTTTCTTGAACAAAACACCATATGAATTATATAAAGGCAAAAAGCCGACTTTAGGATATTTTAGAGTGTTTGGATGCAAATGTTTCATTCTTAATATCAAAGATTATCTCACCAAATTTGACCCAAAGTCTTATGAAGGTGTGTTTCTTGGTTACTTACAAACTAGCAAAGCATACATACTTTTAAACAAAGAAACAATGAGAGTCGAGGAATCATTGAACATAACATTCGACGAAAGTCCACCTTCCTCTAAGACATCACCTTTGGTAGATGATGACTTAGTTGAAAGTCAACTTGTTGAAAGTCAAGAAATAAATGAAAATGACAAGAAAGATGAACCATTAAATAATGAAATTATAAACATCAAAGAGTCCAAAAGTCATCCTTTAGAAAAAGTCATAGAACAACTAAATCAAAGAACATTAAAATCACAAGCCCAAAATCAAAGTAACTACTTTTGCTTTGTATCGACCATTAAACCGAAAAACATAAACGAAGCAATAAAAGATGAATCTTGGGTAATTGCTATGCAAGAAGAGCTAAACCAATTTGTTAGAAATGATGTTTGGAAATTAGTTCCAAAACCTAAAAATCAAACTATAATTGGAACGAAATGGGTTTTTCAAAATAAAATGGACAAAAATGGTGTGGTGTCTAGAAACAAAGCTAGGCTTGTCGCACAAGGTTATAATCAACAAGAAGGGATTGATTACGACGAAACTTATGCACCGGTAGCTAGGCTCGAGTTTATTAGAATATTACTTGCATATGCATGTGCTCATGACTTTAAATTATTTCAAATGGATGTTAAAAGTGTATTCCTAAATGGGTTCATTAACGAAGAAGTATATGTTGCTCAACCTCCCGGTTTTACCGACTTTGAAAAACCACATCATGTCTTTAAACTTAAGAAGGCACTATACGGACTTAAGCAAGAACCAAGAGCTTGGTACGATCGTCTTAAGACTTTCTTAGTAGAACACAAATGCACCATGGGATTAGTAGATAATACTCTCTTTACCAAGAAAAGGGAATCACACTTTATCATAGTTCAAATATACGTTGATGACATCATATTTGGATCAGCTTGTCAAGAGCTATGTGATGACTTTTCTAAAATCATGCACGACGAGTTTGAGATGAGTATGATGGGTGAGTTAACCTTCTTTTTAGGACTTCAAATTAAACAACTAGAAGATGGCATATTCTTTAACCAATCTAAATAAATAAAAGATATACTTAAGAAATTTGGTCTTGAAGACTCAAAACCAACTAAAACACCCAAGTCCTCGGACACAAAACTCACCAAGGATGAGGAAGGTAAATCGGTAGATAACACTAAATATAGAGGAATGATCGGTAGCTTACTTTATCTCACGGCTAGTAGACCTGACATTATGTTTAGTATTTGTCTATGTGCTCGCTTTCAAGAAGACCCTAAAGCATCACACTTAGAAGCCTTGAAACGAATATTTAGATACATTAAGGAAACAACATGTTTAGGATTATGGTATCCCAAAGGAACGGGTGTAGAAACCATAGTGTATGCCGATTCGGACCATGTCGGTGACTATGTCGATAGAAAAAGTACAAGTGGTATTTGTACTTTTGTTGGACATTGTCTCACCTCATGGTTCGCAAAGAAACAAATGGCTCTCGCTATCTCAACTACCGAAGCCTAGTACGTCTCAGCCGAAAAAGCATGTCAACAAGCTCTTTAGATGAAGTAAGCTCTCGTGGATTACGGAATTCATCTCAACAACATCTGTATACTTTGCGACAACAAAGGAGCTATTGATCTCAGCAAAAATCCCGTCCAACATGCTCAAACAAAACACATTGAAATTCGCCATCACTTCCTCCGTGGCAATGTTCAAAATGGACACATTTCAATTGAGAAAGTATCCTTCGAAGATAACATTGCCAACATCCTAACTAAACCTATTAAACGAGAACCATTTAACCTTCTTAGACTTGGGTTAGGATTAATGGAACCAAACATGTAGTTAAAACATATCCTAAACTGTAGAATAAACAAAACAAAACAAATTAGCATTGCTCTGCTACAGTTCCCACGACACCAAACGACCAAACGGACGGAACCAAAAATTTGGGTCCGTCTGGTCCATGGTGACAACAGTAGCAAAAACTTTAAATACAAAACACCTTATTATCCACAACTCACTTTACCAAAATGAACCACCAACATACCTAACTCATTATTAAGGTTTCTTCTCCTACTAATCACTGAAGAAAACATCATTGTAAGTATCCTAACTACATTACTTCTTTTAATTCTGAGTCTAGGGTTCTAATTTATGCACAAAACCAATACATGGGGATTATGTATATTCTTGTACAAAACATGAACTCAATTGGTAAATTGCATAACTAATTACTGAAATTATGAACTACATTGTCAAATTGCATAAACTAATCATGTTTCTCACTATTTAAAAGCTAATTACTATAAGGCATTATCCTAATTAAACAAAAACCCCATGTCAAAATTTTGAAAAGCTTCTCACTTGTAGGAAAACAAATTTTCATTGTTAATACAAATAGAAACGTTATTTTCATCACTTGCATAATGTCTCTTGAATACTAAAGGTAATGCATAACTAATATGCATTCCCGGGTATATTCAAATGAAGCCACATTGAATTAGGAGCGTTTGGGTTATCTCTTGCCTTTTGCCAAACACTACCAATAAAAACCATTTTATGCATAAAATGAGTCGAGATAATCGCAACTCCAAATTATTTTCATATAGGCACACACTAGAACAAAAATGCTAAGTTTGTTTTCATTTTTACTAAAACTTATAAATTCTTGCTCATAGGAACAAACATGGTAGCCACAAAATTTTACGATCACAAGGACACTCTTAACTACATCCCTCAACATCACAAAACCAAGGGCCGTACCAAAGAACAAGTTGAAATCTTTAAGAGTCTAGAGAAAAGGTATTTCCATGAGGGTAGGACCATTCATTCATCTTTTGTCGACGGAACTAATCTCTATCAAGAACTAGCAACTATCAACTTTGATTGTCTCCTTGACATCGATGAACCAATTTTCCCTAGGTTTGTCCTAGAATTCTATGCTAGTGTTGTCTCTTTCACAAATGAGGATGATCAAATGGCTCTTAGGTTTAGGATTAATCAAAATGACTACATCATTTCTCTCAACCAATTTGCTCAAGTGTTAGGAATTCCTTGCCTAGTACGTGTCTTTACTCGGATAAGTGGTCACTCACTATCCTTGATGCTATCCATTACCGCTCTCTTCCCTACCAAACTCCTTTGGTAGACAAGGACGTCATTCGTGAGCACCTCTTTAATGAAAGGGTAGCACCAACCCGTCTCACTCGAGCGGGAAAGGAAGTCAACCGAGATCCATACGGTACGGAACTTAATGAGCTCAAGCCTCAATTCAAAAAGTGGAGGAACTCCTTAGAGCCAATGTCATTAGCACCATAGGAAATAGATACCACATCAATGCTTGCCTTTGTCACATGCTCTACAACTTGTCCACTCGTCAACCATTCAACTTAGCTTACTAAATTTCTAGGAGAATGGTAGATATCCCTACTCAAGGCTTCGTTGCTCTTCCATACGGGATGCTACTCACCCGTCTTTATAGAGCTTTTGCACCCATTCCACCAAGTCCAAAAGGGTTGAAACTAGATTATTCTCTCATCCCTCACATATTTGTGCCCTTGAGTGATGAACGAGTGTCCAAGACTAAGGCAAAAGGTAAAAGGCCAAAACCTCCAGCTCCTTCATCATCATCATCATCATCAGATAGCTCCGAAGACGGTCTCCCCAACTCTAGGCTACAACCTCATGAGTACTATGCTTCTCTTCCTGAGATTGAGAATGAAATGGTGGAGTTCAAGCAAACCAAGGGGATGTTCAAGTGCCTTGGAAGGATGATGACCAAGATTTACAAAAAGTTGGATAAGTGAGGTTTAAGAGGGTGTTTGGAACAAGACAAGAAACAATGATTTATGATATTATTTGTGTGTTTTCGCTTCGTAGGATGATAAAATAACTTAAAATATTGATGTATGCTAACCGGTTCATGCAGGGGGATAGCACACGGGTGTTATCAAATTTTACCCATTTTCACTTTTAAGTGAAAATCATTAGCCCTTGTTGAAAATTGATGCTCCACTATGTTTGTATATGTGTTATTGCTTGTTCCTAACTACGAATAGTTATTGCCATATGTTTTAAGAAAAATTTCAGGTTTCAAAAAAGTCCTCGGGGGTCAAAATAGTGGTCTGTGAATTTTTCTGCACTCCACGGATCAGACAGCACCAATTTTTTGGTTCCGTCTATTATGCGTTTTGGTGCCGCCATACCTGTACAGGCGGACCAGACGGACCCAAAAATTGGGTTCCGTCTGTACAAAATTTTGGTGCAGTGGATTCCTCAGGTAAATTTCTTAAGTTCGCTAATTTCCACATTCCAAATTACCAAAATTTGCTTTTAGGATAGTTTTTACTACTTTTTATCCATATTAGAACTAGCTTAACACACTTAGATGTATAGAATATCCATTTCCCACCAAAATTCAAAAATTTCAAAAGTTCACCCAAGGAACCCTTTTTCATAAAGGAAGGAACCAAAAATTTGGTTCCTTGTAATCCGTGGGTGATCTGATTCTCAAAATCCTACAATCATTAGAACACATTTATTGCATATTGTAACATATTGGATTTCACAAACACATCAAACCATAGTATAGATGGGGCGTATGGCTTAGGGTTTAGAGAGAGAAAGTTAAGAGGTTTAGGAAGCTTAGTGAGAGAAAGAAAAATCTTATTATGAGCTCCAACCCTCTACCTTGGGAGGTAGAGGGTATTTATAGTATCTTACAAAATAAGCCTCCTGCGGGCTGTGGATCAGGTATACAGTGGGTAAAGACCCGTCCTTCCTCCACGGAGTTACTTAACTAAATACTAACTAACATTAAATAACTATGACTACGAGCTTTCTAACGATTACATATACTTGAGGTGACCGACACTTTAACAACTGGATTTTCTAAATCCTAACAATCTCCCCCCTAAGGGAGGTCACCTCAACTTACAAAGAATACAAACAGATATTACATTTGATTGTTCTAGGATTCTTGATTAAGTTCTTTGCTCAGTAGCCCGTAGTCTTTGATTCTTCATGTTTTGTATGTTTGGTTAATCCAAGTGGAGGTCTTTAACTGATCCACGTGATAATGAGTTTTAAGCCAGCTTTGAGATCATCTGCTACCATGAATCTCTGACTCTTCCTTTGTAGTGTTGACATTATGTGATGTTGTGACATTGGACCGACATGCTCACATTCTGGATCATGATTTCTTCTCATCAGAGTAGCGGAAGCTTTAGTTGATTCATGATATTAGCAGCAGCGTAGCAGAAGCATGGAGTGAAAATATCAGAGTCGTTGATGCACTTATCATGATTTCTCTAGAAATGAATGTGTTATGTGAGCATGTGGCTATGGATTGACCTCTTAATTTTGAACAGCTGTAAACGTTGGGTGTACCTGCATACAACATTTAGCAATAAAGCGCACGAAAGTGTCTTTGATCACTTTCGTTGAATTGAGGTACACGGCCCACAGTTCCCCGTTGATCAGTACAAGTACTGCCTGTGATTAGGTATAATTCCGAAGAATCTCCTTGATAGGGTTTTGCAGCTGCTCTAGTTGTTCTGAAACCAGAACGTCTTAAAGAAGACAACACGGAGTGAGTGAACCAGCGAATTGAGATTCACTGATTGATGAAAAGTGATTTGAAAAACAATCGTGTACTGCTTAATATAAAGTGTTTTTGCAATACAACGAAGGTTTTAAGGAAAATCAATTATCAATCATAAACACCTTTTATTTTGAAATATTAATACACAGTCGATGTGCTAGAGAGAGGAATTTTAAGCACAACGACCGGGTTTTCAAAGGTATCCGTCAATCCATTTCCTGGGCCAAGGTTGATTCAATAATGAATTTCCCCATTGTTTCAATCCAGTTGTCACAAGTTTGATCTATTGTATAGATCTCACATGTTACCTACCAAGAACTTGTTTGATGTTGGCTCTAGAAGGATTTCCATCTTCATCGTGAATATTTTACATATCACTCAGATGTTCTGGCAATACCTCAAGGATAATGCGTAGGACTCTTAAGATATAATATCACTTTCCACATTGTGTGAAACAGTGAGTCTTCATTGAATGTGTCCTAGAGAGATTTATTGATGATCTCGTGGCCCTAGACTCAATAGTGCACATTTGGTTCCTATGCCGGAGACTAGGGAGAAGGTCTCCTTTATCAATATCAACAATCTCTAAGAGAAAGTTGATAGATAATGTAGGTTCCCTGTGAGAATGAAACAAATCCTTTTAAGAGGAACTTGAGTAGCTTGGGAAGTTGTAGTGCAGTGCGTCACTGGGTCCATGACATCTTGTCTTCAATACCGGTGTTACCTTAGTAACCACCAATAACATATGTATTGAACCCGGTTTCTGCCCTAAGGTTGAATTAAAGGAGGGCTATTTACTTTCATCCTTTTCTCATTTCATTTCTTTTTCATTTTTTAACCCATTCAGTGCTTACCGAGACTTCATAACTAGAACCTTGTTGGGTTTATTCCAGTACTAGCTCAGACTCAGTCGGCACTCTTCCCTTTTCTCATTTTCTCCTTTTTTCATCATACCTAAGGGCTCTACACTATCTAGTGGATTGTCCCTGGGTAGATCCCTCTGGCTCTGGCGGGATCGTGGGAACAAATACCTAACCTAACCATCCTTATATCTCCATGTATAAAATAAATTTGGTCGGTCTTTTTGGTATTGTTCTTCTGCCATTGAAACCAATTGAAAACCATTTGAATAATCAACCTAGGTACTTGTGATCTATTATCAAAGCATTTTGTATCTGAATTGTTTTTGATATTTCAGAAAAAGCTCCCCCTCAACATGTGCATCGTATGTTTGAAATCATTTTGGCACATGGATGCAAGAGGAAGAATTCACTTCTTTGATCAACATTTTCTAAAAATATCGACTTCACCTTCCCGATCAAAATTAGTATTTCAAATACTTTGTTAAAGATATTTTTGGGAAAGGATGTGGTTTTCTAAAAGTTTCTCCCCCACAATATGTGCATCAAGATTCGAAAGTGTTTTGCACATATTAGGGAAAACCTGCACTTAGAGACAAATCAATCACGTTTCAATCCTTATCGAATTATCAGTTTAAATCCAATTTAAATCACAATATTCTCCCCCGATCACAATTTTCAAATTCATTGAGATTTGTGATCTCAATTGATTAAAATTAATTTTGAAAACTTTGGAGGAGAATTGTGACTTGCTTTTGAAAAATATTTTAACTGATAAGGATCAGATTTTGAGACTTTAAGTTCCAATGTTCAAGCATGCTTAAGTATCTTATAAAAACATAACATTAGCCAAGGTCTGAACCAATTGTATAAGACATTGCAATTGTTTGACAAATAACCTTTTTGATTTAATTGAAATCATTCTCCCCCTCAATTAATGACATAAGTTGTTGATTGAGAGATAGAGATTTTGAGTCCAGATGATTTTCAAAAATTGAATCAGAGTTATTTTTCAAAGCTATTTAGTTTTCATTAGATAACAAATATTTTTCAGAAGAATTTATAGAAGGAAAATATTTGTGAAGGAAACATTTGTCTTTTTGGTGACAAACATTTGTGTTTAGAATCAGAGCATGAGATTTGAAAAGAAGATAAAGCATGACTCTGTTCTTTCTTTTAAAACGGGGTACAGTCTTAAATGACTATAAACCTTTGTTTTTCATTCTTTCAATATATATATATATATATATATATATATATATATATATATATATATATATTTAAGCTTATATACATTCGAACTTCATCTAAATACCCGTGTCATTCTTAGAGTGACAAATCAAAGACCGTAGATGTTATCGAAGAATAAAAAAAGATGGGAATTTTTTTTAAATAAATATTTACAAGAGATGGATGAAGAAAAACTTTTACTCCTCGTCTTCCTCTTGAAGACGTTTGAGTGTTTCTGGTTGTATACTCTTTAGACCAAGTCGAGGAAGGATAAACACAAAACGTTCTCTAGGAAGAGCTTTGGTGAAGATGTCTGCTAACTGATATTCAGTCTTCACAAAATATAGTTCCACCACACCGTTCTCCACTTGTTCCCTGATGAAATGATGTCGAATGTCGATATGCTTTGCTCTTGAATATTGAACGTTGTTGCATGAGAGAGCAATGGCACTCTTGTTATCACAATACAGAGGGATTTTGTTGAATTCAAAGCCATAGTCAGATAATTGGGATCCCATCCATAGGATTTGTGCACAACAAGATGACATGGCTATGTATTCTGCCTCTATAGAGGATATAGAAGTACTCATTTGTTTCTTTGAAGACAAGCTCACAAGCTTATCACCCAAAACTGAGCACCTCCTGACGTGCTTCGACGTGTATCTTGACACCCTGCATGGTCAGCATCTGCATATGCTGTTAGTGACATACCGGTGTCCTTCGGGTACCAAAGTCCCATGTTGATGGTTCCTTGGAGATACCGAAAGACCCGTTTAACCGATTCAAGGTGCTTTTTGGTAGGCTTAGCCTGGTATCTAGCACACATGCATACAGCGAACAGAATGTCTGGTCTACTGGCAGTAAGGTACATCAGGGACCTAATCATACTATGATATTTTGTTTGGTCAACCATAATCCCTGAGTGGTCCTCATCCAGTTTAGTACGCTCCACCATGGGAGTTTCAACAGGGTCACAAGAATCAAATCCAAATTTCTTTAAGATTTCATTAGCATTTTTAGATTGATTGATAAAAATGCCTCCGGGACTTTGTGAAATTTGTAATCCCAAGAAAAATGACATTTGTCCCATCATTGACATTTGAAATGTGGAGCCCATCTCTTTAGAAAATGGTCACATTCATTGGGGTCAGTCGAGGAAAAAATAATATCATCAACATAGATTTGAACGTGAATTAAGTGTTTGCCTGACTTTCTGGTGAACAATGTCGGATCAACTGCTCCTTTAATGAATCCATTAGATACAAGAAACTTCGATAGCGTGTCGTACCATGCCCTTGGAGCTTGCTTCAAACAGTAAAGGGCCTTCTTCAAGCGATAGACATGAGTAGGATGCTCTGTGTTCACAAAACCTTCAGGTTGGCTGATGTATACTACTTCTTTCAGATCTCCGTTAAGAAAAGTCGTCTTTACATCCATCTGATAGACTACCATGTTCTTATTGGCAGCATTAGCCAGGAAGATTCTAATTTCCTCGATACGTGCAACTGGAGCAAATGATTCTTCAAAGTCAATGCCCTCCTCTTCGGTATCCTTTTGCAACCAATCGAGCCTTGTTCTTTAGCACATCACCATGCTCATCAAGTTTTACTTTGAAGATCCACTTTAGAGCAATGATCATAGCACAGTCAGGAGCAGGTACTAATTCCCATACATCTAGTCTATCGAACTCATGAATTTCTTCTTGCATGTCATTGAACCAACTGTCTTTAGTCATGGCAGTTTTAACGTCTTTTGGTTCGACCTTAGATAGTACGGAGTTGAAGAAGCACCATAAGGCATCAGTTGCAAGTTGTTTACGAGTGGATAATGGACGAGAAGGGTTTCCAATGATGTTTTCCAATGGATGGTCATGTGTCCATTTTCTAAGGTGTTCGTGTGGGTGTTGTTGAGGAACTGAAGTAGCAGAGTTTGGATCTCCTGATGAAGATGGCTCTGAAGTTGGTTCAGGAGCAAATATGTTCTCAAATGGAGCATCTTCGGGAGTAGCAAAGGGGTTATCTCCATCATAGGTGCCAGAAACATTTCCATGATGTACGCTCGATGATTGAGGATTTGATGATGAAGATGAGTGATTTGCAGTAGGTGCTTCTTGACTCAATGATATAGAAACTGAAGGGTTATCTACGTTGACTGGGTTAGGGGCAGCCTCTGTTGATGGATTTGACTGATCATTAGCAATAGGCTCATAGTGTTCATCAAACATTGGATCAAATAATTTTTTCAAATCATCTTCCGAAGGGGGTACATATGGAATTGCTTGTGATGGGGTTATGTGCAAGAGAAGAACTAATGGGATTACTTAATGAATGTTGAGATGCGGGTCCAGAACTTGATTGTCCTGGAGCCATTTGCCCGGTCAGCTCATTGAATGTGACGTGAATAGTTTCCATGATATCTCGGGTTCTTTTGTTGTAGATTCGGTAAACCTTCCTGTTAGGTGCATAACCTACGAATACTCCAATGTCCGCCTTAGCTTTTAATTTACCTAAATCTTGACCATCATTCATTGGATATCACAAGGCACCAAACACACGAAGGAAAGAGAGATCAAGTTTTCTATTGTGGACAAGTTCGTATGGAGTTTTTCCATGAGTGGTGTGGATGAGAGAACGATTTTGGGTGTAGCAAGCAGTGGCAATGGCTTCAGCCCAGAGAAACATTAGAACCTTTGAGTAAATTAGCATAGTTCTTGCGGCTTCCACAAGAGTTCGATTTCGTCTTTCAACTACACCGTTCTGTTGAGGAGTTCGTGGAACACTTCTTTGATGACTGATTCCAATGCTTTCATAAAACTAACTTAGTTCTTTGTTAACAAACTCAGTTCCATTGTCCGTTCGGATGATTCTAACAGTCTTGTTAAGTCGAACCTGCAGTTGTTTGATAAGTTTAATGATGACACCTGGAGTTTCATCCTTTGTCCTCAAGAACTTAACCCAAGTGAATCAAGAGTAGTCATCAACAACGACTAACACATACTTCTTTCCATTAATTGTTTGCACTCTCATGGGTCCACACAAGTCTATATGAAGGGTATGAAGAACTTCCATAACTGAGTTTGCGGGTTTGGGATTGTGGGCATATTTCTTGCTTTTTCCCAATTGGCATGCTGAACAAAGATGATCTTTTTCATACTTTAATCTTGGTAAGCCTCTTACTAGGTCTTTTCTGGAAAGGTCATTAATGGTGCCGAAGTTCAAGTGATTGAGACGACGATGCCATAACCATGACTTTTTTTTTTCTAAGCCTTTGACAACAAGCAGATTGGAAAAGACTTCATCATATCTTCGATAGAGATAGTGTATAAGTTTGTACCACGTGTACCTCTTAAAAGTTCCACACCATCAAGTTCTCTAACGAAACAAGTATGTTTTCTAAAAGCCACTTCTAAATCAGAATCGCAGAATTGACCGACAGAAAACAAATTATGACCAAGACCTTCAACATAGTATACCCGGGAAATTACACTGTCACCAACCACATAATCTCCATAACCCATAATTGCCCCAAAATGGTCGTTCCCGAATCTAACAGTCTCGATAAATTTACTCATGAAGCTCATGAGTCGCGAGCGATCTCCAGTCATATGCTTGGAACAGCCTGAGTCCAGGTACCACAAAACGATTTGAACGACCTGCAGTTGAACACAGACAGGAATGGATAATTGTACAATTGGGATCCCATGCAAGAATGGGTCCCACTTGGTTAGAAAACGAGATTGGAACATCCACATCAGAAACCGAGTCAATACAATCATTAGAGGTAGATGCCGGGCTAGTGGAAACAGTAGATCTATTCAAAGTATGTTCACTTCTTAAGGGTATAGTTCTACCAGTGGGCATCCATTTCCTAATGGGCATTGATCTAGATAATTTAGGGCACAACTCATTAAGATTGAATTTACGGCCAGTAGGAATCCAATGATAACCTACATTACTAAATTTTCTTCTTGTTGGTTTCCAATGTTTTCTAGCCCTCTTCCTCCTTGGTCTTCTGACCTTTCTATCCTGTTGTCTAGTGTTAACCATTTTAACAGGAAATTTTGCAGTATTACTCATCTCATTCACAACACATTCATGATTAATACCAGAAATCAAGCATTCATTACATGTTTTGCAAATAGTAGCAGAATTTGAATTAATTACAGTACAGTTATAGCTAATACTAAAATCAACACGATTCGTTTTATTCAAATCAAACTTAATGTTCCTAGGGTGGTCTTCTACTCTCTTCCATTGATCACTCTTAGCTTGCGAGGCCCTATCTTGCTTTGTATTTCCTGGAGGCTTTGACCTGCTTGCTTTTGTACCACTGATTACTCCTGTAGAGGGAATTATGGGAACATTAGTTGGCTTTGCTACTTTTTGCATTCCTGATCTAGAAGTGCTGGGATCTGAAGTACTTATAGGCACATCAAAGCTCACATGCTTGACTTTCGGCATAGAATAAGGCATAGAATGGGTTGCATACTTAGCACTAGGCCTAGAACAAGGCATCACAGCTTTATCTTTCTTACATAAGGATTTAGGGCATGTTTCTCTTAAACATTCTAACAGCTCCTGAGATCGTTTGGCATATAAGCATGCATACCTAATTTCACTATCAAGTGGCTTATTTATGCGATCCTTTTCTACAATCTCACGGAGACATTATAGACTATCCTTAAGGTGACAGAAATATTTATGAAACACAAGTTCGTTATTTCTAAGATCAGGAGGAATGTATTTAACAGTTACAGTATATTTAGAATCTGTAGATGACTTTGGTGCAACATTCTCATTAAAGACAAGTGGCATTTTCCCTTTTACCTGACTCTTCAGATTCTCAATTTCCTTTTGTAACGAAGTTATTTTTTCATTGTTCTTGTCACGAGTGACTTTCATTGAATCGTATAACTCTTTGAAGTGTCGTTTGACCTTTTCATTTTCTTCTAGAAAACTCTCATTTTCTTGTTGTAATACGTTAATGATGTTTTGAAGATGAAAGTTTTGAGAAAATTAAGAATCTAAAGGAGGGGGCATTTGGGAGCCAGTCACATTGTTCTTTTCACCCTTTAATTGTGAAATTTGGGTTTTTAACTTTCTGATCGTGTTACAGTGAGCTCGAATCTGTTCGTCACGTTTGTTTATTTCAAAAACTGCATCAAACTCTGGAACATCCGAGGATATCTTGATGTTTGAGGTTTAAACATTTTCTTTGAGATGTTGATATTTTAGTTGCAAATCAAAATGTTCAACTTCCAGCTTAGAAAAGTGTTTTACCAAATTATCGTGATCATCCTGGTCAATTTTCTCATTTAGTTTTGAGTTTTTGTTTTCAAGCTCAATGACACGATCATGGGAAACTTTCAAAGCAACAGATAATTCATGAAATTGAGAAGCAGTAATAGAATACTTAGTAACAGTATAAAACACATCTTGAGCCACACAACTCGATATCAAGTTCTCAGTTAAGATATGCAGATTCTTCCTTTCAATTTCATTATATTTGAGTTCCCGTTCATAATTATTGACCTCAACTATCATTTCATCAAATTCCTTTTCCATTTCTTTAATCTCTGAGTCTATCCCCTTTTGAAGACTCTCAAATTGATTTTTTAATTGTTTAAAGAAAGGCATGACCTCAGTTAAATAGCATTCTTTAGTTTGCTCAAAACCCTTTTCCCCCTCAGTTATCCCTATAGGTGTGATTCTCTTCTTACATGTCTTCTCAAAATCAATGAATAGTTGATAAACAACTTACAGGCTGATTAAGGTTTTGCTCTTAGTGGGAAGAGTTCTAGGAACTAAATGCATTGGTGTATTCGGAGGATACACAGTAGCTGGAGGCACTTTCCTAAGGGGAGTGTTTGTTTCAACAAGTACATTTGCTTTTTGCTTATCCATGTCTTTTTTCCAAAAAACTTGTTCTGGGGTTAATTGAGTTTGAGGCTTAAACTTGTTCAGGGAAATCCAATTTTCTTTAGTGTAATCATGGGGTTTGATCATTATGTTTTGCTTTTTACACTGAGGATCTTTTAGCTTCTTATCCATTTTCTCCCTAGAGGCATCTTCTAATTTTCTATCTTCTTCCGTGCTTCCAATACATGATGGTGTTTGCCTAGGCTTGAGGATCTCATTACCATCATATACAATCGTATGGCAAGCTTTATCCTTTTTAAAGTACTCGGGATTTGGCTCCTCTACTAGGGGAATACTATGCTTATCGCTTAAGACTCTGTGCTTAGTGATCATGTGAGCAGTCTGAATGGTGTTCCCTTGTACGTACAGTTTGTTTTCAAGTTTATTTTTCAATGTTTTTAGATTGGAAAAGTCTTCAAAAGTTTTGATTCCTTAGCATTAAATTCTTGTTTAAGCACTTTAACATTTTCTTGAAGTTCTTGGTTTAGCTTAACAGTTTTTGTAAGCTTTTCTTGTAAGGAGTTTAACTCTTGTTTTAACATTTCTTCTCTAAAATTACTTTTTCTAATAACTGTACGTATTTGGTTATCCATTTCCTGCTCACGGGTGGTCAATTCAAACTTAGCACGTTGTTCATATATAGCAACTTGCTCTTTATAGGCGTTTAGTTCAGAAATAATAGACTCATCAGGGGCACATGCAGTGAATTCATAAAAAATATAGTCATCATTGACTGCAGAAGATGCATTACTCGGTACAATTTCACTTTCATTTTGTTTCACATATTGCTCATATGGGACAACATTGATATTACCCATATTTTCAATATCTGATTCAATAATTTCAGTTGATTGTACTTTTTCGTGCATCTTTTGCATATCAACATCATCGTATAGTTTTAATACCTCTGAGATGATAGATTCCCTGGAAGGAGTGGCCTGTTTAGGTGAAGAAACCCTTGGATTTACCATTGGTGAGATATTAGCCATAAAGATGGTCTGGGCAGTTGGTTCATCATCAACATCTGAATCAAATACATCACAGTCTGCGACTTGAAATGCATTGGGATTGTTCTGACCCATACCCTGCACTGGCTGTTCATCCACATCAGCATCATAAGTTCTGGCATTTCCCTCAGCAAGAAATAGCAATTCTTCCTCATTCAACATTGCTCCAATGTCTTGAGCTTGGACCAGCAGCATCTTGTCCCTGAAGTACTCTGCATTTTGTGAACATTTTGGAAGAGTGCAATTCCTAGCGATGTGTCCTTCTCCACCACAGTTGTAACATTTAATGGGCTTTACTTGACCTTGAGCCATGTTCCGTCCACGATTCTGATTACCCATATATCCACCACCACCGACAACATTCCCATATCCAGCACCAGCTTTCCCATATCCAGCTCCAACATTCCCATATCCAGCTCCAACGTTCCCTTGCTCATTATGTGGAAGGTATGCATTTTGTCTTCCTTGCACATTTTGCACCACTATCTTTCCTTCTTTAACAGTAGCATGATTGTGAAGATTTGACGCAGTTCTGAGATGATTGTTGGTGTGTGGGGTGAGATTCAAGTTTTGCTTGACCATAAGAGCTAGTTGATTGACAAAGTGTTCCATGATCGCTTCAGCATCAGGAGGCTTATACCCTGGATCAGGAATGAGCTTGTGGTTACCATTTCCAGTAGGTATGACTTGTGATGCTTTGGTAGTAATCCCTACATTAGTGTAGAATGCAGTTGAGTCATTTGAAGAGCTTGCATCTCCAGCATTGGTCTTGAAATTTTCCATGATCATTCGCTCAAACGAAGCATGTTTCTCATTTTGTAGTAAATAAGCATACAGTTGCTCATAATTGGTGTTCCTCAATCCTTTGTTAAGTTTGACTGCAGTAACAAATTTGTGCCATTCGGGATTCATGTTGTTCTTAAACTTTGAATTTAGCTGGATATTCGGCATTGTCATTTTGATATTCCTCATGTCATTCACGAGCTTGTGGAACCTCACATAGTATTCAGCGACATTTTCCCTTGGGTTCATCTTAAAGTTCTCAAAATCATCATACAGTTGAGACTCTCTGTCTTCTTTAGTTAATTCTGAACTGGAGAGAAGCATCTTGACATTGTCCCAAACTGCTTTGGCTTCAGTGTTGTGATTGATTAGCTTGTAGATATCCTTTGGTAGACCCTGAAGAACAATGTTTGAGGCCCTATTATCAGCATCG
Organism: Chrysanthemum seticuspe; assembly: GCA_019973895.1. Classification (NCBI taxonomy): domain Eukaryota; kingdom Viridiplantae; phylum Streptophyta; class Magnoliopsida; order Asterales; family Asteraceae; genus Chrysanthemum; species Chrysanthemum seticuspe. The sequence goes on from BPTQ01000001.1 coordinate 107,856,293, forward strand.
TATCTCTTTTTCTCCTTATCAGTAAGTTCATCATATGTCTTTGGTCTATCCAATCCTAATGTCACAGAGCCATCAGCAGCAGTTTCAAGTATGTCTTTGGTAGTCTCAACTTGGTATGGTCCTTCATCAATTGATTAGAGAATGTTAACCCCATTTTCCTTACCCAAGCAGTACAACCTGATTCGTTGAGCCCATGAGTCATAATCGGTCCTATCTAACATGGGTGGACAAGTATCTGATCCTGCTGCTTGAATGTCCTCAGCTACAGAAGAGATGATTGTAGGCACGTTGGTAGACATGATTACATATTCTACGGGATTTTATAACTCTTTGATTAAACCTGGAAATAGATTCTTTCACGTGATTTTACTAAATCAGGAGAAAACCGTAAAATGTAACACTAAGAAGTGACAAGTCTCAATAGACAAGTAGTGTATTAGACAAGTCGCACCCTACTCAACTCGCTTTGAGGTCAACTCACTTAATCAATTCGCTTTGTAGACAACTCGCTTAATAGACAAGTCGCATAGAACCAACTCGCTTAGAACACAACTCGCTTAAGTTATAACTCGCTTAAAAGACAACTCGCAGAAACTGATAACTCGCTTCCAAAGCAACTTACTTAAGTGACAACTCGCTTAAGTGACAACTCGCTCTAGTGACAACTCGCTTCAAAGAACAAACCAACTCGCTTCTAAGAAAAGTACTACGAGACGTAACTCGCTTTGTACAATATTCAAAAACTACCACTTTTCAAATCAAAAATAGCCCAACCACGATGATTCAAGCCTTCCAAATCAAAACCTAAACACTTATGATGATTCTAAACACAAAAGTACAATCAAAATCAAAACTTTAACACTAGAAATAGTCCAAATGATGCAAATACCACTAAACTTTTTCAAACCCAAAAACCATACAAGACCACTAGAAATCCAAGAACATGTAAGAGGGATGATCAAGCCATGGCTCTTGATACCATTTGTAACATATTGGATTTCACAAACATATCAAACCATAGTATAGATGGGGCGTATGGCTTAGGGTTTAGAGAGAGAATGTTAGGAATTAGAAAATTCCAGTATTGAAGAGTCGGTCACCCCAACTATTATCTAGCATAAGTTAGCTCGTAGACTTGTCGTTATTTACGTTTTTATGTAGTTAATTAGTTAGTCAGTAGCGTAAAATAGTTTAGTGCAACACCATGGAGGAAGGACGGGTCTTTACCCACTGTATCCCTGATCCACAGGCCGATAGGAGGTCGTTTAGTTTGTAACCTATAAATACCCTCTACCTTGCAAGGTAGAGGGTTGGATGTTCTTTGGTAATCTAATATTCTACAAGTTTCTCTTACTAGAATATCCCACTTTCGCTCTCTCTTAAATCATCTATATGCTCATTGTGTTAATGTTATGATATGTAAGTGAAATCCAATATCCAACAATTGGTATCAGAGCCAGGTTAGATCATATCTTGCACATCTTTGGATTTCTAGTGGTTTTTAGGTGGTTTTTGAGTTTGAAAAAGTTTAGTGGTTTGTGCATCATTTGGTTGATTTCTTGTGTTAAAGTTTGGATTTTGTTAGTACTTTTATGTTTAGAATCTTCACAAGTGTTTAGGTTTTCATTTGGTAAGCTTGAATCATCTTGGTAGGGTTGTTTTTGGATTGAAAAGTGATGTTTATGTGGTTTTTTTCTTGCTAGCGACTTAACACACGGATCTCTTTCTTCATAGCGACTTGCTTTACATATTTGTAGCGAGTTACAGTTTTAGACCTAGCGACTTAGAACTAGCGACTTAAAGTACAAGTAGTGGACTTTCCACCACAGGTAGCGACTTGGAGGTAGCGACTTGGTCTGTAGCGAGTTGCTATTTAGCGACTTGTGTAGCGAATTGCTGCCAAAATTTTGCTAGCGACTTAATGCTTAGTGAGTTACTACTTAGCGACTTGCAATTGTTTAGCGACTTGGTGGTATAGCGAATTAGGTGTTAGCGACTAGAGGATTAGCGACTTGTACTTAGCGATTTGGATGTTGATTTAACGACTTGGAATTATTGCTATTTAGTTGCTAGCGAGTTGGTTCAAAATCTCTAGAGACTTGGGGAGTTATTCATAATAACACAATGTCAATCATCACGGATCCTTTAATCACCAAAGTACTTGCTCTCTATGACAGAGCACAGAATAGTGAAACATAATGCTTACCTGAATGCCATACATTTAATGATTCAGCATCGATTAATCAGAACAACTCAAATAAGTCACTCTTAATGTCTGCAAATGATGCTAAGAATATGGAATGCACCAGTGAGCCGTTTCAACATCTCAGTCAGCTTCTCAAATTACTCTTATCTACAACCATGGATCGAACAAGTTGTGCCATTCTTCGTCAGGATTTTCCCACTTTGACAAGAACTGTTTTACTTAACTTAGAACGACTGAGGTTTCAAATTACCAAAGAAAAGGTCTCAACTGATGAGTCTCATGCCGCTCTTCAAACTATCTTCAATCAATTTCAGCCACTTATCCGGGAAGAATATTCCTCAGATTTTGATGATATCATGACTGGAATATCATTCAAAAAGCATACGGGAATGGAAATTCATGAGTTCAGAAACTCATTTACTCAACTTATGGGTAATATGGAAACATACATCAAGGAAGCTGCAAAAGAGAATAACAAGCTAAATGCGTTGAATGAGTACCGAGAGACACCATGGAGCAATTGTGACAAGTCATGCAACATTCCAGTTGAACCAGTGAATGACACTGATTGCATAATCTCAGCTGTGATGAAAAAGGATGAAGACAACAACACTGATCTCAAACACTCAGAGTCAGAAAAGGTTTATTTCGATAAGGTACACTTAACTGATCACACAAATTCTCATAAAAAGGTACATGACTCTTACTCTGAACATAACATTGTGGAATCAATCTTTGTTTTACCTGAATCTAATGCAAGTAACATGATTGAAAAAAGGGTATATGATGAGCTTTCAAACAAATTTTCAATTCTTGAAAAACACTGTATCTCATTGCAAATTGAAATACAACAAAAGGATGAAATGTTTTATGCAAAGAAACCCTGTACTAATCAGGAATTTCCAGAATATAGAGAATTTTTTGAAATTAATCAGTTAAAATCCCAGATTCAGGACAAAGATTCGACCATTGGCAATCTGAAATTACTTCTTTCAGAAGCCCAGAAATATGACTGTCATGAGATGAGTGATGCACTAGAATCTAGAAATTCTGAACTAGCTCTATGTGTGTCCAACCTTCTAAGAGAAAATGAGCATTTAAGAATGAACCTTGAGGAAACAAACTCTAAGTTAGTCAATCAATCTAACCTTTTGATGAAAGACATTGATGACCTCAAAGCACAAATTCAGGATAAGAGCTTCAATATTGTTGCCCTAAAAAATGAGCTCAGGAAGTCTGTTGGAAATAGGATGAACACTAAGTTTGCAAAACCTTCAACTTTGGGAAAGTCAAATGTTCAGAACCACTTGAAACGAACAGTTATTAAACAACCTAATGCCTTTAGGTCTGAAAGAGCTAAACCATTGAAATCTAAGCTTACATCCCAAGTTGACAATATGTATATTTTGTCAAAACCAGTCACTTCATTGCCTAGTTCAGATATGATGAATCTCAAACCTCGAACTTATGGTCAATTCTCACAGATCAGAAATGCAATAAGTATAACTAGCTCTCATGCAAAACATCATATGACTGATCAATCCCCTAAGAAATTCTCTGATCACAAAAGGACATATTGTCAAAACAAGGTTGTGCACTCATTTAGGTCAACTAACTGTGATTTCAAATGGATTCCCACTGGCAGATTTTTTAAGTTTACAGGACTTAAACGAACTTACATTCCTAGATCATGCCTCAAGTGGATTCCCACAGGTAAACTCTTCAAGAATGTAGAACCTAATAGGATCCCCATTAATGATACGTCTGTGTTACACTGTGATGCATCCACATGTGAGATTAAACATGTCACTAACCCTTCTATGTACAAGTCTACATGTGCTTCAAGTACAATGTGCTCTCAGTCTTTTTCAGGTACAATGCTCAACTCAATCAGGAACTTCATGACTTGGTTCCCATCAGAAATGAACATAGCTCATTCAGGAGCTATAGCGTGCCAGAGTTGATGTACTTCTTACTTTGACTCCTATTCATCTTGAATCAGGACTCGCTCTTCTATATCTGTGTATAAATCAAGTTTCTTAAAAAAAAAAAAAAAAAAAAAAAAAAAAAAAAAAAAAAAAACTTTATCATTTTTCTCAATCTTTTAAATCTTTATATATGTCATTCTTTTAAATTTACAATTTTATCATTTTTTCTCAATCTAATAAAGAATACATTCCTTGTTATCGATAACATCTACGGTCCTAGAAATGTCATTCAATAATGGCACGAGATCATAGATGAAGTTCGAACAATTGAAATATTCTTGTTTTTATAACGGGGTTGATTAATGTCAATCAATGTTCTTTGATGACATTGATTGAGGGGGAGATTGTGTATATGTTTTTCTTGACTATCTATGCCATTGGCTTCTGTGCTAGTTATAATGCTTGCTCGCTTGTTGAGGTCGTGTTTTGCCTGTGTAACTATCTGGTTATGGTGTTTCTCTCAGTTGTAGGTTGTGGTAGTATCTTGCTCATGTGATTATCATTGTGTACCTATGTATTAAGTGCCTAGCATTAAATGTTTAATTGATTCATGGTGATCATTGTGATAATCTAACTTAGTCTATAATCCGTGTTAGCAACTTACCACTCGTTCATCAAAACCATAGGGACCAAACTTGTCATATATTTGAAAGTTGTGTTGCACTAGCGACTTATCTCACTTCATTCGAAAACCACAGGGACCGAAAGTGTCATATTGCAAATGTCCCGCCCTTCACCCCTAGCGACTTACCAAGTTTTTTTTCTTATTTCTAAATAATTTTTTTCTCTCTCTCGTTTTGTTTCTCCCTCTTCTCGTCAAAACCAATTATTCATCCTAGCGACTTAGCAAGTGGTATGTCGAATCTCTCCTATTTTCGTTCTCTATTACGCATATGTGTCTAGTTTCTAATCTGTCTCTTTATCCAGATCCTCTCGAGCTCGTGATTTGTGACTGTTTGATTCCCACCTAGGTTCGATTTGTCATGAAATCGTTTTTGTTTTTTGTTGTTTGTTGTTTGTTGTTGTTATTATGATGATTGAATATGTACAAATTGTTTGGTGTATCTTATCTTGAATGCTTGATAATTTGTCTTCATGATCTGGTAATGAATGTGTATTGGGTTGTTGGGTTTTGCTGTTATGAGTGTTCTTGATGGCGACTTATCGTGTTCTTGGTAGCGACTTAGCTTGTATGTTCTTCATGACGAGTTAGCACACTACTTAGCGACTAAGATGCTGTGGCGAATTAATGTATTATATTGTGGCGACTTGTGTAGCGACTTAGTTGTCAGCGACTTATCTTTACAAGTTAGCGAATTAGTAACATTAGCGACTTAGTTAACAAATTTGTAGCGACTTGGTTTTGTCACTGTTCATGGCGACTTGTCTTTACAAGTTAGCGAATTAGTAACATTAGCGACTTAGTTAACAGATTTGTAGCGACTTGGTTTTGTTACTGTTCATGGCGACTTGTCCTTACCAGTTAGCGAATTAGCATATATAGCGACTTAAAGAGCTAAACTATTGGCGACTTGTCTGTGGTACTAGTGATGGCGACTTGTCTTTACAAGTTAGCAACATTGTTCACTTTCATGTTGCAAATTAGTCTTAGGATCGAGAGTTATTAAAATGTTCAAAGGTGTATTGCTAAAGTTGATCTCATTCTCACTATACTTAGGATCTCCTGATTCAACTTGTTTAGTCAACATACTCTATGTAATCTGCTATGACATTTCTGTTTAGGAAAACGGTACTTGGTTTCTCTCACGACAACCAAACGTTACTTTTTGCCTCATGCATATTTGTTATATCACTTCTATATTTGTATCTTGGCTTATGACATGATCCCTTTGCTATGCACTCTTTTGCCTTTTAATCCCTTATCAGCTCGTCGTGTGAAAATTTATCTATAGGATTCTACTTCATTGATATGTGTTTTGGGGACTCCTTCTGAGTTACTGTTTCTATGTGTATATGTCATAAGGGTGCTCTCAATGTTGTCTCGCTTATCAGTTATTATCTAACTCGTTCCCAACCATTACTGTTGATTGTATGTTTGCTCAGATCATCAATGGCAAGTTCAAACCCTAAAAAGAGCGTTACCCCTTCGGCATCATCCAAAGTTCTCTCAGACGAAGAAATCCTTCCCAGGAGTCAATGGGCTGATATAGGAAAAAGTAACTGTTATGTGGACCTACAAAAGCTTCAACAAAATCCGATACACAAAGTGTCTATTGACATCCTCAAAAACACAAACTTCTTCGGTGCTATTACCAAGCAATGCTCAATTCCCACCATTTACATTCAACAATTCTGGAACACCGTTCAATAGGACAAAATCACAGCTCGATACTCTTGCAAACTGGATGATAGGGAGTTCACGATTGATTCTGATATTCTGAGCAAGGCTCTTGGAATCACCCCATGTGACCCTAACCTTCGTTCTGAATCTCCACCTGGTGCTGACGATCTGATTATCTTTCTAATTGGGTTGGGTTATCAGAACAGTATTTCAAGAGCATCCGACATCATCACTGGACACATGTATCAACCCTGGAGAGCTATTACAACTATTCTTAACTTGTGCTTATCCGGCAAAACATCAGGGTTCGATAAAGTGAGAATTCCTATCCTGCAAATCTTATGGGGAATTGTTAATAGAGTTGATGTGAATGTCTCAGATCGTATTTAGGAAGAATTTTCTTTATCAATACACACATTCATATCTGATAGAACTAATTTCCAGAACAAAGCTCAAGGCCGAAAGAGACAGAACAAGCTTGTGATTCCCAGCATCCGATTTTCTAAGCTTGTTATCCAGTTCTTGCAACAAAATCACAACTTCACTCCTAGGTCTGAATAAACTTTACACAAAGCAGAAGATGAATTTGTTTTAGGAAACCTGAAATATGTTCCTAGAGGTACGGATAAAGAAATATTTGGATTGCCAATTCCTGATTGTCTTCTCACAGAAGATATCAAGAAGAAGGACTACTTCAAACAATACAAGAAAAGAGCTTCCAGTTCCTCTGCTGATGTCACACCTACTCCCTCTCAACCCAAAGCTCCCAAGACCATCTCTGGCTCTAAAGCATCTTATGCCTCCCTTCCTAAAAAGAGACGCGAAAGATCTCAACAGTCAGACTCCTCATCCAAAAAGCATAAAGAAAAGAAGAAGAAGGTGGAAAAAGAAATTGGTGACAATGATGAGGGAGCAAGGGATAGCTCCAAGGTAGTTGATGATGATGATGCTGCTCTGAAAATGGGGATCCAGCAAAGCCTAGAAAGTCTAAATGTGAAAGCACCAGTAGGTGGAGTTGTGTTAAGAGAGCCTGATCAACTACCACGACAACCAACTCCAATAACACATGACAAAGGAAAAGGGATTGTGAGTGTTGAAACTGAACAAGCAGCTCACATGCTTTTAACGATCTCATCATCTCCATCAAGCACCACCAATCAATATGAGCTGAAGAGAAGATCAGAATCATCTCATGCTAATGAACAATCCGGAGTGGACAAAGTGCCTGAAACATTTAAAGAATCTCTTACTCTTAGTGAGACTCAATCTGGCTTGAATGTTGACACTCTGTTGCATAAAGGCTCGCAGGAGAACCTTGAGACAAGATCTGATGAGACCTTGAAGATGGATGAACCAAATCTGTCTACTAACTCTCTATCCTCACTTAAGGATCTTGATACAGATTTCTCTTTTGGTGATCAATACATTAATGACAAACCCTTAGATACTGCATAATCCATGTATACTGTCAGCATTCAGCAAGATACGTCAACCATTCCTCTGATGTCAGCATCTTCATTATCAACTGCACTTCCACCTCCCATACCAACTTAATCAACTGTACAAACACCACCGACATCATCACCAACCCCTGAACCTGTCATTACAGTTGCTGATGTGGATGCTCCACCAGCTTCACCACCACAGATCCTTACCTCTGATCAACTACTGGACAAAGCTGTAAAAAAGGATAGAAGCTCTGGAAAGGCAACTTCCTAAATCTGTTGATTCCCTTGTGGATCGTGTCTATAGATTGGAGCACCTCAACTTCAATGAAGGGGTTACTGCCGCTATTGAAGGAGAAGTCAAGGATGCTGTGGAATGGGCTATGGAGGCTCCACTTCTTAGATGATTCAAGGACCTACCTATCACCGATATGAGAGCAGCTCTGTTTGAAAGGATGTATGATGCTGAAGAGGACAAGCATGAGGTTCACAAGAAACTCTATGAGGCACTTGATGAATCCATTAAGTTCGACAATAATGAGCAGTTTATGATTGACATCGGGGAAAAAGAAGCTAAAAAGAAAAGGAGAACAATTGTGATGGAATCATTGATGAAGGACCGTAAAGATCCTCCTCCACCTCCACCACTAACGGGGGGCGCTGGAACTTCTGGAGCTGGTGATCCTTCAACGACAACCAACACACCTCCACCACAACCACCATCATCACCGCTAAAACCTTCCAATCAATCAGGTCCTACAAAAGAACAGAGTACTAAGAAGAAGTCTGCTGCTTGGACGACGGTTGATTCAAGGTTCACATCCACATCCACCTCTATTCATGATGATCAAATGGTTCATGAAGAGTCGCATGTCATGGCTGATTCTGAACCAGATGAAGATGATGCATCAACAAAGCATATTCCTAAGCCATCAGAAGATTGGTTTGATACTTACATGGCTGGGAATCGCACCAGCACATCCAGAGTAGCACTTTCAAGAGACACAATTCAAAGCTGCATTGTGGAAGATAGACCTCCTTCTCCAGAACCCACATGGACCATCCCAGAGTCTGACTATATGATTCCTGACAACAATTGGGCATCAGCTATCACCAATAATTATGAAGTTCCAGCTGAAGACTCTCTTCTGCACTACACTGGAGATATGGGAAGTTTTATTAGATGGTTTTGTGAACGGAAGAGTATCTCATCCATAACTTCAAGAGATCTTGAAGGACAAGCTTATGAAATTGTCAAAGTCTTCCACTCTGATGCAAATCATCTTCAATATCAGATGGAAGAATGCCATAAGATGCTGAATGACCAAGCCAGTGAGCAAATCAGTCGCTTCAATGTCAACAAATCTCTTCCTCTTGGTGGTGAACCTGGTCAGATGACCATTCAGGCTGAATTCTTCTTCAATCACGACTTGGACTATCTGTGTGCTCGCTCTGCTGAAAGAAGACCTGCTCTATCAATATCAAAGATGAAAGCTGCAACCTACTCTGATCAGGGGCTTGAACAGATGGTTCCTGATCAATTCTGGGCTGATGAAGAACAAAAGTATGATATTTCCGCTTCTTATGGTATTTCTCACTGGTGGTTCAAAAAGAAGAAGTTCTACATCGAAAGACATGGTGCTGATAAAAGACGCAATGATGTCAGATCAAAGCTGCAAATCTTAAGTGTTGTTCGAGTAGAGATCTTCCCTATCTATGGATATGAGTATTTGAAGAAGATAGTCCTTAAAAGAGCATACCTCAAAGAGTATACTATTGAAGAGAACGACTTCAAACATCTTCTGCCAAATGATTTCGAAGATCTCTATCTCTTAAATCTTCAAGGACACCTTGAGCATTTACCTGTCCGTGAGAAAAAGGCCCTCTCTGCAGCTGTCACTCTTTGGATCAGGGGCTTAGTCATTCGAAAACGAGTTGAGGACTTTCAGCTTGGCATTGAAAGCTACCAAACCAGGATCAACCTTAAAAGTCCACAATGGAATGCAACTGGGCATGAATTTCATCGCGAATACAAAGTCCTTGACACCCCTAGAACCGTCATCTTCACCGACAGATATGGATCTCGTATGCTTATGCGTCTATGTGAGCTCTACAAGTTTAGTGATGGTACTCTCAAATTGGTCGAAGAAGAACTTGACACCAGAATGAAAGAAGTCAAAATTGATATGAAATCTTGGGTTAAGACTACTTTTTGGACTAATGATGACTTGAAGAGGTGTGAACACTTCATAGCTGCAATCAGACGAAGACTCAAGACACGAAGGATCTTCTGCAGCCTTGAAAGTTTTGTTGGTGGAAGGCTTCGGGATGGTCACTACAAACTTCTTCAGAGGACTGAATGAAGACATCTTCGGGAAGCTGTTTATGTTGTGTTTTTAAATATGTGTAATATGTGGTGTACTAAATATGAACAACTGTAATACATGTAATAGTGCTAGGATTTGTACTGTGGTTTCCCCTTGTAAAAAGGGAAACATCTGTGTTGTCCATTTCTGATCATACAAAACCGGACACATTTTTCTCCTACAAATATTTTACCTCATACATATTTAAATCACTTGAGATCCAAAATCTCAAAGGATTTAAGATTTTTGATCGGGGGAGAAAATGTGATATAAATATGAAAGATGTTAAAAGATAAGATGACCAATTTTTTTGTGCATACTTTTCTCTAATATGTGCTAAACAATTTTCGAATCTCGAAGCATATATTAAGGGATAGAATTCTCTTCGCAAATTCATGTCATCAGGGTACACAACTTTCAATCTTTCTAAGGTACCCTGATTGTATGGCTTCAAATCCTTTGGTGATCATGTATGCACTTCTTAAAGGGTTCCCTCTAGTATGTGCAAAACTCTTTTCAAACCTCGAGGCACATATTGAGGGGGAGCAAATTTATGGAAACCTCATCCTTCCCGGAAATGCTTTATCTTCTTGATTTGATCAGGGAAGTGATGTTGATATCTTTTAGAAAATGGTAATCAAAGAAGTAAATTCTTCCTCTTGCCTCCGTGTGCAAAACGATTTCAAACATTTGATGCACATGTTGAGGGGGAGCACTTGTTCTAAAAATATCAAAAACAATTCAGGTACAAAATGTTTTGATAATATATCACAAGTATCTTGATTGATTTTCAAATGGTTTTCAATTGGTTCCAATGGCAGATGAACAATACCAAATTGACCGACCAACTTTACTTTATGTACGGTGATATAAGGATGATAAGGTTAGGTATTGGATCCCATGATCCGCCAGAACCGGAGGGATCTACCCAGGGACAATCCACTAGTTAGTGTAGAAGTCCTTAGGTATGATGATAAAAGGAGAAAAATGAGATATGGGAAGAGTGCGGACTGAGTCAGAGCAAGTACTAGGACAAACCCAACAAGGTTCTTGCTATGAAGTCTCGGTAAGCACTGAAGGGGTTGAAGAATTAAAAAGAATTGAATGAGAAAAGGGTGAAAACAAATAGCCCTCCATTTATTCAACCTTAGGGCAAAAATCGGGTTCACTTCATATGCTACTGATGGTAACATCGGTATTGAAGACAAGACGTCATGGACCCAGTGACGCACTGCACTTCAACTTTCCAAACCACTCGAGTTCCTATTAAAAGGACTTGTTTCATTCTCACGGGGAACCGACATTATCTATCGACTTTCTCTTAGAGATTGTTGATATTGAAGAAGGAGACCCTCTCCCTAGTCTCCGGCACAGGATCCAAATATGCACAAATTGAGTCTAGAGCCACGAGATCATCAATAAATCTCATTAGGACACTTTCAATGAAGACTCTCTGTTTCACACAATGTGGAAAGAGAGATTATATCTTGAGTCCTACGCATTATCCTTGTGGTATTGCCAGAACATCTGAGTGATGTGTATTCATATTCACAATGAAGATGGAAAGCCTTCTGGAGCCAACATCAAACAAGCTCCTGGTAGGTGGCATGTGAGATCTATTATATGGATCAACCATGTGACAACTGAACAGAAACAATGGGGCGATTCAATCTCTTGAATCAATCCTGGTTCAGGTTATGGATTGACGGATACCTTTGAAAAACCGGTCTTTGTGCTTAACAACTCTTTTCTTTAGCACATCGACCGTGTACTCATTTTTCAAACCAAAAGGTGTTTTTATGATTGATAATTGATTTTCAATAAAACCTTCGTTGTATTGCAAAAACAATTTCTATTGAGCAATACACGATTGTTTTTCAAATCTCTTTTCATCAATCAGTGGACTTAAAATTTGCTGGTTCACTCACTCCGTGTTGTTTTCTTTGAGATGTTCCGGTTTGAGAACAGCTAGAACAGCTGCGAAACCCTGTCAAGGAAATTCTTCGGAATTATACCTGATCACAGGCAGTACATGTACTGATCAACGGGGAACCCTGGGCCGTGTACCTCAATTCAACGAAAGTGATCAAAGACACTTTCGTGCGATTTATTGCTAACTGTTGTATGCAGGTACACCCGACGTTTGCAGCTGATCAGAATGAAGCGGTCAATCCATAGCCGCATGCTCACTTAACACATTCATCTTAAAAGAAATCATGATTAGTGCATCAATGACTCTGATATTTTCACTCCATGCTTCTGCTACGCTGCTGCCAATATCATGAATCAACAAAAGCTTCCGCTACTCTGATAAGAAAACATCATGATCCAGAATGTGAGCATGTCGGTCCTAAAGTCACAACATCACATAATACCAACACCACAAAGGATGTCTCAGAGATTTTTGATAGCTGATGATCTCAAAATATGGCTCATAATTATTATCTCATGGATCATTAATGACTTCCACTTTAAAGTACAAATCTATGCAGACTTTGAAGTTGCACTACTTATGCACTAAGATTGCGAAGTTGAAGTATCAATGTCTACGAGCTCAAGAACAAAGTCAAGAATAGAATGCTAGGATTTGAAATGTAAAATATGGGGTGACCTCCCTTAGGGGGAGATTGTTAGGAATTAGAAAATTCCAGTATTGAAGAGTCGGTCACCCCAACTATTATCTAGCATAAGTTAGCTCGTAGACTTGTCGTTATTTACGTTTTTATGTAGTTAATTAGTTAGTCAGTAGCGTAAAATAGTTTAGTGCAACACCGTGGAGGAAGGACGGGTCTTTACCCACTGTATCCCTGATCCACAGGCCGATAGGAGGTCGTTTAGTTTGTAACCTATAAATACCCTCTACCTTGCAAGGTAGAGGGTTGGATGTTCTTTGGTAATATAATATTCTACAAGTTTCTCTTACTAGAATATCCCACTTTCTCTCTCTCTTAAATCATCTATATGCTCATTGTGTTAATGTTATGATATGTAAGTGAAATCCAATATCCAACAGAGAAAGTTAAGAGGTTTAGGAAGCTTAGTGAGAGAAAGAAAAATCTTATTATGAGCTCTAACCCTCTACCTTGGGAGGTAGAGGGTATTTATAGTATCTTACAAAATACGCCTCCTACGGGCTGTGGATCAGGTATACAGTGGGTAAAGACCCGTCCTTCCTCCACGGAGTTACTTAACTAAATACTAACTAACATTAAATAACTACGACTACGAGCTTTCTAATGATTACATATACTTGAGGTGACCGACACTTTAACAACTGGATTTTCTAAATCCTAACACATATCTTTGTCTCTTCACTCAAACCTTCTTGTATGGCTTGACTTAGATGATATGTCTAGCATTAAAAACCATTCCAAATCATTGGAAACCTCCTTTATTATATGGTTTAACATCAAATCAAACACATTTCTCCATAATTTCATAATCCTATAAATTAAGAGCTTCTAAGATGATCATCCTCACACCTTTCCAATTTCTCTCATCTTCTACTAGAACAAGCTTAAGCAAAAATGACTAAGTCATCCACCTCTTCTCCATCAAACAAACCTTGCAAGAAAATGGCTATTATGAGTGTTAGACCATGTTGCTTTGTCAACATTAGCTCATCTTCTGATTCCTCCCCCTAACCATCTCATCTCCCATAAGAGATGAGAACTTTCTTACTTTGACCACTCCTACACCACCTACAAAATCACCTATTGTAGTCACCACTCCACCACCAACAAAAACTCCCATTGCTAACTCTCCGCCACCGGCTCCCATCCAAACATCCTAATCACCATCACCTCCTAAATCTCCAAATATTATACCATTAGAACTATTCTCCACACTACCTAATTCTCCAAACTCATTTTTGGAGGACTTGGAGGACTTACCTCCTAGGCCCAATAATCCACCTCCACTACAATCCTTTGGTATAATTGAGTGAATCGCTCATGAGTCTCCACGTCCATCCTTTGACCCAAACGCCCCGTTAGGGCCTCAACCTCGTCTTTTCCATCCTATTCACAATGACATTCATGGACCTTTGTATGGGGACCATGCCCTACCTCAAACATCCTTATCTCCTCATATCGAGGACATTGATGAATCCATGTGGTAAGATCACCCACATTCCAAAGCGGAGATAGAAGCCAAACTAAACCACCTCCACAACTTCTCTAATATGGTGGATTCTCACCTTAGTAAAACTATGCAAATGCAAAATGCTTTGCTCTCCTCCCTAATCACTCCAACCACCAACACCAACAACTCCACCATTCCACAACCAAAAAATCATGAACCCTATTTCCCACCTAGACACGATTGCTCAAATTATGAGCGGACCGCCCACATTAGCGAACGGACCTGGGTGATGGTCCATGAGCTCCAAGATGAAATGAGGTTCATCCTCAACCACATCCTAGATCGAATCAACGCTCTTGCTCATCCGCCACCTCAATAGGAGGGTTCTAGTTTTTCTTTTAAACTTCCAAGTTATTTTTTTATTTTCTAGGATTTTTTTATTTTGCTTTATTTTTCTAATTTTTTAGGATTTTCTTTATGTACTAACACATACATTGTGTTCCATTTCATGAAAATTATAACAAGTGAATGGTGTTTCTTATATAGTTGTTGATTGTTACTTGGTGATTGGAAATGCTTATATACTTGTGATGATGCTTATTAATAACATCTTTTTGTAGCTTTTTTACAATCCATGTATCTTTCTCTTGGCACCCAATTTAGGGGGAGCATTGGCCAAGGGGGATATAATGGCTCGGGCTTATTACATCTTCCGCCTCGTCTATTCTTTTTGTTTCGATAAAAAGGGGGAGAATATTATAGAACTTGGCATTTGACTTTCTAAAAGTCAACTGCATACTTTGACTTTCTAAAAAGTCAACATCATACTTTGACTTATGAAAAGTCAAAATTGTTAAAGACCAAATAATTGGACAAACTAGTTATAAGATAAAATAAAGTTTTTATTATCAACTTTATCTAACTCACTAGTTCTTTCAAGTTCTAAATTAATCTCATATTTTTATATCTCTTGTACAACTTTACATCTTTTATAAAAATAAAATTTATGTTTTGTCCTCAACAAAAAATGGGAAGATTGTTAATACAGATATCGTCATTAGACGTTATTTATATTTTATGATCTTTACCTAAGTTTTGTTAACGACAAAAGTAAATTTAATTTTTGTAAAGTATAAAGCTTGTCAAGATTAATAGATATTAAAACAAGCTTTCCTTAAATAAAATCATCATCACTCAAGCATTTACATTTTGATTAGTCATATATCAATTAACTTTGATATCCTTCTAAACCATAATGTATGTCAACATTTTTACATCAAGTATGTTTTAGTTTCTTAAAACAAAACATTACATATATATTTACATTTAACATATTATTTCTAAAAATAGAAACAACATATGACATCATGTGGTGCATCATTGAAATCTCTAGGGGATTTCATAAGATATTTTGTGTAGATTTGAACTCTACATATCTTACATGATCTTGGTTAGATTTGGTTGACTTTGGTAAGATTTTTGTAATCTTGCTGTCAGACCTGACGGCACCAAAATGTTACACGGGCGGAACCATTAATTTGGTTCCGTGGTCCGTCGTGACAGCAGATTGTTTGGCTATAAATAGCAAGCCAACTCAAGTTTTTTTTTCATCCCTTTCTAGCATAATCACATACATTCCTTCTCTCTATTATTTCTAACTCAGTTTCATATTATTATAGTGATCCTCTTTTGTAGCAAAGAAGATCAAGGCATAATCAAGCTTCAAAAAATAGTTGGAAGTCTTGTTTGTTTTGTTGTTGTATGATCTAGTCTTGTTCATACATCATTGTTGTACCAAACCATCTTAAACTTCTGAGTGTGAGTGGTTAGTATTTTAGTCCTTAAAATACATAGTGTGTAGAAGTGGTTGTACCCTTGTAAAATAACTCGACATCTAGCTTTGTGTCGGAAATAGTGTGTAAGCGAAGTGTAAAGGTTTCTCCGCTGGTGAAAGGAGCTTGTTGACTAGTGAAGTTAAACTCTCGAGTTGGAGACTTGGGGAGTGGAGTAGGGGCAAGGAAAAAGAGTCTTTGTAGACCGAACCACTATAAAAAACTTGTCGTGGTTTGATTGTTTCTTTCCTTATTTACTTTTTAATTATTGCTTGCATATTGTTTATTATTCACTAACATATCTTTGATCAATATCAATTGATCTTACAATAAGTTTCAAAAAAATTATTTTAATTAGTAAACTATTCAACCCCCCTTCTAGTTTCCACAAAAGTATATATGTTTCATAAAAAGATATATGAAAACGTATATAAACACATATAAAACGTATATAAAAAATCAAAAAACTTTAAAGAAAAGTGAAAGAACAAAGAATGCACAGGGTTTGTTTTTGCAATTTACTCCAAAGTAATATAAATGAAAATTAAAAGGGAAGAAAGACAGAGGGTATTTTAGTCATTTAACTTTAAGGCAGAGACGAAATATGCAGTTTCGAAATGGTTGGGACGAAATATGCAATTTCGTCAAAGTTCATGGACGATTTATGCAATTAATTCACTATTAATGCATAAATACATTAATAATATAATTAATGACATTATTAAAATACCCTTCACTTAAAAGTACAATTAATATACCATATGTACAAAACATAATGCATAAATCATCTTATTTTTCTCCTTTAAAACACTCGCTAAATGAAAATTACAAATCATTTATGGTATTATTAAAATACCCCTCGCTCAAAAATACAATTAATATAACACATGGTACAAAACAATAATGCATAAATCATCTTATCTTTTTCTTCTTCTTTAAAAACCCACTAAATGCAATATACAAATCATTAATGTTATCATTTAAATACCCCTTACTCAAAAGCACAATTAATATACCATATGGTACAAAACAATAATACATAAATTACCTTTTTTTTTTCTTTTTTAAAACACTCATTGAATGAAATTTACAATTCATTAATGATATTTATTAAAATACCCTTCACTCAAAAATATAATTATTATACCTCATGGTACAAAACAATAATGCATAAATCATCTTATATTTTTTTCCTTCTTTAAAACATCAACTAAATGAAATTTACAAATCATTAAGAGGAGCACACAAACCAATCTTTTATGTAGTCATACTTTCTGACACCACCTTTTTCGACTACGAAACGAACCACCATTTACAACCACAACTTATCAATATAGACACCACCAGATGGCATTAAAACAACTACTTTAAAACGCCTTCTATGTTTAAATGTTATATAATATTGCACGTCCAAAACTACTAGCAACAATGGTGACAACCGTTTTCGTATCATCGTTGCGTCGTAATGCATAAGTTCTCTGCCATTTTTTGTATGAAATAGTGTGTGATAAACTTGTTCCCTAAAGTTATTACCATGCGTTAACTTAACATCATGAAAAAAATATGATCCGAAAATATCGCTCGACAAATTTTTGATTACAGGGTGCCCGTCGCCGCAACGCGCAGGTACTCTGCTATAAAACCTTTATATAATGTTACTAAATGCGTAAACAAGAAAATAAGTTAATTGATGAGGACATGATTGAAGAACTATCAGAAGAGTACTTGGAACACATTGAGCGTGGCCAGAAGTCTCAACGGAAGAACACGTAGACGTCATTTTACCTACGGGGTAGGCTTAAAGCCTTACCTACGCCGTAACTATCTACTGTTTATGTTAGTTTGTGTCAGGGTCTATATACACCGTATATGAACTGTAGCCTATGTGGAGTATATGCTCTCAGTAAATTTTATGTTTTTATGGACATTCCAATTACGCCGTATATGTGTCGCGAGTCAGTTTCCTTATCTCAAGTGTAAGATGGTTCTAGACGAATTAGGCTAACTTTTCCCCATGTTTGGCTTCTCTTTAAATATAGGGCTTGGTTTTATTGTTATGGATTCAATTAATTCAATAAAATTCAAGACTTTTAGTCTTTAAAACCTTTGTGATTTGTTTAAACCCTTGTTTGGGTTTGTATTCACGCTTCCATTCTACGTCAGTTGGCATCGGAGACACGTTTAATCATAGGGATATCTAGTTTAGAAGGTTCTACATCAATTAAACATCTAGAGCTTCTTAGTATCCTAAATGGTGAATGGTGTAGAAGATCCAAAAAGTCGTACCGTTGGTGGGGTGCGGTCGACCGAAGACATGGATCGTGCGATCAACGATCTCACATCCTAATTCGAGAGTATCTCCACCATAATTGAAGAGATCCAATTCGCGATCGGGGGTGGTATTGGTAAACATCCAAATCGTGAGGGTAACGAATGTGGTAAACTTAGATTCCGTCCTAACAATAAGGGTTTCTTTGGAAATAATGCTCGTAACCAACCTCCTAATCCAGTTAGGAGACATGAGGATATTATGTCTTCGAATGAGGTAGGAGAAGATGAAGCTTATGAGGAGTTTGGTGTAGATCTTAGGGGAGATGACTCAGGATGTAGGGCTATGGTTGGAATGAAAAATCATCGAGGTTATGATGAGCGACAAGGTTATCGGGTCAAGGCCGAGGTTCCCAAATTTGTTGTAAATCTTGACATTGAAAGGGTGTTAGATTTGTTATATGAGGTTGATAAGTTCTTTGACATCATGGATGTTCCCGAAGAAGATCAAGTGAAGATCGTGGCTTATAAGTTAGGTAGAGGTGCGGGAGCTTGGTGGCAACGTGAACAAGATAATCGTAGGGCACAAGGTAAGCGACCCGTGGATACTTGGACGAGAATGAAAAGAATGATCAAAGGTAGGTTTTTACCCTCGGATATTGAACAAATTTTGTTTCAACAATACCATCATTGTGTTCAAGGGAAGAGAACCGTAGCCGAATATACAGGTGAATTTCTTTAGGTTGCAAGCTCATTGTAATTTGAGGGAGACGGATGAACAAACCGCGACTAGGTATACAAGTGTTCTAAATTCCTTGATTCAAGAGAAGTTGAGTTTGATTTTGATGTGGTCCGTAGATCAAGCTCAAAACTTAGTGATGAAGGTGGAGAGGATGGCTTCTAAAACCAGAGTTGGGTTTAGACCTAGAAAGTTCAAGTACTTATAGAAGTCGGCCCAATTAATGCCAATTTACCCTTCCTAGTACTATTACTACTACAACTATGACTTATAAGGCTAGTGGAAGTGGAGTGGACAAGAACAAGGAAAGTCAACCGGTCAAACCAAATATCGATATCAAAAATAACCACAAGGAATGATTTAAAATCCCTTTAGGAAAAAGGATAGTGAATCGAATCCCGTGAGTGATAGTGATACGGATTAGGAAATCCGAGTCGTGTCCCAACGAGGTGTGAATGGGCAACGTCGTTATTGGTTTGTTATTAAAATGCTCGATGTTTTGGATTTTGATTAGGTTATTATCTAAACTACGGAAAATGGGAAAGCATAAATGGGAAATTACACTACGGGGAATCCTAAATACGCGAATTATTCTAAAACGTATTAAATGAAACGCGAATTAAATGCAACTATGTCTAACTTAAATCCTAAAAATGATCTAAAATTACTTTTTTACTAAAAATGATATTAGAAAATTAAATAAGAATTAAAACTAATTTATATGATTTTTCTCGAATTTATTTGAATTAAAAACTAACTAAAACTAATTAAATTTCTAAAAATTATAATTTGAACTAGGAAAATTATGGAAAAATATTTTTTTGCTTTTTATATTTTTCTTAATCTAAGAAAATTGAAAACTTATTTTTTTAAGCTTTTATGATTTATTTGTATTAAAAGCTATTTAAAAAGTATTAAAAATAGATTAAATGCAGAAAAATAGTAAACAGTGGCAGAAAATTATGAAAAATTCAAAGAAATTCTAAAATAATATTCTAAATCTATGAAAATTACTAAAACCTATGCTAGCGTGCAAGAAAAGCAGGCTGTAGTGAAAAGTGCTTAAAAATAAGCACTCAAATTAAGCTAATGAGCACAAGATAGCACCTAATGATTACAAAAGCTAAATTATGCTAAGAATACTCAAAAGCAATCTATTTCAACTAGTTTTAACCTCTATAGTGCTGATTACAATGATTTGGCTTATCTGGATTTCTAATGAGAACAACCTATATCCTATCTACTTTAACCAACTGCAACTGCTTATCCAATAAGCCCAACTGAAAACCAGATATGAGGAACTAAAAACCACCAGGCAAAGAACACTTATACCAAAATATAGATCCTAACAAGCTAATATGAAGCCTGTGCAAGGTATGTAATAAGGCCTGTTCACACTCACAATCAGCTGAGTATGAACAGGGCAAAACCAGCTAGTTGAACAGCTTATTTAAGGCTTATAAAGGCTTCCAAAAATTCCACAAAAATCAGATATAGAAACTTGACCAGCTAAAGTTATAAACTCCAAAATCTCAACAACTTTGAACCAGTAATGAGTGTATGAAAATTCCACAAAGTTTGGCTAAAATCAGTTTTTCTATTTTTGACATTAAGACAGATTTTGCAACTTTGACCAAAATGAGATTTGATTTAATAATTTGGACTAATCAAGCTAAATTATGATGAAATGAAACAAAATTAAGCTAGTTTATCTATATTTAATCCTAATTGCAGCTTATGAACTCTAACTACTAACTGATCTAGACACTATGACAGATTAATTTTGATTTTGACTTTAAGTGTACTAGAATGAAAATAGAAGACTGATCAAGTAATTACTAACCTAGATGAAACCACAATATCAAAGCTTAAGCAAAAACTAACCACTTATGCCAAACAGTCCTTACAAAACTAAAATGCAATCTAAATCTATCCTATTCTATGATCTGATCCATGACAGCAATAAAAATGTGATCTAACATCAAAATGAGCGCTAATGAATGCAAATCTAACAAGGATAACCAACAGATTCAAACTACAATATTTCTATAATGGAACAGTGATGAAAAAGTAATATAAGAACAAATTATTAAAACTTACAATGGTCGAGCCACAATGGCTTGCCAAACAATCAAATAACCACAACTTAGAACTTATTATCAACCCAAATCCAACTGAATTTCAACCCAAATCCATGATCAAACCAGCAATCCAGATCAATTTAGATTCAAAGTGCAGCAGTTTGACTTATGTTGACTGTGATGAGATTTGATAGTAATTCTGAGTAGATGATTGAAAATACTTTATTAAGCTGAAATGAGGTTAACTAACGCTTAAAACAACAGTTACTGAAACTAATTAAGATCTTAGAACAATAATAAAAATATATTTTTTAATTTTTAGGATTTTATTTATTTTTTTTGTGATTTTTGTTAAAAAGAGATTATAAACTAGAAACTGACTTGAATAAGCTGAAATGATGATTAAGAAAGCTGATAAGCTAATATAAGAGCTATAAACAGAATTTAAAATTGAAATTGAGAGATCAACTAAAAACAGATTTTATTAATTAAAAAGAGATTACAAAAGACAATTGGAAATATAAAAACACTGAATGAAATTACACTTAACTAAGCTACTCTACTCAGAAAATTACATGAATACAACTGAAAATGAAGAGGTCTATTTATAGTTGAAGCTGAGCTTGATAGAAGGATCTGGAAGGAATTCTGTGCTTTCTCTTCATGTATCTCAGCCCTTGAATCATTTCCCATATGTATCCCTTTTAATTTAGACCCTTGGATCATGTGCCACGTTCTCTCAGCCAATCAAATGCAAGGAATGATGTGATATAACACACGGATTGCCAGCGTGGCATCCGTGTGTCAGTCACGTGTCAGAGTCGAGTACGAATTTCACTTGAATTTGGGTTTCATTAGGTGAATTAATTAGACGGGTAAACTAGGGTTCATAGCTGGGTTTGGGTAAAACGATTTGGGGAAAAAAACTTGGCGGTAAAGAGTAATTATTTTTTAATGAATTTGACTTGGGTTTGACCGGGTATAAGTGGGAAACGGGTTGGGTATTTGAACCGGGTTGGGGGGTTTTGACTTGGGCTAAGGTTTTGATATATTTTGGGCCTCAAAGTATAGTGGACTAAGGATAGTTATTGTGATCCAATTGCAAATTCAAGGGCTAAACATGTACAAATCTGAATTTCAGAGACCATACTTGTAAATTCTGAAATTATCTTTCAAGGATCATTCTTGTCATTCATAAATAGACTAAGGACTGAATTTGCCAATTTTGATTCTCAAGGGTATTTTCTGCCAATTTCTGAAAGTTAAAGGACTGATTCTACCATTTCTCTAAACTTGATCATATCTTTCAAAAATCATCCTCTTAGCATAGAAATCTTCACAGATGCACAATTCTGACTTTCCGGCTCAGCTTTAGCACTCTTTATCTCTCGTGCTAGGGTTTTTGTCAGATTTGGCTATCTTTTGTGTGTTTTGACATATCCGTACCTGCACAAGCACAAACTTAAGAAAACAACAAATATTAGCAATAAACGGCTTTTTCTTGGTTATTTTGGGTCTGATTTGATAAAGAAATGATATGTGTTTTTGCACATATCAAAATACCCCAGACGAGACCATTGTCGTGTCCCCACGCAATGCAATCAACTCACGCTTCTAAAACCAAAGATTTCAATCTCTTTCTACTAAACCTATGAAGAAGTAGCAAAGATTCCTCAAAAGAGATTAAGAACCCTTAATTCTAAAAATGCTCCGTTTACCTTTTATTTCACATATAGATATTACGATTAAGCACATTCCGATTATGAGTGACGGTTTGTTGAACTTTCATGTCGATCAATAACTCCAACATTTTTCAAAACGACACGTTAGGATCACGGAGTAGGAAACACAACCCAGCGTGAAGTGACCATACGGATAGAATACATCGTCCCTGATTTTTCACAAGTCCCCAAACTAAGCGTAAAATCGAAATCATTGTTAAATATGACTTTAGATGCTAACACTACCCATGGAAGTTACTTGTGTAATTACCTTTTGCTCCCATTTTCCTATTTTCCTCTATTTATTTTATTTTTGTGAGAAATGAATTTCTTCAAATTTCTCATTTCAATAACTTTAATTCCGATAAAGATATAAAGCTAAGTCGCTAATTAGTTATCTATTTTCCCTCGAAAACCATTGCTCACAAGAATGAGGTCCACATCAAGGTCCTAATTTAACACGATTTAGGGAGATATCTCCCGGATTCAAAGTTTGGCTTAACACTTATTTCAGCACATTTGCATTTTTGCAATTTAGGCCCTTGGTCTTTTCAACCACTAACTCAACAGGATTACCGTTTTATCAGAAGTCTTATTATGACTTTGGATTTTCCTCAACCTTTTTAGAAGTCCATGACAACGGGGGTACCGTCGGACATAGAAAACTTTTATGGCTTTGGATTTTTCAACTTTAATACATTTGGGCTTTATTTCATGTTAATTTTTGTGCCAAACTCAGAATCCTATGGCTTTTATAACAATAGAAACAATAACAGCAAACTATCAGGAATCAGTTGTCTATTACACCGCAACACTGACAGTACCTTGATGTGTACCCAACTCTCATGGGCAAGTATTCTCTAAAGAAGAATAAAGAACTAACTATCGTCGAAAACTCAACATCTCTAATTATTTATTCACAGATATGGGGTGAAACAATCTTGTGGGAACAAAAAGCCATAAGTACCTTCGATGGGCTCTAAAGAGAACCAACTACTCCACGCTTAGCATCTAAACTCATAAGTAACTCTATCATTCCTCGATCTCTGCAAATTTAAAATCCCAAATAATGAGATCCGCGGATGCTTAGCCGATAATTTTTAGATTATCTATGGTTAAGGGAACAAGCTAGGGCTCAACACGCCCGGTTAAGTCAGAATTCCATTCCTACTCTCACCAGCGGAAAGTCAACAAGGTGTCAAAACATATATTAACTTAGCAAATGCTTCGTCAAATAATCTCAAGTCTCGCATTTTTAAAGTCACTTATTAGAAACTAGCAAATTCATGTTTAAGCTTCGCATATTTAAAATCACTTAGGGAGACTTGCAAATTCTTGGCCTTGTGAGCTAGAATCGCATTTTATAGCCTCTTGTCTAAGCAATTAGCAAAGACTATTTCAAGAAAAACGCATATTTAAAGAAACTTCTAAGAGACTAGCAAGAACTTTTCGATCATAAAACTAGCAAAAGCTTACAAAAATTTTTAAATTTTCACATTTTTGCACAATTTTTCATTTTCTAAGGAAAAACGGGGTTGCGAGAGAAACACGACAAAAAACAAGCAAGTGCGGTCAAATCAAATCGAAGATTACCCACCCCAGACTAAAACGAAACATTGTCCTCAATGTTTAAAGGTAAGGGTATCAAGGAAAATCTAAAAGCTGTTTATTAAGTATGCTAGAAGATAAACGTTAGTCGATAAGATTTCGGATATCGGATTTCCATAAGCAACGATCATGAAACTCGAGTGGAGAAAAGACAAACTTCGAGCACGAGAGTCTTCATATCGGGAAAATCCTAAACACAACATCACAAACAACCAAACACGAGAAATAGAAGAGACTAACCCCTTCACGTCACTTATTAGAAAATAGAAAGAAGATAAAGATAAGCATGTGGTGCCTCCCACGAAGCGCTACTGTTTTTGTTCATCGAGTCGCTAGCCTGACTCTTCCCCGAATTCATTTGTCCTTGGGGAAACAAGCGGAAGGGATACCCGGATCAAAAACGGTATCCTCACTCTAGAGGGAAAGAGAATGGGTAGGTTGGGAGGGAAAGAAAATGTCGGGCTCTAGCACATAAAGGTTAAATCCTCCCAAACTTACAAAAGGTGTATCAAGAAAGAGTGATCCATCATCAGGCAGTTTAGCGGGTGGACGAAGAGATGACGGATCAAAGAGAAACGAATCCATAAAAGAAGGGAGTCCATGGTACAGAGAAGTGTGTCTTAAAGGCTCAAACATGAAGGCATCCAAGATAGGATCCTTTTTCCGAAAAACTTTGGTTTTATGAATGTCCTCTCCGATGAGTATCCCAGGGTTAAAAATCTTGTCCTCGGAAAGGAACGAAATCAAGGTATCATCTATGTGAAAATCCTCACGAGAAGAGGAATTCGGATAAAAAAATGTTGTGGAACCTCTGAATCAACAAATTCATCAATCGAAATCTTCACTTCCTTTTCTTTCTTCGGGAAAAATGGATCATCGTATTCTTTTTCTTCATTCTCGGAAGGAATCGAGTCGGTAGGAGCAAGTTCATCGGTGAACTCCTCACTTTCTTTGTCAAAGAGTTGATTGTCAAAATTTAGAGTATATTCAGGATCGAATTCAAACAAGGGATTCGTGAATGTCGTTTTGAAAGATTGTGGATCGAAAGGTGTCTCAGAAGAAGGTTCCATAATTTCAGAAGAAGGAGTGGGATTGCCACTCAAAGGAAGGTCGATTTTCTTAGAAATCGGAGGTGGGACAAGTGGTGTGCTCTTAGAGCTAGCATTTTCCACCACTACCGTTGAAGACTCCTTTTCTAATTTCATTTTCCGTTCAGCTCGTATTGTCGACATACTCTTAATCGTAAACCTTGAAAGATCAATTCGAGACGTTTTAGGCTAAACTTTCTTCAACTTATCAACATCATCCGGATCGTCCGGAGGGGGGTAAGAAGTCGGCTCATTATATAACAACTTTTCAAGTAAAAGAATGTCCCCCTTCGGGTCAAAAGTAGTATCATCAATCTCAACGGGAACTGAATCATCATTAAGAAATGCCTCGATCTCTTCCCAAATAGGGTCACTTTCCGTAGTGAGAGACGGGAAAGAGTCGGTCATAATCGGATTAGACGGTAAAATGGGATCGCCACTTTCTTGAGAAAAATCAATCACACCGATGCTATTGATAGAATGATCATCGGGTGGAGGTTTTGAAGTTTGTTCGGCATAAAACACTATCTTTTCATTTCCTTTTCTTATCGTCAACGTTCCTTGGTAATGATCCACAAGGACTTTCGCGGTTCTCAAGAATGGTCTTCTGATCGGCTCCAAACGGTCAGTTTTATCACGCAAGTCAACCACTTGTGAATGGTCAACCGTAACAAAAGCCAGACAATCTGAAACCAATGCAATTAAGTCCAGGAGAGTTTAGTGTATCCCCGGGTCGTTAAGTCCCAACGAGGTGTGAAATCTGTAATACTACAAATCTGTGATCGGGTGATATTGAATGGGAAAAGGTTTGTGGATTTTGAATAATTATACCTAAAGAAAAAGTTTATAAATTACAGCGACTTAAATGCAAATTAAAGAAAATTAAAAAGCTAAAATATATTAAATAAACGCTATCACTATTTTTAAAGTTGGTTTTTCTAGATTTATAAAACAAAATAACTTAAATAAACTATTTTAATTAAAACGTAAACTTAAATTATCTAAAAACGTGACTTAAAATGAAAACGTGCGTTATGTATAAAAATTACGCGAGTGCGCAAGTAAAAACGTAAAATTTGTAAAATAAAAGTCCTACAAGTGTGAAAACAATTTTTTTACTTAATATATGACAAAAGAAAATTTTAGAAAAAAGATTTATATTTTTTTGACTTTTATATTTTTTATTATGAATTAAATACTCTTTTAAACTAATTAAATGTTTAAAAATACTAAAACTATTCGGAAAATTCTGAAACTTTTTTATAAAATACTTTATACTAATACAAAGCTAAGAAAAATACAAAAGGTGTAACAACTTATCTTAATAAGCTGTAAATAAGATAAAGTACTCGAATAAGCTAAATGGACAAAAAGGGGTTAAGTATTAAACTTTGCAAGGTATAACCAGTCAAAGTCCCAAGGGCAATTGGTAGTGTGTGTGTGTGGTGAGCTGGGTGGCCAGGGTTCGAATCCCAGCAACTCCTTTTTGATTTTTATTTCTTTTTGGATTTTTTTCTTTTACAAACTAATTAAGCATACTGAAATAAGCAAATTTCAAAACTACAACTTTTTATAAAAACAACTAATAAGCTCAGATTGAGCTTATGTTTACTAAACAGTGGTACAAAGATTAGAATAAGCACAAGGTTAAGCTAAATGGCTATTAAGCTAATAAATAAGCTAAGGTAAACTGGAAATAAGCTAAACAACTTATAATAAGCTAGAATGTCAATCTGAAAAAAACAAATAACTAAAAAATAAGCACTGATCAATATCCAAATAAGCACAAGATTTGATTGATGCACAGGACACTCTTTGGATCACTAGGCACTTTCTAACTTATTTTTAAGTACTTAAATAAGCTAAGAAATGAAAATAAAGACTGGGACTAACAAGTTAACCAAATAAGCTACCCAAAAAGCTAAATTACAAAGATTGGGTTACAATAATGAGCTTGTGAGAAGCTTTTGAAAAACTTATGAACACTGACTGATTGGTACACTAAACAAAATGGACAAAAGTAAAAGCTATAAGCAGACTTATTAAATAAGCTGCAAAATGAAAATTAAGCACTGAGCCTATGATATGGGTAGGTAAGCTATCCTAAAAGCTAAATAACACAAGCTTAAGAGCACCAGAGAACTTTTGACAAGCTTGTGAAAAAGCTTCTAACACTATGCACAGGGCATATTTTCAGACAAGGACTTAAAACAAGCTAAGAAATAAGCACTTTATAAGCTGAGTAGAGATAAACTAATATTTTTCTAATAAAGATAAGCAGTAAAATTTTATTATTCCAAAAGATGATTAGCTAAATCTTAATATTAAATACACACTAAAATTCTTTATTTTATTCAAAAACTGCTATTTGAGAAAATTTTGACTTTTTATGATAAACTAATCAGTTGACTTTTGTGAGATTTGAATGCAAATTTTGGATTGATTTCACTGATTTGAGATGTATTAAGACTAAAATAAACTACAGCAACAGACCCTAAGCTTATCTTAAGCTAAATTCTTAACTAAACCTTAACAGTTAAAGAAATAAGCTAGATTACAAGTGATTTTGACTTTTGATGAACTAGAGTGCAAATAAATGACTAAGTTGACTCTAATGAACCTAAATTAGACTCAAGAAACTGGTTTTAACCTCTGAACAAACCTTAAACACAGATAAAAGCTTTTGCCAAACATCCCTTAATGGAACTGTCTTGGTTACTTTTGACTGAAAATGGTTATTTTAAGCTAAGCTGTCTAATAAACTATCTTTAACTGACTTATTTAAATGCTAATAAACATTAAAAAACTATAGGTAAGCTTATTGAAAAGCTGTTTTTATTTTTACTCTATTTTAGGCTATTTATAAGATATTTAAGTAAAACAAAGGAAATAACTACTTAATATTTATAAGACTGATGACATGTAGATAAAAACTAATAATAAGCTGAAAATTATAAAAACAAGCTACCAATAAGCTATTCTAGACTAAACTATAAAAATAGTACAAAATTAATGAAAAAGCTTACAGCTGATAAGCTTATGGAACAAAGAAACAAGGACCAGAACTAAACTTGGTGTGTCAATACCAAGCTTAAACACCATTCCAGCTTAATCACCCCAGCTTATCAACCTCCACAGCTTATTTTGAGCTTTTGTTGACTTTCTTTGACTTTTTCTGGTTTTTCTAAATTAAACAACTAGAATCTAATGCAGGCTCATGAAAAGCTATAATAAGCTTATCTGAGCTTGTTTGAAGGGTAAAAGGGCTTATGTGACTTCTAATAAGTATAATTAACTTAATACGAATTACCAAGAAACATAAATACTTGAAATCTTATTAACTTGGAATAATTACAATACAAAAGTGATTTTTAACTTGAGACAAACTAGATTTTACACTAAGAACTTGAATTTAGACTAAAACAAACATTTAAGTAAGTTTTACACTACAAATGGTCTAAAAACATGCGACACCTATTTCTTCTGTCTTCTTTCTTCTTTATAGACATCCAAAAAGCTTCCTTGTCGACCTCTGATTAAATCCCACCATTGGATAGGCTTGATATCATCTTAATCGTCCATGTGTCAATTTTGGCGGGAAAAGTCTTTGAGCAGGTTTTTGCATTTAATGCAATTTGGTGGGATGTGGAGGTGTTAGGGAGTTGGTAAACAGCTGTGGAGATAGCTAGGTGAGGTGGAAAGTGGTGGTGAGGTGGTGAAACCACCTGGTTTTGGTTTAACTGGTGTGAGGGAGGAGATGAACAGTGTTCGTGGTATTTTGGCGGGTTTGACTTATTTTGACCAGTGGTATAATAAGTGGGGGTTCAAAAATGGGGGGGGGGTCACAGGTGTTGACAGGGGGTCTTTTGTTTTGGCTGGGGATCAAAATACACAAAGGGGTCTTTTTGGTTTTGGATTATAACAAGGACCAAAGTTGTAATTTCTGCAAACTTCAAGGACTGAAACTGCCATTATTCCAAAGTTATCAAAAGGACCAAATTTGCCAATCTTTAATAGTACAAGGATAATATTTGATAATTTTCACTTTTTAAAAATCCAAGGACTATTTATGACACTTTTTTAAACTCTAGGGACCTTTTCTGCCATTTTACCAAAGATTCATTCAAGGACCATTTTTGACAACTTAGAATATTTCAGGGACCTTGAATGATAAAACTCCACATTTTTGGATTTCAGGGACTAGATTTGATAACTTTTGAAACTTGGGGGACTAAAACTGCCAATTATGCAAACTTGATACGTTTTTCATCTGATTTTGGTATTTTTGCATTTAAAACACATAAAACACTTATTTGTGATATTTTTATCATTTTGATGCATTTCTGAGTGTTTTCAGATGTATTTGTAGTTTAAAAAGGTACAAAAATGATGAGTATTTGGACACTCATCAATCTCCCACACTAAGCTATTGCTAGTCCCTAGCAATCTTTTTAGAAAACTTAATGGATTTCATCTCTTTACCAAAAGCCATTACTTCTGGAGTAGCCAATTGTTTTAGTTCAAGTAAGAACCTTGGTACAATGATAACCAAATGATTTTGAGCAAATCACCAGCTCAACGGTTTTGATTTGTCTTTACCAGAAGCCGTTTGCTTCTGGACTAGCCAACTCTTAGATAAATTATCAATATTATCTTTGGTGAGTCGATTACCAATTATGGTTTTCCAACTGCCTTTACCACAAGCCATAAACTTGCGGGCTAGCCAACTTTTCACTAATTAAAGATATGGTGAGCTGAACACCATACAATTTTGGGCAAATTGCAAGCCGTCAACGGATTTGAGATATCTTTACCAAGAGCCGTTTGCTCCTGGATTAGCCAATCCTTATGTGGGTTAGACATGGTGGACTTATTACCATTTGTTGTGTTTAGTACATAGTACTTCCACTAAATAATTTTTTTTTAAATTTGGCCATTTTGGGGGAAAAAGGGACTAAAAGGGTACATTTATGATCAAATTCGCCAGAATTTCCCCCCCACACTTAGAAATGAATATTGTCCTCAATATTCAAAGTACCGGCTGTTATGCCGAATCTTAGAACGTAAGAAGATAACATTACTAGCTAAGTGTAGAAACACAACAATTATTCTCTTTTTTTAATATTTACAATTTTCAATCATTTTTTAGATCTATATACAACATGTGGGGCATCTCCCCCACACTAGGGTGGTACACACGGGTGAAAACCCATGTTTAACTACTGTTTTTGATTACCGAGTCGCTAGCTTGACTCGACCCCGAATTAATTTATTCATGGGGAAGTAAGTGGAAGAGACAATCTCCATCGGACTTTCATTCAAGATGTTTGTATAAACATTGAAGTACATGAAAGTTCCACACCGATGAGATATACATAGAACCGGCTCAAAAATGATAAATGAAAATGCCGGGATCAAAAATAGTGTCTTCATTCCTGAAGGAGAAAAGGGAACGAGAAACCACACCATCTGTGAAAAATGGAATAAAGATGTGCATCACAATGCAATCCCATTCTTCATTAGTGAGGAGCAAATCACCATTTGTTAAATTTTTAAGCTTAGACTTGAAGCTTGTATGGCGATTGGCAACAAAATTTCTGGGAGGGAGAGCTGGAAACGGTTCTTTAATCAACAGATTTTCAAGAAAGAGGATGTCTCCCTCTGAATCAAAGTAAGTATTGTCAATCCCTGTTGGAATTGACTCATCACTAAGAAAAGCATCGACTTCCTTCCAAAAGTTATCATCTTTCTCGTCCGGAGTGAGAGAAGGAATGGAAGAGTCGGAAATGGGGCAAGAATTGAGTGGATGATCATTATATAGGAGACTTTCAATTTCTCCAAGATCGGCTTCGAAATCAAAGAGATCATCGTCACTTTCTGATGAAAGTGGACTGATGTGAGTGAGTTCATCGGTGAACTCCTCAAGAAGAGGATTAGACTGTGGGAGTGATGCCTCAACATACTCGATGTCTCCATAAGATTTACAATCATCGCTAAAATCGGAGAAAGTCTCAAAATGATCTTTTGAACACTCAAGAGGGAAAGGAGAATCACACATATGCTCAGAAGTTCCCTGTGACTCTCTCGGGATTGGGACAAGGTTCTCAACACTAGACTTTATGAATTCGTCCGATTCCTTTTCAAGAACAGTGTCAAGATGCTCATTCCCCATGTTTAGAGAGTGAGTGGGAATATCAGGTGTGATAACAACAGACTGAGGGAGTTGAGAAGGACTAGCATACATATGTTTTATACTTTCTATTTGTTCTTCTGCTAGTAATTCCATCATAGTCTTTTCTCCCTGATTTTTCATGGAAGGAATTTCAACTGATGAACTTGAAGACCCGTTATAAAATTGTAGAATATCAAGGATATCTTCATCATCACTGTCATCAGGAATGAAACGGAATCGAGAGCTAGATTTGGCTGCTTTTTCTTTTGCAATTGATTCCCTAATAGATTTTTCAAAGGCAATTTGGGAATTTAATTTAGCAGCCCGCTCTTCGGCTAACAATTCTTCCATGGATTTGTCATTTGGATTATCTTGGGGATGTTTAGATTCCTTCAAATCTTTCACTAAATCCAAAAGATCAAGGAGAAGATTTTGAGGAAGTGGGTCAGGCTGAGGTGGTGCCTGATTCACTTGGTACTGTAGAGGTTGGTCATGATAAGAAGAGTCGTAATTGTTACAAGGAAATGGATTCCTTGTTTGACAATCAGAGCTAAAGTGAGGACCTCCACAATACTCACAACAGTAAAACTGATGTGGCTGTGAGTCATATGTGTGGTAGTCATGATTGTTATCAGGAACCTGCTCATAGACAAGCGTGTTTCCCGATTGACAATCAGAACTAGAGTGTGAACCACCACAGTACTCACAACAGTAAAACTGCTGAGTCTCACAGTGTGGTAGCTGATGGAATAAATCAGTTGTGTTATGGTAGGAATAGGGATCCTGGTTATAGACAGACCCGTTTCCTGATTCCACCATGCTACAACTGGGGCAATCGCCACCATTATAAGGACCACCACACCATTAACAACCAAGAGGGTGAGGATAAGACATAGAAAGAATCAAAGGTTTACAGAGGGGTTGGGATGAAGAATCAAAGATGTGAGAGGGTAAAGATGGATATTTTTGGATTTTTGAAAAACATGTTGTAAAAATAAGAAAGAAAATCTTTTTGGGTTTTTGTGTTTGTTGAAAACTTGAATAAAAAATGTTTTTGGTAATCGATCCGTCAAATGAATTAACTTCACGATAATTTTGGTTTTATATGAAAACAAGGAAATATGGACAAAGATGGTAAATATACAATGGGTGTATATTCAACAACACTGATGCTTCAAATTCGTAGAACGCAGCACACCTCCCCGGCAGCGGCGCCAAAATTTGATCGGCTCCAAACGGTCAGTTTTATCACGCAAGTCAACCACTTGTGAATGGTCAACCGTAACAAAAGCCAGACAGTCTGAAACCAATGCAATTAAGTCCAGGAGAGTTTAGTGTATCCCCGGGTCGTTAAGTCCCAACGAGGTGTGAAATCTGTAATACTACAAATCTGTGATCGGGTGATATTGAATGGGAAAAGGTTTGTGGATTTTGAATAATTATACCTAAAGAAAAAGTTTATAAATTACAGCGACTTAAATGCAAATTAAAGAAAATTAAAAAGCTAAAATATATTAAATAAACGCTATCACTATTTTTAAAGTTGGTTTTTCTAGATTTATAAAACAAAATAACTTAAATAAACTATTTTAATTAAAACGTAAACTTAAATTATCTAAAAACGTGACTTAAAATGAAAACGTGCGTTATGTATAAAAATTACGCGAGTGCGCAAGTAAAAACGTAAAATTTGTAAAATAAAAGTCCTACAAGTGTGAAAACAATTTTTTTACTTAATATATGACAAAAGAAAATTTTAGAAAAAAGATTTATATTTTTTTGACTTTTATATTTTTATTATGAATTAAATACTCTTTTAAACTAATTAAATGTTTAAAAATACTAAAACTATTCGGAAAATTCTGAAACTTTTTTATAAAATACTTTATACTAATACAAAGCTAAGAAAAATACAAAAGGTGTAACAACTTATCTTAATAAGCTGTAAATAAGCTAAAGTACTCGAATAAGCTAAATGGACAAAAAGGGGTTAAGTATTAAACTTTGCAAGGTATAACCAGTCAAAGTCCCAAGGGCAATTGGTAGTGTGTGTGTGTGGTGAGCTGGGTGGCCAGGGTTCGAATCCCAGCAACTCCTTTTTGATTTTTATTTCTTTTTGGATTTTTTTCTTTTACAAACTAATTAAGCACACTGAAATAAGCAAATTTCAAAACTACAACTTTTTATAAAAACAACTAATAAGCTCAGATTGAGCTTATGTTTACTAAACAGTGGTACAAAGATTAGAATAAGCACAAGGTTAAGCTAAATGGCTATTAAGCTAATAAATAAGCTAAGGTAAACTGGAAATAAGCTAAACAACTTATAATAAGCTAGAATGTCAATCTGAAAAAAACAAATAACTAAAAAATAAGCACTGATCAATATCCAAATAAGCACAAGATTTGATTGATGCACAGGACACTCTTTGGATCACTAGGCACTTTCTAACTTATTTTTAAGTACTTAAATAAGCTAAGAAATGAAAATAAAGACTGGGACTAACAAGTTAACCAAATAAGCTACCCAAAAAGCTAAATTACAAAGATTGGGTTACAATAATGAGCTTGTGAGAAGCTTTTGAAAAACTTATGACAAGCTTGTGAAAAAGCTTCTAACACTATGCACAGGGCATATTTTCAGACAAGGACTTAAAACAAGCTAAGAAATAAGCACTTTATAAGCTGAGTAGAGATAAACTAATATTTTTCTAATAAAGATAAGCAGTAAAATTTTATTATTCCAAAAGATGATTAGCTAAATCTTAATATTAAATACACACTAAAATTCTTTAGTTTATTCAAAAACTGCTATTTGAGAAAATTTTGACTTTTTATGATAAACTAATCAGTTGACTTTTGTGAGATTTGAATGCAAATTTTGGATTGATTTCACTGATTTGAGATGTATTAAGACTAAAATAAACTACAGCAACAGACCCTAAGCTTATCTTAAGCTAAATTCTTAACTAAACCTTAACAGTTAAAGAAATAAGCTAGATTACAAGTGATTTTGACTTTTGATGAACTAGAGTGCAAATAAATGACTAAGTTGACTCTAATGAACCTAAATTAGACTCAAGAAACTGGTTTTAACCTCTGAACAAACCTTAAACACAGATAAAAGCTTTTGCCAAACATCCCTAAATGGAACTGTCTTGGTTACTTTTGACTGAAAATGGTTATTTTAAGCTAAGCTGTCTAATAAACTATCTTTAACTGACTTATTTAAATGCTAATAAACATTAAAAAACTATAGATAAGCTTATTGAAAAGCTGTTTTTATTTTTAGTCTATTTTAGGCTAATTATAAGATATTTAAGTAAAACAAAGGAAATAACTACTTAATATTTATAAGACTGATGACATGTAGATAAAAACTAATAATAAGCTGAAAATTATAAAAACAAGCTACCAATAAGCTATTCTAGACTAAACTATAAAAATAGTACAAAATTAATGAAAAAGCTTACAACTGATAAGCTTATGGAACAAAGAAACAAGGACCAGAACTAAACTTGGTGTGTCAATACCAAGCTTAAACACCATTCCAGCTTAATCACCCCAGCTTATCAACCTCCACAGCTTATTTTGAGCTTTTGTTGACTTTCTTTGACTTTTTCTGGTTTTTCTAAATTAAACAACTAGAATCTAATGCAGGCTCATGAAAAGCTATAATAAGCTTATCTGAGCTTGTTTGAAGGGTAAAAGGGCTTATGTGACTTCTAATAAGTATAATTAACTTAATACGAATTACCAAGAAACATAAATACTTGAAATCTTATTAACTTGGAATAATTACAATACAAAAGTGATTTTTAACTTGAGACAAACTAGATTTTACACTAAGAACTTGAATTTAGACTAAAACAAACATTTAAGTAAGTTTTACACTACAAATGGTCTAAAAACATGCGACACCTATTTCTTCTGTCTTCTTTCTTCTTTATAGACATCCAAAAAGCTTCCTTGTCGACCTCTGATTAAATCCCACCATTGGATAGGCTTGATATCATCTTAATCGTCCATGTGTCAATTTTGGCGGGAAAAGTCTTTGAGCAGGTTTTTGCATTTAATGCAATTTGGTGGGATGTGGAGGTGTTAGGGAGTTGGTAAACAGCTGTGGAGATAGCTAGGTGAGGTGGAAAGTGGTGGTGAGGTGGTGAAACCACCTGGTTTTGGTTTAACAGGTGTGAGGGAGGAGATGAACAGTGTTCGTGGTATTTTGGCGGGTTTGACTTATTTTGACCAGTGGTATAATAAGTGGGGGTTCAAAAATGGGAGGGGGTCACAGGTGTTGACAGGGGGTCTTTTGTTTTGGCTGGGGATCAAAATACACAAAGGGGTCTTTTTGGTTTTGGATTATAACAAGGACCAAAGTTGTAATTTCTGCAAACTTCAAGGACTGAAACTGCCATTATTCCAAAGTTATCAAAAGGACCAAATTTGCCAATCTTTAATAGTACAAGGATAATATTTGATAATTTTCACTTTTTAAAAATCCGAGGACTATTTATGACACTTTTTTAAACTCTAGGGACCTTTTCTGCCATTTGACCAAAGATTCATTCAAGGACCATTTTTGATAACTTAGAATATTTCAGGGACCTTGAATGATAAAAATCCACATTTTTGGATTTCAGGGAATAGATTTGACAACTTTTGAAACTTGGGGGACTAAAACTGCCAATTATGCAAACTTGATACGTTTTTCATCTGATTTTGGTATTTTTGCATTTAAAACACATAAAACACTTATTTGTGATATTTTTATCATTTTGATGCATTTCTGAGTGTTTTCAGATGTATTTGCAGTTTAAAAAGGTACAAAAATGATGAGTATTTGGACACTCATCATCTTCCTAAAGTGAGAGGAACTCGGGCGTCGACCTCTATATCAACTATGACGAAATCCAATGGAAAATGGAATTTATCCACTCGTACCATAACATCATTGACTACACCAACCGTGTGAGCAATTGTTAGATTAGCTAATTCGATAGTCATACGAGTCGGTATAAGATTCTTCAATCCAAGCTTCTGATATATCGCAAGAGGCATGAGGCTTATGCTTGCACCCCGAATCGGTCAGGGCATTATATTCCTCAATATCATTCAAAGAGCAGGGAAGGAGAAATTTCCCGGGATCACCAAGCTTCTCGGGAGCTTGGTTCGAGGAAGAATTAAACGGTGTAGGCTCAAGTGAAATCTTTGAAATTTGTTCCAATTTCTTTTCATAAATCATGTCAGCAGCTTTGATCATATCAGTCGTAAGTTTGAACTTGGTTCCGGAAACAACTTTCATTTTGTCGAACTGTGATTGAATAGATTTGCACGTTGAAAGGTTAGAAC
Organism: Chrysanthemum seticuspe; assembly: GCA_019973895.1. Taxonomy (NCBI): domain Eukaryota; kingdom Viridiplantae; phylum Streptophyta; class Magnoliopsida; order Asterales; family Asteraceae; genus Chrysanthemum; species Chrysanthemum seticuspe. The sequence goes on from BPTQ01000001.1 coordinate 107,893,543, forward strand.
TTGGCATTTTGACAGAGATAGAAGGAACTTGGGCAACCAGAGGTTGGACGTATTTGGCTTTTCCATTATCAAGAGGAATTACCGGGTCCTTTGTCACCTCGGTCTCTTGTGCTACACTTCTCACCGGAGAGGAAGTAGTCATCGGGGGCCTATCATCTAGAATGGTTATGGATTTCATTTCTCCCTTCGGGTTTGGAATCGTGTTACTTGGGGGAGAACCGAAACCCGAGGGTTGACTCATTTGGCACAAAACAGCGTTCAACATGTTCTCAAGTTTATTCTGCGAAGCATCCATCTTGTTGTTCTGAAGTCGAATTTCGTTCCTAAACTCATTGCTTTGTCTAGTTAACGAAGATTGGAATTCATTTCTCAAACTTGAAATCTGGGTTTGCATGGTGTGGATTTTAGCATTATTGTACTGAACGTAATTCGAGAATTCATTAGAAGGCAAAGGCGGAGCTTGATAGATTGAAGCTTGATATCCTTGATTGTAATTGACCCCTTGATTCGGGTATTGATTTGGTGGGGCTTTGAATTGGTTTTGAACATTTGGTCCACAAACTTGATTCTGATTAAAACGAGTTTGATTGTTCGATTGAGAAAATCCCGGAGGTCCCATTTGATTACTAACACGAGGGTTCGTTTCAACTTGAGGACGGTATTGGTTACCTACGGTTACGGCATTAGCTTCGAAAGGATTTCCATCGGTGGCGGTACAATTGTAGTAGGCATGCGGGCCACCACAAGTAGTACAAGTCGATTCCTCCGCTTTGACTTGAGCGGGTGGAGAAGAATTAATCTTAGCGGTCTTAATCTTAACCAAAGCCTGAATCATATCCGTAAGCTTATCAATCTTAGCATCGGTGCTAGACGTATTTTCAAAAGACGAGGACGACGGTGTAACACTCACTCGGGCAGCAACCGATTTGCTACGTGAGGTACGAACTTTAGATTTATTCTCAATAATTGACAAGGCATCTCTCGTTGATCGGGTCAACAAATTACCACCCGCGGCGGCATTGAGAGAGTCTTGATCATTCTCATTCAAACGGTTATAAAACGTATCAAGTTGGTGTAATTCCGTAAAACCATGATGGGGACATTGCCTAAGCAAATCTTTAAATCGGTCCCATGCCTCACTAAATGATTCATCAAATCTTTGTGTGAATTTTGTTATTTCATTTTTTAATCTTGTTGTTTTAGACGGTGGGAAGAATTCGTTTACGAATTTTGACACTAAATTCTCCCATGTGGTTATCGATCGAGGGGGTAGTTTTTCGAGCCAAATCCGGGCGGCCCCCTCGAGTGAAAATGGGAAGAGCAGTAGCTTGATAGCCTCTTCCGGAACGTTACGGTACTTGATCGTAGACGTGAGCTTGTTAAACCGTCGGATATGAGAGTGAGGATTGTCTCTCTCAAATCCGTAAAATTGGCTCGATGATACCAAGTTGATCAAGCCATGTTTAAGCTCAAAGTTATCGGCAACGATTGCCGGAATGACGATGGCTTCTCCATAACCCTCGGTGGGTGCTTGTAGTTGCTCTAGCATAGATCGGTTGTCCTCCGCCATTTCGACGATGGGCGGAGTTGGATTAGTTCGAATCTCAGGTTCGACTAATTGAGCACGTCTATTTCGCCTTCTCGTAATTGTAGCAGTTTCACGTAGCGGTCTGTAGTTATTAGAACGAGTGCGCATGCACTTTCAAAAACTAAGGCAATTAAATGAGAACGGTATTCGAAAACAACAGTGAACTTAAACCAATAATCCCAAGTGAATAAATCACTTCTATAAGACAAACGCACAAGGGAGCGGAGAAGCTATTAGGTCAGCGCGAAGCTTATTAAAAACCCGCCTCTTTTCAGCCGCAATTTAATGTCAGGCCGTCCTTATACCCCCCCCCCCACAGTTTGTTTATCCGATAGAAATAAATCGACTCACAAGCGACACAAAGGCAAGTTTTTGATCTTTAGTTCGGGAACTTACTAATGATAACACCTCCGTTGAGAATGTTATATAATTGATGTATTCTATTTAAGCTCAAAAACAAAAGAGAAAATCTTTTTGTATTTTTAATATGATATATACATACAAAAGAGAAAGGAAAATATTTTTTACTTTTTTGATTTTTAGAAAAATAGTAACTTCACTAAGGAAGGATCTCGAGTCACTAATCGTCAAACCGTTAACGATATTGTCGCGACACAACCTCCCCGGCAGCGGCGCCAAAAATTGATTCGTGTAGGTTTAAAGGTGTGTGTGTATGGATAAAAATATAATATCGATATCAAAAATAACCACAAGGAATGATTTAAAATCCCTTTAGGAAAAAGGATAGTGAATCGAATCCCGTGAGTGATAGTGATACGGATTAGGAAATCCTAGTCGTGTCCCAACGAGGTGTGAATGGGCAACGTCGTTATTGGTTTGTTATTAAAATGCTCGATGTTTTGGATTTTGATTATGTTATTATCTAAACTACCGGAAATGGGAAAGCATAAATGGGAAATTACACTACGGGGAATCCTAAATACGCGAATTATCCTAAAACGTATTAAATGAAACGCGAATTAAGTGCAACTACGTCTAATTTAAATCCTAAAAATGATCTAAAATTACTTTTTTACTAAAAATGATATTAGAAAATTAACTAAGAATTAAAACTAATTTATATGATTTTTCTCGAATTTATTTGAATAAAAAACTAATTAAAACTAATTAAATTGCTAAAAATTATAATTTGAACTAGGAAAATTATGGAAAAATATTTTTTTGCTTTTTATATTTTTCTTAATCTAAGAAAATTGAAAACTTATTTTTTTTAAGCTTTTCTGATTTATTTGTATTAAAAGCTATTTAAAAAGTATTAAAAACTAGATTAAATACAGAAAAATAGTAAACAGTGGCAGAAAATTATGAAAAATTCAAAGAAATTCTAAAATAATATTCTAAATCTATGAAAATTACTAAAACCTATGCTAGTGTGCAAGAAAAGTAGGCTGTAGTGAAAAGTGCTTAAAAATAAGTACTCAAATTAAGCTAATGAGCACAAGAAGGCACCTAATGATTACAGAAGCTAAATTATGCTAAGAATACGCAAAAGCAATCTATTTCAACTAGTTTTAACCTCTAGAGTGCTGATTACAATGATTTGGCTTATTTGGATTTCTAATGAGAACAACCTATATCCTATCTACTTTAAGCAACTGCAACTGCTTATCCAATAAGCCCAACTGAAAACCAGATATGGGGAACTAAAAACCACCAGGAAAAGAACACTTATAACAAAATATAGATCTTAAGAAGCTAATATGAAGCCTGTGCAAGGTCTGCAATAAGGCATGTTCACACTCACAATCAGCTGAGTATGAACAGGGCAAAACCAGCTAGTTGAACAGCTTATTTAAGGCTTATAAAGGCTTCCAAAAATTCCACAAAAATCAGATATAGAAAATTGACCAGCTAAAGTGATAAGATCGTTTAAAAGCTCAGCTAGGGATCAATAACAAAGATAATATACATAATACGCAGCGGAATAATCAAAACAATACTTTGTTATTGAACAAGGTTTTTCATTCACTAATAAACTAACTAAACAATAATAAAGATCAAAGACTTGATCTTTAACACTAACTAACTAAATCACTAAACCACTAACCCTAGATGTTTTCCCAAATCTCTACGCCTAGGTTCCCACACACACACACCTTTAGACGTCTACATCTTGTACGTCCGTGCTAAAACTAATGACCCTATGTCTCTTTATATACTAAAGACATCTAGGGTTTACAAGAGGAATCATAATATAATTAGGAAACAATACAATTAGGAAACTTAATATTCTTTTAAGCATATCTTCTAGAATCTTCCAAATCCTCCATCTTTTTGTAGTTTCCCTTCTTGTCACTTTTAGTCCTTCATGTTTCATTCTTCTTGTTTTGTATTATCAAATCTATAATAGACCCAACAATCTTACCCTATTTGATGATGACAAAACAAACACGATTCTTGTACGAACTTCCCTAGACGAAGTAGCAGAAGTTGAGATAATTAAATCTCACCATGAATGAAACAATCTTCCCCTTGACTTAAACATGTCACTCAAACATCTCTTCCCCTTTTTGTTATTATCTAAATAGGGAACATATGCAAATAATGATCTTGACCACCATGAACCAATATCATACTTCCAATCTAAGACTTCCAATGCTTCAAATCACCCACCATTACGCATCATAAGAAAAATGGATCCAAAACAGTAGAAAAACTTCAACTAGCAGTAGTAATAATGATCAACAGTAGTAAAAATCAAACACTTCCCCTTGAGTGATGCATGTAGATGGTTAAACCTTTAACAATAGGCTTCCCCTAAAAACCATATGTTAACCATCTTCTTGATTCTTCAAAATCTGTAAGCTCCTTGTAATGATCACTTTGTGAAGAAAAGCAAATATAACGAACTTGATGAAGAAGTAGAATTTCTCAAACTTGTGTCTTAAATCTTTTACTATCCACGGAACTCCATACTTATACGAACCACCAATATAAGTAGACCGCAATCCCTTGACAAGAATCCTCAACTAGTTATGAGACACTGAGCACTACAATGTAACTCCTTTAAGTGATAGCCAATGTGTGCATAGAGCATTATAAGAAAAATCACACATTGCTAGATTCATCAAGCTAGATGATAAGAACACAAACCAAGCAATTCCACTTCACCTTCAAATAAGTGATAAATAATCCTCTTCGTAATCAATTCTTCAATAAATCTCCATAACGAGCCTTTTTAAAATCCTTTTAAGAACATAAATTTCTTCCTCTGTGTGTGAACAATAACTTGTGTGTGTGTCTCCAAAAATCAAGCTCTACTTCCCCTTAAATCAAAAATCTTCTCGTAATAAAGCATGAACAGTAGGTTGGGAAGGAGCAGTACTTTCATAAAAATCTGCAGTACTTTCATATAAACTGCAGTACCTTCGTATAAACCACAGTACTTTCATCCATGTCGAAGCAGTACCTTAATAAGAACTCAAGCAGCACTTTGAATAACCTCAGCAGCAGTACTGTTAAAAATCCTCGAGCAGTACTTTGAAAATATAATAGCAGCAGCACTTTAAAATCAAAACAGTACTTTCAAACTAGTGTATAGCAGTACTTTAACCATGTATATTATTCGGATAAGTCCAATTGGTCTTGTACACCTGTATACCATATGATGCGAATAATCATTAATTAGTAAAAAATATTTGAACCCATACATCACATGAGGCCTCTTTTCTTCAATTCATCATCACGAGCCAATCACAAATCAAGATACTAAACTATGAATCTCGTTCAAACAAGTGGGGACCAGCACACAACTCCACGTGAGACCATTGATCAATTTAATTACAAATAGTACTTCACAAATTCACGTGCATCTCATAATATTCATCCTTTTTTTTTTTTTTTTTTTTTTTTTTTACGTGAATATCCCATTACTTTCAAAATAGAAACGAGCAGACGTGGAAAACCGACCAATTAATATTACTGTCGCCATCAATAATCCCATGTGATAATAACAATTAAAAAACTTGGCCAATCAAAATTCTCGACTACCATAAAACCTTGCGAATCCCTATATCAAGAGCTCCCCGCTCTGATACCAATTGATAAGATCGTTTATAAGCTCAGCTAGGGATCAATAACAAAGATTAATAACATGATACGCAGCGGAATAATCAAAACAATACTTTGTTATTGCTAAAGGTTTTTCAATCACTAATACTCTAATAATCTTAGACGTTTATAGGAACACGTCTACTAACTAAACTAATAACCTAGGCGTTTACAATGAACCATACGCCTAGGACACACTCTAATCTAAAACCAATACCCTAGACGTTCTCCCTAACGTCTAGGCTAAACACACACCTTTTAGTCGACTACATTATTGGAAGACTTAATTAAAAACCTACACCTATGTCCTCTTTATATACTAGAGGATAAGGACTAAATAATAAAACTTCCATTGCAAGCAAGTCCTTCCATCTTTTAGTAGGTTTCCTTCTTGTCATATTAAGTCCCTCTTGTTTCATCCTTTTTGTCTTTATCAACTCAAACTTGTAATTCCCAACAATAAGTTATAAACTCCAAAATCTCAACAGCTTTGAACCAGTAATGAGTGTATGAAAATTCCACAAAGTTAGGCTAAAATCAGTTTTTCCATTTTTGACTTTAAGACAGATTTTGCAACTTTGACCAAAATGAGATTTAATTCAATATTATGGACTAATCAAGCTAAATTATGATGGAATGAAACAAAATTAAGCTAGTTTATCTATATTTAATCCTAATTGCAGCTTATGAACTCTAACTACTAACTGATCTAGACACTATGACAGATTAATTTTGATTTTGACTTTAAGTGTACTAGAATGAAAATAGAAGACTGATCAAGTAATTACTAACCTAGATGAAACCACAATATCAAAGCTTAAGCAGAAACTAACCACTTATGCCAAACAGTCCTTACAAAACTAAAATGCAATCTAAATCTATCCTATTCTATGATCTGATCCATGACAGCAATAAAAATGTGATCTAACATCAAAATGAGAGCTAATGAATGCAAATCTAACAAGGATATCCAACAGATTCAAACTACACTATTTCTATAATGGAACATTGATGAAAAAGTAATATAAGAACAAATTATTAAAACTTACAATGGTCGAGCCACAATGGCTTGCCAAACAATCAAATAACCACAACTTAGAACTTATTATCAACCCAAATCCAACTGAATTTCAACCCAAATCCATGATCAGACCAGCAATCCAGATCAATTTAGATTCAAAGTGCAGCAGTTTGACTTATGTTGACTGTGATGAGATATGATAGTAATTCTGAGTAGATGATTGAAAATACTTTATTAAGCTGAAATGAGGTTAACTAACGCTTAAAACAACAGTTACTGAAACTAATTAAGATCTTAGAACAATAATAAAAATATTTTTTTTATTTTTTAGGATTTCATTTATTTTTTTTGTGATTTTTGTTAACAAGAGATTATAAACTAGAAACTGACTTGAATAAGCTGAAATGATGATTAAGAAAGCTGATAAGCTAATATAAGAGCTATAAACAGAATTTAAAATTGAAATTGAGAGATCAACTAAAAACATATTTTATTAATTAAAAAGAGATTACAAAAGAAAATTGGAAATATAAAAACACTGAATGAAATTACACTAAACTAAGCTTCTCTACTCAGAAAATTACATGAATACAACTGAAAATGAAGAGGTATATTTATAGTTGAAGCTGAGCTTGATAGAAGGATCTGGAAGGAATTCTGTGCTTTCTCTTCATGTATCTCAGCCCTTGGATCATTTCCCATACGTATCCCATTTAATTTAGACCCTTGGATCATGTGCCGCGTTCTCTCAGCCAATCAAATGCAAGGAATGATGTGATATAACACACGGATTGCCAGCGTGGCATCCGTGTGTCAGTCACGTGTCAGAGTCGAGTACGAATTTCACTTGAATTTGGGTTTCATTAGGTGAACTAATTAGACGGGTAAACTAGGGTTCATAGCTGGGTTTGGGTAAAACGATTTGGGGAAAAAAACTTGGCGGTAAAGAGTAATTATTTTTTAATGAATTTGACTTGGGTTTGACCGGGTATAAGTGGGAAACGGGTTGGGTATTTGAACCGGGTTGGGGGGTTTTGACTTGGGCCAAGGTTTTGATATATTTTGGGCCTCAAAGTATAGTGGACTAAGGATAGTGATTGTGATCCAATTGCAAATTCAAGGGCTAAACATGTACAAATCTGAATTTCAGGGACCATACTTGTAAATTCTAAAATTATCTTTCAAGGATCATTCTTGTCATTCATAAATAGACCAAGGACTGAATTTGCCAATTTTGAATCTCAAGAGTATTTTCTGCCAATTTCTGAAAGTTAAAGGACTGATTCTGCCATTTCTCTAAACTTGATCATATCTTTCAAAAATCATCCTCTTAGCATAGAAATCTTCACAGATGCACAATTCTGACCTTCCGGCTCAGCTTTAGCACTCTTTATCTCTCGTGCTCGGGTTTTTGTCAGATTTGGCTATCTTTTGTGTGTTTTGACATATCCGTACATGCACAAGCACAAACTCAAGAAAACAACAAATATTAGCAATAAACGGCTTTTTCTTGGTTATTTTGGGTCTGATTTGATAAAGAAATTATATGTGTTTTTGCACATATCAGTGGTAAACCGGGACATAGGTCGAATGCATGTCCTAAGCAAAATACCCTTTATACATCGGAAATTGGGAATGATGGAGTGTTTGGAGACGAACTATTTCAAGAAGAAGACAAGTTGGAGTACACCTAGCCGTTAGATGGAGAGGTTGAACAAGTCACGTGTGTCATCCAACGGACTTTGTGTTCACCTAAGGTTAGTGATTCTCCACAACGTAATAATTTTTTTCAAACTAAGTGCTTGGTTAAGGAAAATATTTGTTCTATTATTATTGATGGAGGAAGTTGCGAAGACTTGGTGTCTAAGGATTTGGTTAAAGCTAGGATACCAACCGAGCCTCATCCAAATCCCTATCAAATTGGGTGGATTATTAAAGGACCGACAATAATGAGTTAGTTACTTGCTATTGGAAAACATTACAAAGACTTTGGTGACATTGGTGTCATCACCAAAGGAGTTTCAAGCCGAAAGGAAGGAAATGAGAGTTTCATATGCTTTGGTTGTTAAAGGGGTTGAAGATGGTATGAATAAGGCAATTCCAGAAGTAATTAAGCCCGTGCTTGAATAATTTAGTAAAGTTGTTGCGGAGGATACACCAGATTCTTTACCACCCTTGAGGAATATTCAACACCAAATTGACTTGATTCCGGGAGCTAGTTTGCCTAATATTCCTCACTATAGGATGAGTCCCAAGGAGTCGAATATCTTGCATTAAAAAGTAGAAGGATTATTGAGGAAGGGCCACATTCAAGAAAGCATTAGTCCTTTTGCGGTTCCAATGCTTCTTACACCAAAGAAAGATGGAAGTTGGAGAATGTGTCGTGCCATCAACAAAATCACAGTAAGGTATCATTTTCTTATTCCACGTCTTGATGATTTGTTAGATCAACTTTCAGGTGCTAGATTGTTTTCTAAGATCGATTTGAGGAGTGGGTACCATAAAATTTGGATTAAACTGGGTGATGAATGGAAGACCGCTTTCAAGACGAAAGAGGGGGTTGTATGAGTGGCTTGTCATGCCATTTGGGTCGTCTAATGCGCCTAGCACTTTTGTGAGTTTGATGACTCAAGTTCTTAGGCCATTTATGGGTAAGTTTGTGGTGGTGTATTTTGATGATAATTTTGGTTTATAGCCACATGGAGAAAGAGCACTTGGATCATTCACATAAGGTTTTAAAGGCTTTAATGGAAAATGATTTATTTTTTAATTTAAAGAAGTGTACTTTTCTCACTATTAAACTCTTGTTTCTTGGTTATATTGTGAGTTCGAATGGGATTCATGTGGACGACGAAAAGGTTAAGGCGGTTAGGGATTGGCCTTCACCTAAAACTTTGACAGAAGTAAGGAGTTTTCATGGATTGGAGACATTTTATAGAAGATTTTTGAGAAATTTTAGTAGTATAGTAGCGCCAATTACTAATTGCTCCCGTTCAAGTGGACTAAAGAAACTGAAGAAAGCTTCGAGATTATCAAGGAAAGATTGACAACCGCACTAGTACTTTCTTTACCTAACTTTGATAAAGTTTTTGAGTTAGAATGTGATGCTTGTGGAACCGGGATTGGTGCCATTTTGTCACAAGAAGGTAGGACTGTGGCGTTTCATAATGAGAAGTTAAATGAAGCTCTACCAAAGTGATCGACTTATGAACAAGAATTGTATGCGATTGTTCAAGCTATGAAGAAGTGGGAGCCTTATTTGATTCAAAGAGAGTTCGTGGTTTATTCAGATCATCAAGGTCTCAAGTTTTTTCATACTCAAAGGCACTTAAATAAGATATATGCACATTGGGCGAGTTTCTTGGAGACATTTAACTATGGGATCAAGCATAAGTCGGGTGCAAGTAATAAAGTTGCGGATGCATTGAGTAGGAAGACTACTTTATTGGTTACTATTAGCAACGATGTTGTGGGTTTTGAGTCAATCAAAGGGTTGTATGAGAGTGATGAAGATTTTTGTGACATATGGGAGGAGATTGAAACCAAACAAGATTGAGGTGAGTTTCTTTTACTCGATGGATATTTGTTCAAGGGAAATCGTTTGTGTAATCCTAAGATTTCCCTTAGAAGTCAATTGATCAAAGAGGTGCATGTGGGTAGACTGAGTGCTTATTTAGGTCGTGATAAGACTATTGCTTGCATGGAGAGCTAATTTTATTAGCTTCAATTAAAGAGGGATGTTGGTTCTTTTGTAAGAAAGTGTGTTGTGTGTTAATAAAGAAAGGGTAAAGCACAAAATACGGGTCTTTACATGCCATTACCCATACTCGAGAGTCCTTGGGTTGATATTTCTATGGATTTTGTGCTTGGACTTCCTCATACCCAATGGGGAGTCGATTCCATGTTTGTTGTTGTTGATAGGTTTTCCAAGATGGCGCATTTCATTTCTTGTAAGAAGACTTAGGATGCTGCGCATATTGCAAGGTTGTTCTTTCAAGAATTAGTTCGTTTGCATGGAGTTCCAAAATCAATTACTTCGGATCGGGATAGTAAGTTTCTTGCTCACTTTTGGTTAACACTTTGGAGGCATTTGGGGTACATCGTCGAACTTTAGCAGTACCGCTCACCCTCAAACGAACGGTCAAACGGAGGTGGTTAATCAAACATTGAGAAATATGATAAGATGTTTGTGTGGAGAAAAGCCTAAGCTTTGGGATGTGTCATTGGCTCAAGCCAAGTTTTGCTTATAGTAGTGCGGCTCATAGATCAACGAGGATTTCACCATTTTCAATTGTGTACAAGAATTCCCCAAGGCAAGTGGTGGATTTAGTTGATTTGCCGAGAAAGGAGAATGTTGTAATACCCCCAAAATTCACTCAGCCAGAAGACTTTACCAACTTTGGGGTGCTACGAAATTAGTATACGACACAAGTATAAGTGATTGGTCCCAAACAGTCAGGTTTTATTATACAAGTCAACCACTTGTGAATGGTCAACCGTAATAAAAGTCAAACAGTCTAAAACTAAAGCAATTAAGTCCAGAGGAGTCTAGTGTTTCCCCGGGTCGTTAAGTCCCAACGAGCTGTGCGATTGAATAGCTAAACGCGTAGTGATCGGGTGATATTGAACAGGAAAGGGGTTATGATTGATTACACTAAGGAAATTAAGTCTAATAAAGACTTTGAAGTCATTTTAATTCTATATTTAAAATCGTTTAATGATTAAAACCTAAAAATGATCTAAAATCACTTTTACTCTAAAAATGCAATTTAAAACTTTATTATGATTTAAAACTAATTTTTATGATTTTTCTTTTATTTATTTGATTTAAAAACTAATTTTAAACTTTTAAAACTAATCTAAAATACTAGAAATTATGAAATTAAAGAGGAAAATTGTGAAACTATTTTTCAAAAATCTAAAATGACTAAATAGAATTTTCAAAACTAATTTTGTATTTTTCTGATTTATATTCTAATTTCTATGATTTAAAAACTATTTAAAACTAATTATATTGATAAAAATTACTATTTAAACTAGGAAAATTATGGAAAAATATTTTTTTGGCTTTTTATATTTATCTTAACCTAGGAAAAATGAAAACTTATTTTTCTGAAGCTTTTCTGAATTATTTGTATTAAAAGCTATTTAAAAAGTCTTAAAAACTGATTTAAAATAAGAAAATAAGCAAACAGTGAGGAAAAATTATGAAAAATTTAGGAAAAGTCTAAAATTATATTATAAATCTATAAAAAAATATAAAAAACTATGCTTATGTGTGAGAAAATGAAATTGTAGTGTAAATGTCTTGCAAATAAGCTACTAACTTAAGCTACCAAGTGCAATAAGCTACCAAACTGTCTCAGAAGCTTAATTATACTAAAACTAACTAATATCAACTAATTCCAGCTACTCCTAACCTCTAATAAGCAATCTACCAAGTTTTGTTTTAAAATAAGCTCTAATGCCAAACAACGCTATCCTAGCTACTTTCAGCTTATACAACTGCTTATTGAAAAAGCTTATGTGAAAAACAGAACTGAGGACCTCAAGATCACCAAGCAAACTACAAATGAACCAAAATCCAAGTCCTAGTTATCTAAATTGAGGTCTGTGCAATGCCTGCAAGTAGGCCTGTTTCACACTCAGTTAATGCTGAGTGTGAACAGGGCATATGGGAGCTTATTGGACAGCTGATTAAGTGCTTAAGATTGTTCCCAAAAATTTGACAAAAATCAGTTTTATAAACTTGACCAATTGAACTAGCAAATCCCAAAATCTCACTTAATTTGAACCAAAAATGAAGCTATGAAAAATCTATAAAGTTTGGTGAAAAACTGTTTTTCCAACTTTTGACTTTTTAAGACAGTTTTGAGAAGTTTACCAAAGTGAGATTTGATTTAATGTTATGATCTGATTTTGATGTAAAATGATGAGATACAACTAATGTAAGCTAACTTATTGCTTAATCTACCTATATGCAATTTTTGATGATCTAATGCTAACTAAAATGCAATCTAGACAGAATTTAGTGGAATCTTGACTTATGCTAGACTAAGGTGCAGAAGAAGGACTGATATGAGTTCTATAAGATTAAATGAGACTAGCCTTAACAATTCTAACCACTGAGAAGCTTAAAAACTCCAATTGACAGTTTATTCCAAACACAGGTTTATGAAACTGAAGTGATACTTAAAACTACAAATCACTAATCTGATCCTTAACAATACTTAATCTAGATTCAATTTGCAATTATATCACTAAATGAACTAAGCTACTCACCTAATAATAGTCTAATCTAACTGATGCAAATAAGACATAATTTATGCAGAAATAAAAATTATGACAGCAATGATAAAAATAAAAACACAGATAAGCAACTGAGATTAAGCTAAATTATACTAGGTATGATACTATCTAGGTTAATCTAACAATTTATATGAGTTATAACAGATTTGAGAAGAGATTGGAACTCACAGTAGTCCAGTTACAATAACTTGCATTTGAGATTCCAATAACCACTATCCTAACACTGATATTAACCCAACTGGATCAAATCTCAACCCAATTCCATCACCATATCAGCAATACAGAACAGTTCCACCTTTATTACTGCAGTTTGACTTTTGTTGACCAGAGATAAAAATTGCTTAAAACTTAAGATTGAGCTCACTAAAAGCTACAGACAGCTTTAGTAAGCTTATTTGGATTAGAATTAAGCTACTTGGAGCTTGAGCTTTAGCAAATTTAAAACTGGTTTTATGACAGAAAATGTAAAAACAGGAAACTTTATCAAACTTTGAATTATTACTGAAAATGAGTTACAACTGGCTAAAATGCCTTAGTTCAGTACAAGGAAGATTAAAATTACAACTTAGAACTTAATTAAGACATAAAAATTAAAAAACGACATATATGAAAAATGAAAACTAAAAACTACTCTTCATCTCTCCTTCTCTTCCCTCTATTTATCAACAAAAGTCTTCCACTTGCCACTCTGAGCATTTCCCATCAAGAATCTGAGCGATTGGATGATTGGAGTGGATTTAAGCCGTTGATGGCATTTTTGGCGCCAAAAAGATATAGCAACTGGGGGTGGATTGAGTGCGCGGGAGGAGGAAGCATTAATTGTTTCTTGGCTGTTAGGTGAGGTGGAGGGTGATAGGGAGTGGGGTGTGAGCTGGAAGTATGAAGAATGGGGTTGGTTTGCAGGCAGTTGGTGAAGAAGGTGGGTTGGGAGGGAAAACGAGGGAGTGTTTGACTGGCTTTGACCAGCGTTTATTAATAGGGGACGGTTCACAAAAGGGGGGGGGGGTCACGGGTTATTTTGACAGGGGTTCAAGGCTGGTTTGGATTTGGTATTAATAACAAGGACCATTTTTGTAATTCACCAATTCTTGAGGGACCAAAAATGTAATTTTGCAAAGTTTATTATAAGGACCACTTTTGACAAGTTTAACTTTCCCAAGGACCAAAAATAATAATTTTCAAATTAAAAATGTCCAGGGGTAAATTCTGTCAATTTTTGAAATTTCAGGGACTAAAGTTGCCATTTTGCAAAACTGAACTTTATAAGGGTAATTTTGACAACTTAAAAATTCCTGAGGGCCTTTTATGAAAAATTACATGTTTTGAATAACCAGGGACTAGATTTGACAATTTATGCATAAAATACAGTCTAAATATTTTTTCTGTCTTTTTAAGACTTTTCAAAGTGTTTTTGACTGTTTTTGCAGTGCAGATGGAATAAAAATGATGAGTATTTAGACACTCATCAATAAGTAAACAGAATAAACTCATCCATAACTTGAAATATAGTCAAACGATAGTTATTAAGTTTTACATTTATTAAAAGTGCGGAAATAGGCCCATAAAAGTAGTTTATAAAACGGTCCCAAAAAGAATCAGAGGAGAATTGATCCTTACCATGCCATAGCTGCCAAGCGCCTCCCAACAAGGCGCCCAAAATCGATCACATCAATTACCTAAGAAAAATTCAACATCAATTACCTAACATGCTAAAAAGTCAACAAAAGCTGGTGAGTTCATAGGTTTAATTATAAAACAACCATTTGGACCATATTATCATCATACAAGTTATCTATTATGCAAGCTAAGTCATGCAACCAACACTCGACATACAAATATAAATATAAGCCCCTAACGGTGTTTATCCCTAACCACCATATCCGACATGCTATACGTCCGACCAGTTGGCGCTACCAACTCTGGACGGGGCGTCACCCTCGATAGATATATCTATAACACTCGTGTTTCCCGCAGGAACTAACGGTTCATGAATTGGCAATTTGGGATACTACCTTAACCTAACCGCATAATAACTTCCATAATCCACAAAAATACTTTTCAGGTCCAATCAAAACGTTTTGTATGTTTTCTCACCCCAAGATTTAATGAAACATGTAATGCGAGTAAAAGTGGGGCTATGAAACTCACCTCAGTCAAGCAACGAAAATACAATAACTCAAAGGTAGAATAGTACAACAACCACGAGAACATCACGACACAACGGACTCGGCATGACCTAATAATATAAATACTCTTCTCAAAATACTACTCACTAAATAATCAAATGCGCAAGAGTTTCCAAAAATTAACCATTTCCATTTTCCAAAATGATATCATTTTAGACTTTAAAAGAGTTTGGTATCATCAATTGTGTACAACCAGAAAACACGGACTTGAGAATACACACACCAAAAGCATAGACAAAATAAAGTTGAAAGAGAAGTCGGCGAGAACTCGAGTCGAGAAAGATAGATGAACATAGACGAAACAACTAATTAAACCAAACATGATAATTTGATAAGTCGATTGGTAGCGTCAACATTTACCCAATTTTCTAAATAAAACCTTGTTTTAAAATAAATGTTGGACTTATTGGTTTTATAAAAGATTTTTGAAAATAAATCTAAGTGTAGAAAGCTTACGAAATTTGGGCATGTCCAATTCGTTTATTGAACATTCCCAAGTTAAATGACTCGTTTGAATTTCAATTTCCCAATTAAATTCTTTAATGAATGAAAGTAATACTTTATATTATTAGTATTTAGACTTTATTCCTTATTGTTTTTCGTTACGATTCGAATACATTAAAGTCATTACAAGTCTAATGTACTATATTCGTATCATTCCCAAAAGGTCCATGATGTCCAAAGTCTAATAATACTCCAACAAGTCCAACCAAAAATATATAATACAAATCTCGAACATTTTTGAAATCCCAAGATAAATCCAACTACCAATCGATATCAAGTTGACCAAAGGATCACCGTTCAGAAGGAGGAACTTAAGAAGTTAGGGATGTGTGTCTAGGATGTTAGCTTTCGAGCACACATTGTTTCGAATCTTGCATGTAGGGTACTTAATGACTTGTCTTAGGTTGCTTGAGACCCTCGACTCCCCAATGGGTAGGCCTTTGAAGTCGGGTAGGAACCTTTGTCGATAGGCTATGACGAATTGACCAAAGGTCATCTAGCGAATTGAACCCCCACTTGAATCCATATGAAGTAATTAGAAAACATAGACATAACATGATATGATGATTAATTAGGTTACCATACTTTCTCTCCATTGTTCACAACCTTTATTTATTTTCCGCAATTTATTTCTTGCTTTTTAGTTTAATTAACCATTTCAACTTAAACCTTTTAAAAATGTGACATTAGACTTAATTAGGATCCTCATCTACATAGCTCTTAGGAACGACCTCGGCTTTACCACCTTCTATACTGCGCACGATCGGGTTCATTGCTCGTTAGTGCAGTAGGTAGACCTTTGGTAGACGAGACCTTAGAAATTTAAATACTGGTCGAAAATCATGCATCAATGATGATGAAACTTATGTGTTCAATATGAGTAAGCTTCCAGCTATCCAAATTCATGACCATCTTTCATCAAAATCCGCATGGACTTAGGAAGCGTCGTACTCCACTCTCGATGAAAAATATGATGATATTACGTGTGATTTTCCACATGAATTGGAATTCTTATTGACATCTAAATCATACACTGTTGTTCCTGGTGTTCTATGGATACTTTGGAAGAAGAATGCAAGGTTGAACTCGAAGTGTTCAACATACTTGAGATTGAAGCTGATTTGTTTACTTGTGATACACCTCTTGGAAAGATATTCAAAGAATTTAGGTGTTTAAGTAGCATGATAGATGATTTGTTTACTCATGAAATGGTTGTGAGATATACTGATGCTGAATGACTCTTCATGTGGCAGGAAAATCAAGCTAAAGGATTAGAGTGGACAACTATGGAAGAAGATGAGGGTCGATTTCTAATCGAGTATGCAAGGTACATCGATAAGAAGAACAAGACATGGGAACCATGGCCTTCAACTCAAGATGAATGTGTTAACAAAATTAATTAAGTGGAAGCTAATGAGCCTTCTTATTTCCTGTACGTTGAACAACCATATGATCATTTGGAAAATGGGAATCTTGATGTTTATGAACCACAATGGTTTTGATGAAAATGAGAGAATGTTTGTTGAGGCTGTACTTCTCGTTGATAATACATTGGTCAGACTTATTGACATAACTTTGGAGCCATGGTTGGACATCAAATTCAGATACAATATAAAGGTTGAAAAAGAAATTATGGAAATTGTGGTTGCTACATGGTTAATTTGAAGCTATAGGAAACAATTCAAAGAATATATGGAAATAAAAAGACGATTTGGAGGTAGCTGGCATTGACACCGATGTGCAATTCAATCCAACTAATTTTGAGATTGCAAAATAGTTAGCTTCCAAGTTTAGAAACTTTATTGGATAAGAGGGGATGATGAAAAGGCATTAACTGATGACGAGTTTTTTGATCTTGAAGAGAAGAATTTGTGTGAGACCAATGAAATTGCTGAAATCCTTAAGATAGAAATAGATATATTCCTTTTAGAGACATATCTTTTTTCAAGGAAGTTAAGGAGTTTAATAACCTTCTTCAAATTGATGTTGATCTGCTAATTGGAGACCTACCAGGGTTTAAAACATTTGAAGATTATAAAAATATATGGTACTATGAATGGAATAATCAAGTGCCATGGGTTGATGAAAAACCTTGGCTAGATGATGGAATGTGGAAGGAGCTTCCTAATGATATATGTCATACATGCAAACCATTTCGTTTCAAAAGCGGGCATGTTGAATGGCCCACTTGTAACTGGAGAGAAGATGGTCATGACAATGGAGGAGATTTTCCTGGGATAGTTCGAGTAGGAAACATGACTTATTTCAGGGTTATGAGTGGTATGAAGGATTAGAAGATGGTGAATTAAAAGAAGGGACACTAAAAGAAAAAGCTATCTTTGAAGGATCATGGGGATATGAGAATAGAAAAGGAAAGAATTTTTGCTCTTGGTTAAAAGAAAGTTTTTGTAACTATCATGAACTCGATTATGAGTTAATGTTAAAGTTAGAAGAATATTGGTGGGTGTTAGTACAAAAAGTGTGACGGGTTGTAATGGGTATGAATACAGCTTGCCGGATTGGGCCAACAAGCTTCTAATGGGTTGATCTTGTACTAATCCAAGTAGTTTGAATGGTTTCCCTGCACAAGAAGAGTAAACCGTTAGTCTTAAGTGGGGACGGACCCCACGATTAGACTTCGGCGTGAGAGTAAGTACACATTATTGAGAGGCAAATAAGAGTATGTGTGTGTAGTTATGAGAGAGAAAGTTGTACCTTGTATGGGGACTAGAGCCCCTTTTATAGGCGAGGTTTACCGCTAGGGTTTCCTAGATACTCGCATATAGTGGTTAGTTGCTGAAGCCGGGCCCTTGGCGGACAAGTTTCCATGTCAATCGCGGATGCGGACACAAGATACCTTCAACGGCCGATGGTACAGCCCGCCATATGTCTTGCGTGCGTCTTGAGGTCTGGACCATAGCCAATTTCGTCATTGGGCTTACTGTTGGCCCAGGGTTTGTAGTAATTTTATAGTTATTGGGCCTGACCCAGCATGTGTATAGTGTGTATTGGGCCTAGTGGGCCTGTTATACATACTATACGTCATCAAGTCCCCCCAGTCTAATATGTATATTGCGTGCGGATATTGTCGCGTACGGTGGATGCTACTAGACTTGAGTTGACTGCACATTTTCCTTTTTGTTGGGAATTATACATTTCAGTTGATAAGACAAAAAGAATGAAACAAGAGGGACTTAATATGACAAGAAGGAAACCTACAAAAAGATGGAAGGACTTGCTTGCAAAAGAAGTTTTATTTATTAGTCCTTAGTAGAGATTTGTAAACCCTAATTCTCTAGTATATAAAGAGGACATGGGGTGTAGGTTTTAATTATGTCTTCCATAATGTAGTCGACTAAGAAAGGTGTGTGTGTAACCTAGGCTCTGATACTTTAAGACTTCATTACCCCCTAGGCCTAGGTATAGACCTAGGCCTAAGTCTAGACCTAGGGGTAGGTATAGACCTAGGGGGTATAGATCAGGCCTAGGGGGATAATGATATTATCTTCATTGTGTACAGGTTCATTGTATATAGGTTGGGAATTATACGTTTGAGTTGATAAAACAAAAAGAATGAAACAAGAGGGACTTAATATGACAAGAAGGAAACCTACAAAAAGATGGAAGGACTTTCTTGCAAAAGAAGTTTTATTTATTAGTCCTTTGTAGTATTTTGTAAACCCTAATCCTCTAGTATATAAAGAGGACATGGGGTGTAGGTTTTATATAAAAGTCTTCCATAATGTAGTCGACTAAAGGTGTGTGTGTGTCCTAGGCGTATGTTCATGTAAATGCCTAGGTTATTAGTTTAGTTAGTAGACGTTTTCCTATAAACGTCTAAGATTAGTTAGTGTTAGTGATTGAAAACCTTGTGTCAATAACAATTATGTTTTGATTTATCCGTTGCGTATTATCTTTGTTATTGATCCCTAGCTGAGCTTATAAACGATCTTATCAATTGGTATCAGAGACATGTTTATTTTCTTCTCTAACAGGTACATAGTTCATTGAAGGAGTCAACACTTCAAGATCAAACATCCAATCAGGACCTTTACCCTTCTGATTGTCTTGATCTTCTAAAAAGTCAACATGAAGACAATCTTTAACCTTCTTAGTGACTCTGTTGTACACTCTAAAGCCTTTACTGTTGGTACAATAACCCAATAAATTACCTTCTTCTGACTTGCCATCAAACTTACCCAGATGATCAATTGTATTCAAAATAGTAAGAGGGCATCCAAAAGGCTTCATAAATCGAATGTTGGGTTTGTTGCCCATCAACAACTCATAAGGTGTCTTCATCTGTGGCTTAGTAACTGATACTCTGTTAAGTACATAGCAAGCAGTACTTACAGCTTCAGCCCAGAATTGAATATGTAGTTGTGAATCTGCTAGCATTGTTATGGCTGCTTCAATCAAAGTCCTATTCTTCCTCTCTGCAACACCATTCTGCTGTGGTGTTCTTGCAATACTGAACTCCCTCTTGATTCCATTGTTTGCACAAAATTCATCCATAAGCTTGTTCTTGAATTCAGTTCCATTGTCACATCTAATACCTCTAACCTTGAGTCTCAATTGGTTTTCAAGTGCTATTATGAGAGTCTGAATAGCATCAAAAGTATCATCTTTAAATCCCAAGAAAAATACCCAACTGAATCTACTGCAATCATCTGTCACAACCAAGCAGTACTTCTTCTTGTTCAAACTTGTAACAGATACAGGACCAAATGGATCCATATGTAACAGCTCCAATGGTTCTCGAACAGTCCTTTCCTCAAGCTTCTTGCAAGAAGCTTTATGTTGTTTACCCTGCTTACATGCCAAACAGGAGTGATCATTCTTGTAAGTCTTTTAAGGTAAACCTCTAACTAAATTTCCTTTGACCAGTTTGTTGATATTCTTGAAATTCACATGGTCCAATCTTCTATGCCATTGATGTGCTTCTTCAGATGTTTCTTTTGCCACTAAACATGTAGCTCTACCAGAAGAGTGAAGACTCTTCATATCCATACTCTACACATCATTTGTTCTTGGTACTCTAAGTACTACCAAGCTATCATCAACAGACTTGAACTCAGGGGAAAGGATGAGACATTCTGTGTCAGTAAATAACACATGATGCTTTTTATCACAGATTTAAGATACTGACAATAAGTTGAATTTGAGTTCCTTCACATATCTAACATTCTCAAAATCTATACCCCCTAGGCCTGATGTTTCTCATTTTGGAGTAGACATATTAAGTTGATAATTATACCCCCTAGGCCTAATGAAGTCTATACCCCCTAGGTCTTTTTGTAGGTTTCCTTCTTGTCATATTACCCCCTAGGCCTGATCTTCCCCTAGTTGATAATGACAAAACCATTCTTGAACGAACTTCCCTAGACGAAGTAGAGAAATTGAGATCAGGGATCTCACCATGAATGAAACAAGTATGTCTTCCTTTGTCTTCCCCTTAATCCATGCCATGCAACTCAAACATCTCTTCCCCTTTTTGTTATTATCCAAATAGGGAACATATGCAAATAATGATCTTGACCACCACGAACCAATATCATACTTCCAATCTAAGCCGTCCAATGCTTCAAATCGCCCACCATTACGCATCATAAGAAAAATGGATCCAAAACAATAGAAAACTCCAACTAGTAGTAGTAATAATGATTAACAGTAGTAAAAATCAAACACTTCCCCTTGAGTGATGCATGTAGATGATTAAACATTTAACAATAAGCTTCCCCTGAAACCCGTATGTTAACCATCTTCTTGATTCTTCAAATCTGTAGGCTTTATGTAATGATTACTTGTGAAGAAAACCGAGTATAACGAAGTTGATGAAGAAGTAGAATTTCCCAAACTTGTGTCTTAAATCTTATACTATCCACGGAACTCCATACTTATACGTATCACAAAATATAAGTAGACCGCAATCCCTTGACAAAATCCTCAACTAATATGAGACACTGAGCACTACAATGTAACTCCTTTAAGTGATAGCCAATGTGTGCATAGAGCATCATAAGAAAAATCACACATTGCTAGATTCATCAAGCTATATGATAAGAACACAAACCCGTGAAACTCAACTACAACATTAAATAAATGATATTCAACCTTCTTCGTAATCAATTAATCCATAAGAATCAAATACGAGCCTTTTTGAATCCTTTAAGAACATAAACTTCTTCCTGTGTGTGTGAACCAAATAACCATTCTTGGATCAGTACTTTGCAAGAACAGTACTTTGAATGAATACGAGCAGTACTTTAAGGCATAAGCAGTACTTTAAAAACTCCAACAGTACTTTCAGAACAAGCAGTACTTTGCAGCAGTACTTTCAATAATAACAGTACTTTCAACTTGGATAGAGCAGTACTTTGCATAAACCCTAACAGTACTTTTGAAAACTCACAGCAGTACTTTGAACTTAGAGCAGTACTTTAAGCAGTACTTTCACATAATAGCTCAGATCAAAGATCCCTTCAGTGGAAAGTTAGATGAGTATATAGAGAACATCCACCAAAAATTTCGTCACGATCCAACGGTTAACGAAAAAGTTATGATCGTTTCAAAATAGTGCTATAGTAACCTTATGAATTTTCTGCAGCAGACTTTGACAGCTTATAACTTTTGATTGAAAGCTCTAATTGACAATCCCTTTGGTGAAACTTTAGATGGATATACTCAGATGCACCAGCAAAAAGTTTAGCTCGATCCAACGGTTCAATAAAAAGTTATGCCCTCTTGAAAACAGCCCTGAAGAAAGTTGCTAATTTTGTAAAAAATCGATTTTCTTCCTTCTTTTTCGCCAAGAAACCTTGTGAATCCCTAGGTAAAGAGCTCCCCAAGCTCTGATACCAATTGATAAGAGCGTTTATGAGCCTTAGGGTTTAACAATAACAATGACAATACGCAGCGGAATAATAAGAACTTCATATGTTATTGACACAAGGTTTTTCATTCACTATTACCTCCAATTATATTAATAACGAGGTTAACTAACACTAACTATAGATGTTTATAGGAACACGTCTACTAACTAAACTAATAACCTAGGCGTTTACAAGATTATACGCCTAGGACACACACACCTTTACTAGACGTCTACATTATGGAAGACTTGTAGGTTTAGGTACATCTGAAAGTTGTTTATTGAGAAATACTTGAACAAAACTTGGATACATCAACCATTTTGAAACATGAGTGATATGTGAAAGCATTCCATCTAGAATTAGCCTTGAAAAATTGAAAACACGATCAGTAGCCAATCCTACGATAGCAGATGCTATGTTAGATCCAAATTGCTCCCATGATGTACTTTTAGAACTAATACAATGAAGCAACACATGTACTAAAAACTTCCAGTGAGGACAAAATAAGGGTTTCCTGAATGTTTGTTCAGTTAAGGACCCTTCATAACCAATGTGCCCAAAAGTATCCCAAATCAGTTGCTTATCAAAACGAATAGCCCCATCAGCATCATCAAACAATAAGTCTTCACGAATAGAGGCTTCAGTAATCTTGACATTTTTCCCAGCAACCATAGCATGAATATATTCTTCATCATTCTCCATATGAACCCTAGCAGTGTCCCAAAATTGTTGAATCTAGGGTTCAATAACATATGGTTCTACTAAAAGCGCATAACTAATTGACGATCCAGTAAGAAAATCGATAATATCATGAAAGATTACATTCGCTTCAGTCTTGTCTAAATTCGCCACCATGTTGTGTTTGGAAATAGTATTACGATTTGCCATTGATGATTATATGATCACAGTAAGAAATAGAACAAATAATATAGGTGAAAGTGAGAGAACTATGCAAAAGATTAGGAGATATCAATATGAGAGGGAAATTCGGAGAGTAGTTATTTATAGGTGAGATTTGAAAAATCACAGCCCGTAATAACTAAGTTACCTTTAGGGTAGATTTCCCCTCAATATGACCGTTGGAACAGTACTTTGATAAGATAAACAGCACTTTCCACGTGTGCAGTACTTTCCTTTGCAGTACTTTCCAAGCAGTACTTTCATAAACCAAAAATGCAGTACTTTCCCAATATCCTCTTAACAATACCAAACACTTATAAAACATGAACATCCTCTCCTCAAATAATGCATAGGACTATACTTACACTAAATAGTCCTCCCCTTAAATGTTGGTCAGTAGTTAATCATGCCAATGCTTACCACCAAGTGATTGAATCTTGAAACATCAAAGCCTTTGGTGAGTAAGTTAGCTACATTATCATCCATGTGAACCTTGACCACATTAACAAGCCTGTGCTCATAACAATCTCGGATGAAGTGATGCCTAATCTGAATATGCTTGGTCTTGGAATTATAAACTGGATTCTTCATAATGCAAATGGTACTCTCATTATCAATATTGATAGGAGTATTCTTGAAATTGAACCCATAGTCCAAGAGTTGATTCTGCATCCACAACACTTGGCCACAACAGCTTGCAGCAGCCACACATTCTGCTTCAGTAGAGGATGTTGCTGCAATTGTCTGTTTCTTACATTTCCATGAGACTAATCTTCTTCCAAGATATTGGCATCCACCTGTGGTTGATCTTCTGTCATAATTGTCACCTGCATAATCACTATCTGAAAAAGCTTCCAAGTGAAAAGGTGAATCCTTTGGATACCACAACCCTAACTTAGGTTGTTGTTTCAAATAACTAAAAATTCGTTTCACTGCATTCATATGAGAGACTTTTGGTGAGACTTGATATCTTGCACATAGACAAACAGCAAACATAATATCAGGCCTAGATGCAGTGAGAAACATAAGACATCCAATCATGGATCTGTACAACTTGACTTCAACAGGTTGTCCATCTTTATCTTTTCCCAGTGAGTTAATAGACTTGATCGGTGTAGTTACTGGCTTTATAGCATCAAAGTTGAACTTCTTAAGTATTTCAGATACATACTTATCTTGACTGATAAAAATACCCTCCTTTGACAGCTTAACTTGAAGTCCCAAAAAGAAAGTTAATTCACCCATTGAACTCATTTGAAATTCATTCTGCATCAGCTGCTCAAACTCCTTGACCATGGACTGTTTGGTAGCTCCAAATATGATATCATCTACATACACTTGAACTAACATGATATCCTTTTTGTCTCTCTTGATAAACAAAGTTTTGTCAATAGCTCCCCTTCTGTAACCATGTTGCAATAAGAAAGTAGAGAGCCTCTCATACCAAGCTCTAGGAGCTTGATGAAGACCATAAAGAGCCTTAACCACCTTGTAGACTTTTTTAGGATGTGTAGGGTCTTCAAAACCAGGAGGTTGCTTAACATACACCTCCCCTGTGATCTTGCCATATAAAAAGGCACTCTTGACATCCATTTGATAAACCTGAAATCCCATATAAGATGCAAAAGCAAGAAAGATTCGAATTGCTTCAATCCTTGCTACAGGAGCAAACACTTCATCACAATCAACTCCTTCTTCTTGTCTGTATCCTTGTGCAACTAACCTTGCTTTGTTCTTGATGACATTCCCTCTTTCATCTCTCTTGACTATGAACACCCATCTTGTACCAATTACCTTCTTACCATCAGGTAGATCACATAGTATCCAAACTTCTTGAAGTTTGAATTGTAGTAGTTCTTCTTACATAGCTTCAACCCAACTCTCTTTAGTCAATGCTTGAGCAATATTCTTGGGTTCCTCTTGAGAGATAAAGCAAGTAAACAGGCATGTTTGATGGTCCTTATGATTCATCCTGTTTTGTTTATAGACAAAGCTAAGTAAAGCATTATGAGGTTTAGTAAAACTCTTAGCTTTGTGTCTTGTCATCACTACAGAAGTAGAAGGACCAATGATTTGATCAGTAGGATGATTCTTATGAATTCTTAAGTTTGGAGACTGTGGAATTCCATAGGTATCATCCAAATTAGTGAAATCAGCATCTTCATTGGAATCTGAGAAAATACCTTCAACTTCAAACTCATCATCAGTATCTTCTAAGCCAGGCATAGTAGGATCATCCAAATCATCCAAAGTGCTGGAAACTGGTGCAGCAGTACTTTGGTCAAAAGTACTGTCGAAAGTACTATGAGAGTATTCTGCAGTTTTGTTCTTTTTCTTTGCTTCTTCATAAGCTCTTCTTTGGTCATCAGAATAAGAATGTGCTAAGACATCTTGAAGAAGCATCTGATTTAGTTCATCTTGAATAGATTGATCCTTAGCAGACAGTAAGGATTTTGGTGCATCATTACTCTTCTTTGGTTCCACAGAAATTGGTTCTTCATCAGGAACAGCATCAGGTCTAATAAGAACTCCATGAACAACATACTGTAAATCTTCTTCATTGTGTACAGGTTGATTATACTGTAAATCTTCTTCATAAACTAACATGTACAAAAAATCTATACCCCCTAGGCCTGATCTTATCAATTGGTATCAAATCTTCTGAAGTCTTTTACCTGTTGTGGTACAACAAGCCAAGATTTTCACTTTCATGGCTAGGAAGAGTGATTTATTCACTGGAAGGGACACTCCCTTAACTACTTCTATGATGGAAGTTGTTCAAGCTGTCAGAGCTGATGCTGAAGAAGATGAAGCTTCAGAAGGTACTGCTACATCTGAAGGTACTGCTTCTGAAGGTACTGCTTCTCAGAGTGCTGCTTCTCAAGAAGGTACTGCATCACAAGGTACTGCATCACAAGGTACTGCTTCGCAAAGTACTGAAGTTCAAGCTGATGTTACAGTTTCACCTTCTCCATCTCCTCAAAAATCTGTTCCTGATTCTCAACCAGAGGAACATTCACCTATTCAAGGAGATGCTTCACATACTATACCCCCTGAAGGTTTGACATTAGATAATTATGTTCTGACACGGGAGTTAGTCAAATTGAAGAAAACTACTGTGGCTCAAGCTAAACAGATTAAGCAGTTGAAGCTCAAGTTTAGAAGACTCAAGAATTTTTTCTGGCCATTGGTTCAACATCATCATCTATGGGTCAAATCTAAAAAGAAGGATCAAAGGCAGTTTAAGAAAATAAAACGCCAAAAGGTTCAAAAACAATCTTCATTCCAATTGGGGAGGAAATTAGAAGAAAAGAATTTGAAAGAAGATGTTGTTAAGGAGAATGAACCTGAAGGTACTGAAGAACATGAAAGGACTAAAGTTCAAGGTACAAATATTCAGCCTGAAGAAACTAAAGAACAGGTTATTCAAAGTACCGAGGAGCAAGTTATTGATGTTCAAGTTCAAAGTACTGATGATCAAGGTACTGAAGATCAAAGTACTGATGTTCAAGGAACCTACATACAAGAATTGATTACTCCAAGGGTGTTAGACTTTGAAGAGGAAGCTGGTCCTTCAACTATTCCACATGAAGAAGAAGCTGGTCCTTCAGAAGTTATACCTGAAAAGGAAGCTGATACACTCAAGCCTATACATACTGCAAGTGATGATGAAACCATTTCTATAATTTTGCACGGTTTATCACAGCCAAGGGGTGTTAGTATTCCAGGAGTACAAGAAGAGGAACAATTAAGAGTTTCTCAAGCTATTATTGATCCAAAAGATAAAGGTAAGGGCAAGTTAGTAGAGACAAAGAAGAAAAAGAAACCTACTTTAGCACAGACAAGAGCTGCTCAAGTTGCTATGAATGGGGAAGCAACTAGAAAGTTTCAAGAGGAATTAAATGCCAAAGATAGAGAAGCTAAGGAAATTGAAGAAGCTCAGAATAGAGAAGCAGCTAAGAAATTGCAAGAGGAATTGAATGCTGAAGCTGATGAACTATTAGAGTCACCTATTCCTGTTTCTTTTATGCCAAGAAGACCAAATCGAGCTAAAAACAGAAATGCAATGATGGCTTACTTAAAAATTCAAGGGTATAAAGGATTGCAGAAGTTTAATTATTTTGAGATGAAAGAATTGTATGATGCTGTTAGGGAAGCTTATAAGAAAAGTGTTGAAAGCATCAAAGATTATAAAGATGATGCTGCTTGGAAAGAAAAAGATAGAAAAAGGAGCTTAAAAAGAAAAAGAAAAACTGAAGTTGAAGAAATACAGTCATCAAAGAAAGAGAAAGTTGAGTTACGATATGATACTAATGATGAACTAAGGAATTACTTAAGAATAGTGGATTTTGAGTATTCTACACATGATGCTGAGATGAAAATGAACAAATCTCAAATTATTGCTTTTGAAGTTGTAGAATCCAAAGATGGAAGTTATCTGATGTTTCATAGAGCTGATGAAAGCGTCAGAGTGTTCAATAGGCTATGGGATTTATTCCACATCATAGATAGAGTGGATTTATTTTATTTATATCATATGGTGCGAGATTACTTTGAACAAAATCCATCAGAAGGAGTTGGTTTAGTATTGCTTGGAGATCTCACAACTGTATGGGAAACTGAAGAACGCTGAAATTTGGAAGAATCAAGAGAATTGGGAGATTGTTAGCTGGAGATTCTTTGAAGAATCTGGAGTACATGTTCTAGAGTTAGAAGATGGAATTATGATTCACATGTTAGCTGATAGAAGATATCCTCTTACACCAGAACTTATGAGGAGGATGCTGGAGCATGGAATGGAAGTAGAAGAAGATAATGAAATAGCATGTCTGGTCATCAAGCTGTTTATCAGATGGACTACAATTGTTGATGATGATGAATAACTGGTATGAATCTTAATTGATTAAATTTTTGATATATCAGTACTTTATTCAAAGTAATGCTGATCAAACAGTACTTTCATCAAAGTACTGCTTGAAGATTTTAAACCAGTTACTGATTTTGAAAAACTTTTGTTAAGTAATAAATGTTTTGAAACAAAGGTTAAAAGAAATAAATGGTTTTTGAGATGGTAATACCAATAGGTTATCAATCTACCATGGTTACAAAAGGATTGGCTAATCCATGAGCAAACGGCTCTAGTAAAGATATTTCAAATCCGTTTTTAGTTGACAACTTGCTAATAAGTTGGATGATAATCAACTCACCATATCAGTAATGTGAAGAGTTGGCTAGCCCACAAGAAAATGGCTTGTGGTAAAGGTTGTAGAAAAACCATTATATGGTAATTAGTTCACCATGATGAAAGAACTAACTAGTCCAAAAGGGTACAACTTTTGGTAAAGACAAATCAAATCTGTTGATAGCTGATGATTTGCTAAAAATCATATGGTTATCAGTATACCATGATCTTACACATCAAAACATTTGGCTACTCCAGAGTTAATGGCTTTGGTAAAGAGAACTCAAATCCATTAAATTTTCAATGATTCACCTCTCACATGAGTTTACACACCTTGAAGTGATGAGAATAGACTGAAACTTAAACTGAATTAAATGTACAAATTGTCTTATGTTGCTGAAAAGATGGAGCTTGCTGAATGTTGCAGAAAAGAAATAAGATTGTTGTTTGATGCTGAAAAGAATTACACAGATAAAGACTACTTTGATGATGATATAAGCAGAGAATCTACAAAGATAAAATCTGAAGATAAAGTCACAATTCCTCTTTGAAGATAAAGATGTTAAAGATAAATTCACAAAGGAACTTGAAGTCAAGCAAGTAGAATTCAAGTTAGGGGAAGATTGTTGGGAATTATACGTTTGAGTTGATAAGACAAAAAGAATGAAACAAGAGGGACTTAATATGACAAGAAGGAAACCTACAAAAAGATGGAAGGACTTTCTTGCAAAAGAAGTTTTATTTATTAGTCCTTTGTAGTATTTTGTAATCCCTAATCCTCTAGTATATAAAGAGGACATGGGGTGTAGGTTTTATATAAAAGTCTTCCATAATGTAGTCGACTAAAGGTGTGTGTGTGTCCTAGGCGTATGTTCATGTAAACGCCTAGGTTATTAGTTTAGTTAGTAGACGTTTTCCTATAAACGTCTAAGATTAGTTAGTGTTAGTGATTGAAAACCTTGTGTTAATAACAATTATGTTTTGATTTATCCGCTGCGTATTATCTTTGTTATTGATCCCTAGCTGAGCTTATAAACGATCTTATCACTTTTCGTGCCTTTTTTGAAATGCTTTTCTGGTTCTTTCTTCTTTTTAGAGATTGCTACGTCATCCAGTCCCCCCTAGTCTAGCATATTTATTGCATGCAGACATTGTCGCGTGCAGTAGGTGTTTGCTAGACTTCAAGCTTGACGGGGACGTTTATGTTTCACACGCTTTTTGACACGTCTTTCTGACACCTCCCTTTCTTTAGGAAGCGTTTCATATGACGTGAGCACTTTTCGACTCTTCGTTATCTGCTTTGATTTGACCTACTGTTTCACGCGCCTCTTTTTTACTCTTGATCTTGACCGTTTATTCCGGATTTCTTTGACACGTGTCATCATCCATATTTAGGTTTTTCCTTAGTATAAATAATGCCCTCTTTTTATTCCTCTGTTTTACTTTCACCATCGCCGTTTTGTTGTGTCTTTTTTGAGAAGAAAATTTCCTTCATCCGTCCGCCCTTTATCCATTCGCTATGAGTTTGATTGTTGACATAAAGTGTGGTACTCCTCTAGAGACATTTGGTTCCTTCCTTACGACTTACCATATTCCTTTGGAGGTTCGTCCGGAGCTTCCTTCTCGCAGGTGTACGATGCATGAGTGTCTTGATGGGAATATTGGTTTGTATACCCGCTTTTTTGATCTTGCCAATTTTCGTCTGCCTCTGTCTGTTTTCCTTGTTGATTTGATTAGGCACTATCATATTAATATTTCCCATATTTCAGTTCTCGGCACATGCAGGATTTCTCACTTTGAGATCTTGTGTCGTGCTCATGGCATTACACCAACTGTTTCTTTGTTTTGTAGCTTTTATGTTAATTCAAAGTCGAGAGGGTGGTTTTCCTTTAGTAAACGTGATGGTGTTCCCGTACTTTATACTAAGACTCTTGATTCTGTGAAGAATTGGAACGGCTGATTTTTATGGGTTGATTCCTCTGCTTGTCCTGCTTTGTTCCCGTGGCATTCTAATAAGAACATTTTTAAAGATCCTGCTTCTCGCCGTGATGAGTACAATGCTGATTGTAAGATATTAGTTTTCACATACACATCAAAGCATAACACAAAGTGGCGTATAGATGGAATTCTAGAGAGAGAAAGTTAGAGGTTTAGGGAACTTAGTGAGAGAAAGTGAAAGATATTATTATGAGCTCCAACTCTCTACCTTGGGAGGTAGAGAGTATTTATAGTCTTACATTAAACGCCACACATCGGGCTGTGGATCAGGCATACAGTGGGTAAAGACCCGTCCGTCCTCCACGGTGTTACTTAACTAATTACTACTTAACTAAAAAGAACTACGACTACGAGCTTTCTAACGATTACATATACTTGAGGTGACCGACTCTTTAATACATGGAATTTCTAATTCCTAACAATCTCCCCCTAAGGGAGGTCACCTCAATCATGTACCAAAATAACATTGAATACAACTAGATAATACATTAAAAATTGATCTTGCATTATTGATGTAGTCCTTTGCTTCTAATGCTCGTAGTCATTGATTCTTCACATTGCATGTTTGGTTACTCCAAGTGGAGGTCTTTTACTGATCCACGTGATAATAATTTTGAGCCATCATTTGAGATCATCAGCTATCAAAAATCTCTGTGACATCCTTTATGATGTTGTGACTTTAGGACCGACATGCTCACATTCTGGATCATGAAATCTTCTCATCAGAGTAGCGGAAGCTTTAGTTGATTCATGATATTGGCTGCAGCGTAGCAGAAGCATGGAGTGAAAATATCAGAGTCATTGATGCACTAATCATGATTTCCTTTTAGATGAATGTGTTAAGTGAGCATGCGGCTATGGATTGACCGCTTCATTCTGATCAGCTGCAAACGTCGGGTGTACCTGCATACAACAGTTAGCAATAAATCGCACGAAAGTGTCTTTGATCACTTTCGTTGAATTGAGGTACACGGCCCACGGTTCCCCGTTGATCAGTACATGTACTGCCTGTGATCAAGTATAATTCCGAAGAATTTCCTTGACAGGGTTTCGCAGCTGTTCTAGCTGTTCTCAAACCGGAACATCTCAAAGAAGACAACACGGAGTGAGTGAACCAGCGAATTTTAAGTCCACTGATTGATGAAAAGAGATTTGAAAAACAATCGTGTATTGCTCAATAGAAATTGTTTTTGCAATACAACGAAGGTTTTGTTGAAAATCAATTATCAATCATAAAAACACCTTTTGGTTTGAAAAATGAGTACACGGTCGATGTGCCAAAGAAAAGAGTTGTCAAGCACAAAGACTGGTTTTTCAAAGGTATCCGTCAATCCATAACCTGAACCAGGATTGATTCAAGTGATTGAATCGCCCCATTGTTTCTGTTCAGTTGTCACATGGTTGATCTATATAATAGATCTCACATGCCACCTACCAGGAGCTTGTTTGATGTTGGCTCCAGAAGGCTTTCCATCTTCATAGTGAATATGTATACACATCACTCAGATGTTCTGGCAATACCACAAGGATAATGCGTAGGACTCAAGATATAATCTCTCTTTCCACATTGAGTGAAACAGAGAGTCTTCATTGAAAGTGTCCTAATAAGATTTATTGATGATCTCGTGGCTCTAGACTCAATTTGTGCATATTTAGATCCTGTGCCGGAGACTAGGGAGAGGGTCTCCTTCTTCAATATCAACAATCTCTAAGAGAAAGTCGATAGATAATGTCGGTTCCCCGTGAGAATGAAACAAGTCCTTATAAGAGGAACTTGAGTGGTTTGGAAAGTTGAAGTGCAGAGCGTCACTGGGTCCATGACGTCTTGTCTTCAATACCGATGTTACCATCAGTAGCATATGAATTGAACCCGGTTTCTGCCCTAAGGTTGAATAAATGGAGGGCTATTTATTTTCACCCTTTCCTCATTCAATTCTTTTTAATTCTTCAACCCCTTCAGTGCTTACCGAGACTTCATAGCTAGAACCTTGTTGGGTTTATTCCAGTACTAGCTCAGTCTCAGTTTGCACTCTTCCCATATCTCATTTTTCTCCTTTTATCATCATACCTAAGGACTTCTACACTAACTAGTGGATTGTCCCTGGGTAGATCCCTCCGGTTCTGGCGGATCATGGGAACACATACCTAACCTTATCATCCTTATATCACCGTACATAAAGTAAAGTTGGTCGGTCTATTTGGTATTGTTCATCTGCCATTGGAACCAATTGAAAACCATTTGAAAATCAATTCAGATACTTGTGATATATTATCAAAGCATTTTGTACCTGAATTGTTTTTGATATTTTTAGAACGAGAACTCCCCCTCAACATGTGCATCAAGTATTTGAAAAAGTTTTGCACACGGAGGCAAGAGAAAGAAATAACTTCTTTGATTACCATTTTCTAAAAGATATCAACATCACTTCCCACATCAAATCAAGTAGGTATAGCATTTCCGGGAAGGATGAGGTTTCCATGAATTTGCTCCCCCTCAATATGTGCCTCGAGGTTTGAAAAGAGTTTTGCACATACTAGAGGGAACCTGCACATTGGGATGAATGATCACGTTTCAAATCAAAGGTTTAAGGATCGGATTTTAAGACTTTAAACTCCATTGATAAAACATGCATGTATATCTTTTGAAAACAATTTAATGCCAAATAACTTTTTAATTTAATTGAAATCATTCTCCCCCTCAATCAATGACATAGGTTATTGATTGAGAGATAGAGATTTTGACATATAAGTCCTGATGATTATCAAAAATAGAAACCGAGTTATTTTTCAAAGCATTTGGTTTTCAGCAGATAAATGTTTATAGAATCAGAGCATGGAATTTTAAAAGCATGATAAAACATAGCTCTGTTCTTTCTTTTAAAACCGGGTTATTGCCTGAAGATGACAATAAACCATTTCTCTTTCTCTCATTTTTTTTTTTTTTTTTTTTTTTTTTTTTTTTTTTTTTTTTTTTTAAGAATTCGAACAACATCTAAAGTCCCGTGTCATTCTTTGAATGACAGCACAAAGACCGTAGATATTATCGAATATAGAAAAAAAATGACAAATTGGCAATATTTTTTTGAAAATTTTTTCGAATTTTTCATATTTTTATGGATTTTGAAGGTTTTATATTTTTCTATTTTGTTTTTCGAATAAATATATACAAAGAGATAGATGAAGATAGACCTTTACTCCTCGTCTTCCTCCTGAAGACGTTTGAGAGTTTCTGGTTGAAGGCTTTTCAAACCAAGTCGTGGAAGAATAAACTCAAAACGTTCTCTTGGAAGAGCTTTGGTGAAGATGTCTGCTAACTGATATTCAGACCTCACAAAATATAGTTCCACCACACCTTTTTCCACTTGTTCCCTGATGAAATGATGTCGAATGTCGATATGCTTTGCTCTTGAGTGTTGAACGTTGTTGCATGAGAGAGCAATAGCACTTTTATTATCACAGTACAGAGGGATTTTGTTGAGTTCAAAGCCATAGTCAGATAATTGAGATCTCATCCATAAGATTTGAGCACAACAAGATGACATGGCTATGTATTCAGCCTCTGTAGAGGAAATAGAAGTACTCATTTGCTTCTTTGAAGACCAGCTCACAAGCTTATCACCCAAAAACTGAGCACCTCCGGACGTACTTCGACGAGTATCTTGACACCCTGCATGATCTGCATCTGCATATGCTGTTAGTGTCATACCAGTGTCTTTCGGGTACCAAAGTCCCATATTGATGGTTCCTTGGAGATACCGAAAGACCCGTTTAACTGCTTCAAGGTGCTTTTTAGTAGGCTTAGCCTGGTATCTAGCACACATGCAAACATCGAACAAGATGTCTGGTCTACTAGCTGTGAGGTACATCAGGGATCCAATCATACTACGATATTTCGTTTGGTCAATCATGATCCCTGAGTGGTCCTCATCTAGTTTGGTTCGATCAATCATGGGGGTGTCAACAGGGTCACTTGAATTAAATCCAAATTTCTTTAAGATCTCAGTTGCATATTTAGATTGATTTATGAAAATGCCTCCGGGACTTTTTGAAATTTGTAATCCCAAGAAAAATGACATTTGTCCCATCATTGACATTTGAAATTTTGAACTCATTTCATTAGAAAAACGATCACATTCCATTGGGTCTGTCGAGGCAAAAATAATATCATCAACATAAATTTGAACATGAGTTAAATGTTTGCCTGACTTCCTGGTGAACAATGTAGGATCAACTGCTCCTTTGCTGAATCCTGAGTGCAAATAGAAGACTTCTTCCGAGAAATGCCAAATTTCGTTCGAGGTTCCCGTACCATACTATGTGACAGTTTCAAAGAAGATAGTTGGCCTAAGTCGTTTCCTCGTCAACTAGGATGTAACAAGTGGTCCTTCAGTCCGTTTGTAAATTGAGTACAAGTTTAAATACAACTACTATAATAAAAACGGAGCTGTCTGGGTTACCTTACACTAGCAAAAAGATTACTTTACTCAAGTTTTAAAGTTTACAGTTACTACCCTGTTTACAGTAAAAAGAACCCTAATGTTTAAAGTTTTTCAGGGCCTCCGTAAAAGTATTTAGTTAGATTTATACGTTGACTCTAGAATTTCTTTAAACCTAAATTAAGTTCACTGGGACAACTGTGGGGGTACTAACTAGCTTGGTT
>BPTQ01000001.1:107934956-108056376 GCA_019973895.1 Chrysanthemum seticuspe
ACCATTGGAGAAATGCTAGCCATAAAAATTATATGTGCCGTAGGTCCATCATCCACATCAGAGTCGTATGCATCACAGTCAGCGACTTGAAAGGCATTCTGATGATTGTGACCTATCTCCTGAATAGGCTGCTCATCCACATCTGCATCATAGGTCTTGGCATTGCCCTCAGCAAGAAACAACAATTCCTCTTCGTCCAAAGCAGCACCATTGTCCTGAGCTTGTGCCAGCAGCATCTTATCTCTGAAGTAATCAGCATTCTGTGGACGCTTTGGAGATGTGCAGTTCCTTGCAATGTGTCCTTCACCACCACAGTTATAACATTTGATTGGCTTAGCTTGACCTTGGTTACCATTTCTTCCTCGATTCTGGTTGCCAACATAACCTCTCCCAGCTCTACCTCTTCCCTGATCATACTGTCTTTCCTGAACTGGTTGCACCACGATCCTTCCATCTTTAACAGTGGCTTGATTGTGTGGGTTAGATGCTGTTCTGAGGTTGTTGTTGGTTTGTGGGAGAGTATTCATGTTTTGACTAATGAGAAGAGCTAGTTGATTAATGAAGTTACCCACGTGAGCATCAGCATCAGCTAGTTTGAACATAGGATCAGGAATGAGTTTGTGATTACCATTACCCAAGGGTATGACTTGTGATGCTTTGGTTGTGATTCCGATGTTTGAGTAGAAAGCTGTTGAGTCATTAGACGAGCTTGTCTCTCCCTGGTTGGTTTTGAACTGATTGAGAATCAATTTTTCAAACATAGCATGTCTCTCATTCTGAAGGAGGAAGGCATGGAGTTGCTCATAGTTTGTATTCTTCAATCCTTTAGTGAGCTTCACAGCGGTGACAAACTTGTGCCATTCGGGATTCATGTTGTTCACAAATTTTGAGTTCAGCTGAATGTTAGGCATAGTCATTCTGATGTTCCTCATGTCATTCACTAACTTATGAAATCTCACATAGTACTCATAGACATTCTCATCTGGTTTCATCTTGAAGTGCTCAAATTCGTCATTGAGTTGGGATTCTCTGTCTTCCATAGTTAATTCTGAACCTGAGAGAAGCATCTTAACATTATCCCAAACTGCCTTTGTATCAGTGTTATGATTGATCAGCTTGTAGATGTCTTTAGGAAGACCTTGAAGAACAATGTTTGAAGCCCTGATATCTGCATCGAATCTCTTTTTATCCTTATCATCAAGCTCATCATACATCTTAGGTCTGTCCATTCCGTAAACAGGAGTACCATCTTCATTAGTATCAAGTATGTCTCTAGTCGTCTCAACTCGATATGGTCCTTCATCAATGGATTTGAGAATGTTGACACCATTTTCCTTTCCAAGGCAATACAATCTGATTCGTTGAGCCCAAGAATCGTAGTCAGTTCTGTCAAGCATGGGTGGACGAGTATCTGAGCCAGCTGCTTGTACATCTTCGACAACAGTGGAGATGATAGTAGGAACGTTGGTAGACATGTTAACAGATTATACGGGATTTTATAACTCTATGATTAAACCGGGAAATAGATTCTTTCACGGGATTTTACTAAATCAAGAGAAAACCGTAAACAATCACTCAAGTCGCTAGAAGATAATGCACTAAGTCGCTAGAAGATAATGCACTAAGTCGCTAACACTTAATTCGCTACACCACTAAGTCGCTAGAGTCCCAAGTCGCTAGACAAAAGCAAGTCGCTAGGTAGTAACTCGCTAAGCCTCAAGTCGCTAGCAAAATTTTGGCAGCAATTCGCTACTCAAGTTGCTAAAGATACAAGTCGCTAAAGAGCAACTCGCTACAGACCAAGTCGCTATCACCAAGTCGCTACCCGTAGTGGAGAGTCCACTACTTGTACTGTAAATCACTAGATCTAAGTCGCTAGGTTTAGAACTGTAACTCGCTACAAATTTGTAAAGCAAGTCGCTACGAAGAAACTAATCCGTGAGTTAAGTCGCTAGCATGAAAAAACCTCATAAACATCACTTTTCAATCCAAAAACAACCCAACAAAGATGATTTAAGCTTACCAAATGATAACCTACACACTTGTGATGATTCTAAACATAAAAGTACTAACAAAATCCAAAGTTTAACCCGAGAAATCAACCAAATGATGCAAAAACCACTAAACTTTTTCAAACTCAAAAACCACCTAAAACCCACTAGAAATCCAAAGATGTGCAAGATATGATCTAACCATGGCTCTTGATACCAATTGTAAGATATTAGTTTTCACATACACATCAAACCATAACACAAAGTGGCGTATAGATGGAATTCTAGAGAGAGAAAGTTAGAGGTTTAGGGAACTTAGTGAGAGAAAGTGAAAGATATTATTATGAGCTCCAACTCTCTACCTTGGGAGGTAGAGAGTATTTATAGTCTTACATTAAATGCCACACATCGGGCTGTGGATCAGGCATACAGTGGGTAAAGACCCGTCCGTCCTCCACAGTGTTACTTAACTAATTACTACTTAACTAAAAAGAACTACGACTACGAGCTTTCTAACGATTACATACACTTGAGGTGACCGACTCTTTAATACCTGGAATTTCTAATTCCTAACACTGATCATTATGTTGTTCTTGCTGCCAACCCTTATCCTTTTCGGGCGTTCCCTGAGCCTTTTCTTTGCTGGGTTGGCCTGAGCCGCAATTATGCTTTGGGTGAGGACACGTACCCTGAGTTTCTTCATGATGATCAAAGTGGTGAGTTTTGTTTGTGTTTGCTCTTTTTTTTTCTTTTTTTATATGTCCTCTTTACTGTACAGTGATGAGTTAGCCTGAGTATATCCAGTCTCCGAAACCTATGAAGGTTACGTTGACTACGCGTCCACATCATGAAGGGGAGCCTTCTATTATGGAAGTCGATGTTCGTCGTACAGTGCCACTTTTCCCTATTGCACCTCCCCATTTTGAGGGTGAGTTGGAGGCTGAAGTTGATCTTCTTTTTGAGCCAGAAGGTGGTAGTGTTAATACTGGTGGTGGATCATCTCTTGAGGCTACGGGTTCTGATATTGACCCTACTACTTCTGGTCCTTTGTTGAAAAGAAAAGAGGGTCCTTTGCTGAGTGTCCCGGAATCTTCTAGTCCTGCCAAGAGGTTTCATTCTAACTTTCTACCGGGTCCGTCTAGTAGTAACATTCATGTTGATGGCTTTCAGGCCTTATTGGCTAGTAGTGTCTTGGAGGCTGAGTTAGGTTATACGACCCCCCACACTGGGCCTTTCATTACCTCTTCTATCTCCACTACTCCTTAGCGTGAGGTTGGGTTTTATGTTGGCTCTTCCCTCAGGCGTGAGCCTGTTATTGGTTCTCCAGAAAGGTTGGTTATTTCTTCTGATTCTAGTACCTCTACTGTTGGGGCTGAGGTTACTTCTTGTACCAGGTCCAAAAATATTTTGGGTGTCGTTGCTACCACTGTTGCTACAACTGTCTCAGCCGCTATCCCCATATTGAAGAATGTTTCTCCTTTCTTTAGTTAATCCTCCGGCGGAGGGGCTGATCAGGATGCTGAAGATCTCGCTGGTCCTTCCGCTAGTTAGCCTTTGGCTGGTGATGCTCGGGTTTCTATTGGGTTTGATCCTCTGCGATCACAGGAGCGTTATCTTCTGGATTAGAAATTGTCTAACGGATCTCTTCTTGACAATCCCTTAGACTGCCGTAAAGTTGTTGATGGAGTTGCCCCTCCGAGGCTTTTATCTTCACTTCATGAAATGAGTCATGATCATTTGCTTTCAGATTTCAACGTCTTGTCGGCTCGTCATTTGTGCTTTGGTTCTGAGTTACGGATGCGTGCAGAGCGCTATTTGCAAGAGAAGGAGAGGTTATCCACCAGGTGTGGCCTTCATGCTGACGTGAATCATGGGTTGGAGTCCCAATTGGCATGGGTTGAATCTGATGCTTCTGAGATGCTATCTCTTCGTGGCCAAGTATCATCTTTAGGAGTAGCTGACAAAGAAAATGAAGCATTGCGTGCCAAGACTAAAGAGCTGGAGTCTTCTGTTTTTGGTAAGGATGTTGAGCTTGAGCAGTTACGGTGTGCGAACTCTGCTCTTGAATCCCGCAACACTTAACTTGTTAGATAGGTTTTCTCTTTTGTTCTGTCTTCTTCTTCCTTCCGCTCCCCGCCTCTTTTTTTATATATATTACCTTCAACATTTGTCATTTTCAGGTACAAGTTTTGGAAGGTGAATGTTCGGACCTCCGCCCTCGTGTTTTGGAACTTGTTTGTTTAAGGGAGCTCTTTACGAAGGTTGTCCTGTATTTAGAAGAGAAGCTTCACCCGTGTTTGCTTGCCGCTATGCCGGTTCGCCGTTGGTTCTTGTCCGAAGGTTTCAAGATTGTCGTGTCTGAGTGTTGGTGTTCACAAGGTTACCTTGATGCACTGAGTGATGCCATTAGCTGTGATGTTGATAAAGGAATGCAAGATGGGCTTCTCGCCGGGCATTTTCATGGTACGGCTGGTACATCTCTTTCCCGTGTTGAGGCCCTTAACCCTTCTTCTGAGGCTGATTATGAAAACGCTCTTCAAGTGCTCCGCGGTGTCCAGTTCCCTTTGTTATCCTCACTAGAGGCTCTTAAGGATTCTGCTATTGAGGATGTCATGCATTTACTTCATCCTGAGGTATCCTCTGTTGACCCGTCCACCCTTAATAGAAAGTTTTACTTGGAGCAGCTGACCATTTCTACTAAGCATTTTAGGAGTCGCTCGGTGAGTGAGTCTCCTCTTTCTGCTTTGATCAAAGGTTGTTTTGATAGAGCGAAAAAAGCAAGGGAAGGTTCTCTGCATGATTGGTTGGCTCTTGCATATACTTGGTATTCCTTGATTAGTCCTTCATCTGTGGAATCTTTAGTGGAATCAGTTCGTGTGTCTGTCTCTGAAGCATCGAACGTACTTGAGCATGGTGGCGATGCAAGTGGCCTAGGTGCGGATGTCTGTGGGCAGTCTGGGACTGACCCATTTGCAAACCCTTCCGGCCAAGTGTAGTTTGTTGTAATGATACTCTATGTTTCCTATTTTGTGGCCTGCCGAAGCGCGACACTTTTGTTTCTGTAGACAGTCTATCATATGCATATTTTGTTGTTTCGAAACTTTTTAGTGTTTTGCTATATAATCTTCACACTGGTGTGCGTATTATAATAGTCTTTTTTGAATACTTGTGGGTTATTCGCCCGATACTGGACTTGCAACATCTCTTACGTATCTTGAGTTAATTTGGAGGTTACTCAGCCTTTTGTTATTCGGAATAACGTTGTGTGGGTCGAGCCCACATGTATGCGCGTCTTACTTACATATGTTAATATTTTTCTTGTTTAAAGTAAATGATCAGGAGTTTTTAAAGTAAATGCTGGTAAAGGTAGCTAAGCCTCACCTTTTTTCATTCAATCATAAAAACATTACAACATATAAAAAGATAGATTGTGACATTAACCCTTCTTCACGGAATCCGCGAGGGACGGGTTGCTTACACTTGATGTATGTAACATCTCTTAAGATTGCAAACATTCCATGTCCATGGGATTGGATTTCCTGCACTGTCCTTCAGCTTGTATGCGCCTTTTCTTAGAGCTTCTGTGACTTCGTAGGGTCCTTCCCATTTGGGTCCTAGTTTCCCTCCTTCTTCGGCATGGCTTGCGTCATTGTTGCGGTATACTAAGTCTCCTGGTTTGAAACATGTATTGCGGTCTCTTGAGTTATACTATTTCTCCATTTTTTCCTTGGTTTTTTCTTCACGTATTGCTGCTTGTTCCTTTCTTTCTTCAAGGAGGTCTAAGTTCATTTCCAATGCTTCGTCATTTTCTTCCATGTTAGCTTCTGATGTCCTCCATGTAGGCATCCCTATCTCAGCTGGGATGACAGCTTCTGTTCCATATGTTAATGAGAATGGAGTGTCTCCATTGCTAGATTTAATCATTGTGCGGTGTGCCCATAGGACGTGCGACAGCTCATCTAGCCAATTCTTGCTTCTTTCTTCCAACCGAGCCTTTATTCCTTCTCCTAGACTTCTGTTTGCTCTTTCTACCTGTCCATTTGCTTGTGGGTGTTTAACTGAAGCAAAGTGTTGCTTTATATTCATTTTTTCACACCATTCCTTAAATGGGCTGTCTCGGAATTGTTTTCCGTTGTCGGATATTATTTCTCCGGGGAGTCTGAATCTACATACGATATTTTCCCACTCGAATTTTTTGATCTGGTTTCCAGTGATGGTGGCGACTGGCTTTGCTTCTATCCATTTTGTGAAGTAGTCTATTGCTACTATGAGGAATCTGACTTTCCCAGGCCCTTCCGCCAAAGGTCCTGTGATGTCAATTCCCCATTTGTAGAATGGCCATGCGGAAGTGATAGGCGTTAGCTTTTCTTGCGGGTGTTTTGGAACTGGCCTATGCACTTGACAGTTTTTGCACCCTTGGATTAGCTTCCGGGCGTCGTCATGCATGGTGGGCCAGTAGTATCCGGTACGCAAGGCTCTGGCCACTACGGACCTTGTTCCCGGTTGCATGCTGCAAGACCCTTCATGAATTTCCCTTAATACATAGTTAGCTTGGAGGGGTCCTACGCACCGTAGCCATGGTCCAAGAAAAGATTTCTTATAAAGTACTCCATTGACTACTGCAAATCTTTGTGATTTTCTTTTAATTTCTCGCGCTTTCTCTTTCTCGGCCAGGAGTATTTCTTTTGCCAGGTACTCATATTTCGGGGTCATCCATGTGTACCCTTCTTCTTCCGTGATTTCCACCAGCGGTGTCTCCTCTATTGACTTTTGGCTGAGCTCTTCTACCAGTACTTGCTTTTTTAGATGCGCGAAGCCGGTAGAAGCCATTTTGCTTAGGGCGTCTGCCTTTTTGTTTTCACTTCTGGGCACTTGATTGATTGAGAACATCCGGAAGTTTTTCAGAAGTTCATTTACTTTCTCTAGGTATTGGATCATTCCTGATTGTTTTGCAATGTACGTCCCATTGAATTGGTTTGCCACCAGTTTTGAGTGTACGTTAATTCTTGACTCCCATTTGTTCTGCTATCCGTAACCCAGCTATTAAGGCTTCATATTCAGCTTCGTTGTTTGTTGTATTGAAACCGAACCTTAAAGCATAAGTGAACTCCGTCCCATGAGGGTCTGTCAGTATTAGGCCCACTCCGCAACTGTCTATGCAAGATGAGCTATCTGTGAATAGGATCCATGGTTGCGGAAGTTCCTCCTCTTCCATTGGCTCGTCTTCTTCATCATCCTTTGGACGTTCTACTATGA
This sequence comes from Chrysanthemum seticuspe, assembly GCA_019973895.1. Classification (NCBI taxonomy): domain Eukaryota; kingdom Viridiplantae; phylum Streptophyta; class Magnoliopsida; order Asterales; family Asteraceae; genus Chrysanthemum; species Chrysanthemum seticuspe. The sequence goes on from BPTQ01000001.1 coordinate 107,942,204, forward strand.
AATATGCTAGAATCTGTCCTTTGATGGTTGTTCTTGGTCTGTATTGTATGTCATACTCTCCCAACTCGATGCTCCATTTTTGCAATCTACCTGCAACTTCTGGTTTTGACAGTATTTGTTTTATTGGCTGGTCTGTGATGACTACTACCGTATGCGCTTGAAAATATCTCTTTAGGCCTTTCGTAGCGTGAACCAGAGATAATACCAGCTTTTCCATTGGTGTGTAGTTTATTTTTGGTCCTCGCAGGGCTCGGCTCACAAAGTATATTGGTGTTTGCTTGCCTTCCCTATCATCGGGACTGCACAGACCGCTTCTTTAACTGCTGCCAGGTATATTATGAGTTCCTCTTTTTCTTGAGGTGCGGTGAGGGTGGGGAGGTTTGCTATCATATTTTTCATCTGCCTAAAAGCTTCATCCGCCTCCTTTGTCCACTGAAAGTCACTCTTTTTTGTACACTTCTTGAGTGTTTTAAAGAAGGGTAGTGACTTTTTAGCAGATTTAGCCAAGAATCTATTCAAACTTGCTAGCTTCCCATTTAGTCTTTGAACGTCCTTGAGGCATTTCGGAGATGGGAGGTTTAGTACGGCTTCCGCTTTGTCTGGCATACTTTTATTCCTTTAGTGTTTACGGTGTACCCTAAGAACATACCCTCTTCTATTCTGAAAGTGCACTTCTTGGGATTTAGCTTCATGTTTATTTCTCTTAATGTTTTGAAAGTTTCCGCTATGTCCCTTTGTATTTCTTCCTCCGAGCGGCTTTTGATCACTAGGTCATCTACATATACTTCTAGATTTCTACCAATTTACTTGTGGAAAGCTTTGTCTACTAGCCGTTGGTATGTCGCTCCTGCGTTTTTTAGTCCAAATGGCATTTTGGTGTAGCAGAATATTCCTTGATTTGTGATGAAGGCTGTTTTTTCCTCATCTTCTTTTGCCATATGGATTTGGTGGTAGCCTTTGTATGTATCCAGGAAACATTTGAAAGGGTATCCGCAGAGTGATTCAACCTTCCAATCTATCTCTGGTAACGGGTAACCGTCTTTCAGACAGGCTTTATTGAGATCCTTGAAGTCAACGCACATTCTCTAGCTTCCGTCGTGCTTTGTCACCATCACCGGGTTAGCTAACCAACTATGGTAATGTACTTCTTTCATGATTCCTGCATCCACAAGCTTTTCTACCTCTTCTTGTATCGCCTTGTTTCTTTCTGGTGCTTGGCCTTTTTTCTTTTGCCTTATAGGAGTGTACCATTCTCGTATGTTTAAGTTGTGCTTTGCTATGTGTCTTGGGACACCCGTCATGTCTGCCGGACACCAGGCGAATATATCCAAGTTCTACTTCAGCAGGTCGCATAACTTCTTACGTCCTTCAACTGATATGGTTGATCCAATGGCTATTGTTTGCTCTGGATGTTCCGGATGTATTTCCACGTGTATTCATTTTTCCATTTGTTTTTTCGTCGCGGCTTTTGGCGTTGGTTCGGAAACCATAGTACATTCCAACGAGACCATCCTGCTACTACGAATCGTGAGCACTCCGCCTTCTACCAAGATTTTCATCATTCCATGAACTGTTGAAGGCACGGCCTGCAGTTTTCGCACCCCTGGCCTTCCTATAATCCCGTTATATGGCGATTGGGACCTTACATTCACGAAGTTCATCCATGCTGATGCTGAATGTTCATCATCGCCCATTTTAGTTAGCAACGATATCTGCCCGATCGGCCATATTACTTTCCTGCTAAATCCAATAAGGGGGTTGTGGCAGGCATCATTTGCCTTCTTATTTCGGGCCGGAGCCTCTCGAAGCAATGCTCGTATAGGATTTCTAATGCGGAGCCTCCATCGACATACATTAGGTGTATGAAGTGTCTGCTTATCTCTGCCTCAATGACCATTGGCCCGTCATTCCCTTCTTCTTCAGCGAGTGACAAAATGAGATGTTCTGATTTGGGGAAAAGCTTTGTGTAATTTTTTGTTGTATCGCCCGCTGCTGAGATCGTACCATCAGGATTGCGAGAGGCTTATCTTTTCCTGACGTTTCCCCTTTTTTAGGCACTTTGGACTGGTCCTTGCCACAATTTTGTTTAAGTTCCTTTATCACGTTTGACAGCTTTCCGGTTCTCAGCAGTTCTTCTATCTGCCTTTTCAGGTGCATGCATTCATCCGTGTTGTGTCCTACTTCTCTGTGGAACTCACAATATTTGTTGGCATTCCTTTTCTCAACCGGTGTAAGCATTGGTGGAGGAGTTTTAAATTTCGCCTTTTCCAACGCCAATATTTCTTTGGGTGTCTTGGAAAGGAGGGTAAACCTATCTTGCTTCCTCTTCGTCCGAAGTTGATTTATGTACCCTCTCTTGAAGCCCTTCTTCTGCCCGAATTCATGCGACTTCCATTGTACTTGGGGTAGCGATCTCTTTTTTTTGTGATTGCCTGTGGCTACTTCCCCACAGAGGAAAGATGCGGTAACCCTCATCATCTCGTCTACCGATTTGGGTATATTATCATGTAAACTTTTAATTAACTCGGGGTTGGTGATTCCATGCATGAAACTGGAAACCTTCATGACTTTCGGAGCTCCTTTGACATCCCTGCTTTCCACCTTGAACCTTTTCACAAAGTCTTCTGTGGTTTCTCCCTCTTTCTGTTTGATGTGATGGAGTTCCACAGAATCCTTTATGCACTTCTTTTGCTGAAGGAAATTTGATAGGAAAACCTCTTTCAGCTCATCATAACTGTCTACCGATTCCGGTGGGAGATCATCAAACCACACCCTAGCGGATCCAGTGAGTGTGGAGTTGAACATGTGGCACCATGTTGGCATGGCCAAGCATTTTACCTTCGCCGCTGCTTGAAAAATCTTCAAGTGGTCTTCCGGGTCTTCACTTCCGTCGTATGTCTTCACATTAGTAGGCATTCGTGTCTTCTTAGGCATGTTGAAATAGCGAATGCGTGGAGTGAACTGGTCAGTCTCCTTGCACACCCATGTCCTAGCTAAGTCGTCGTCCTCAACATCCGACTTTTGCCTCTTTGATCCGGAACCCCAGCGTTCGTCTTCGTTGTCTTCGCTTCCGGAGAGCCGATAAGTCTTTCGTGAGTATGTTCTGCTACCTTCGTATTCTCTGGAGTAGGGTTCCATTCTTTGCAAATAAGAGTCATGGTGAGTGCCTCCGCCCTCTTTTTCAGATCCGCGATGGCTGGTTCTCTTTTGGCTTCTGGAGCACACGAAGATACTTTTTTCTCTGCCCCCGAGCCTATCGAACATGCTTTTGCGCAGCCTTCTGAACACCTCCTCTTTTTCAGCGGTTTTCTTTCGCTGTGACCTGGACCGGCTGCGCCTCGGCTCAGAGTTATCTCTCATGTTCCGGCACTTTCGAGATTCGATCTTCTTTCTCAGATCCTTCCTCTGCATCTGCTTTCCGGATTCGGACTGTTGTGATGCTTCGCTAAAATCTAACCGAGTTTTTAGTGTTTCTCTAGCTTTGATTCTCCCTTCTTGTTTCCGAACTTTCTCTGTCACAATGGGTAAGATCTGTTCGTAGTACTTGTCGCAGTACTTTTTGATGGTTGCACTGGATGCGGGCCCATCATACTCTTCCAGATCTATCGCATTTTTCTTTCCCGCCTTTTTCCGCACCACAGACATGGGAGCGGGTGTTGGGTCAGAGCGAGCTCTTTTGGTAAGCATTTTTTTTCTCGGAATGCAGTTGTGTACTGGGTCCCACGGATGGCGCCAACTTGTTAGTACAAAAAGTGTGACGGGTTGTAATGGGTATGAATACAGCCTGCCGGACTGGGCCAACAAGCTTCTAAGGGGCTGATCTTGTACTAATCCAAGTAGTTTGAATGATTTCCCTGCACAAGAAGAGTAAACCGTTAGTCTTATCATGGGTAAGTACACATTCTTGAGAGGGAAATACGAGTATGTGTGTGTAATTATGAGAGAGAAAGTTGTACCTTGTATGGGGATTAGAGCCCCTTTATAGGCGAGGTTTACCGCTAGGGTTTCCTAGATACTCGCATATAGTGGTTAGTTGCCGGACCCAGGCCCTTGGCGGACAAGGTTTCGTGTCAATCGTGGATGCGGACATAAGATACCTTCAGCGGCCGATGGTACAGCCCGCCATGTGTCTTGCGTGCATCTTGAGGTCTAGACCATAGCCAATTTCGTTGTTGGGCTTACTGTTGGCCCAGGGTTTGTAGTTATTTTATGGTTATTGGGCCTGATCCCAGCATGTGTATAGTGTGTATTGGGCCTAGTGGGCCTGTTATACATAATATACGTCATCAGTGGGGAAAAAAGAGGAAGAAAAATTGAGTAATGACTCTTGGAGTAATTATTGGCCTCAAGATGAAAATAAGCAAAATGGATTGACTAATTGCATGAGCAACCAAGTTCAAGAGTGGTTTGATGAACATGAACCAATAGAAGAAAATACGGATGGTGACATAAGATACTTGGAAGATTATTTAATCTCAAATGACGCACCATGCTATGCTAATTGATAAGGATTTAAAACATACATTTTTAGGGGGATATTTAAGCCCTAAATCAACACATTTTATATTCGTTACTACTTAAAATCGTTCCTTTTCATATTTTAGGTCTTTTGGTAGCAAAATGCTGGAATGAAGCACATTTGGACAAAAAGGAGCGAAAACATGAAGAAAAGGGCAAAGTAAAGATCGAAGGCACTCCAGCACACCTGACGACGTTCCAACCAAAGGGCGACACCGTCCCTTTATATAAGACTTGATCAAAAGTGCACACGATGGCTCAGCGGAAATTCTGGTCCTAAAGCCTGACGGCGTCACGCCTAAACTCTGGAGTGCGTCACTCACAAATTCTACAGCAGACGCCCAAGAACCAAGACTCAGACGACATCCTGCATGAATACTGACGGTGTCACACTCCTCAAATGACGTCATCCCAACAATGACGTGGCCCAAACGAAACCCTAATGACGGCGACCTGATGGCGTCAATAGCAAAAGGTGACACCGTCGCGATTCTAAATCTATATATAGAATTTGATTTTTCTGTATTTTAGGAGGTAGAAATTTGGAGAGCAAACCCTAATACAATTGTAGTCCGATTTGGACAGTAGTCTAGGGTCTCATACCCTATTTTACATCACAAGATAAGTTTGTTTATCCAATTTATCATTATGTCTTAACATGAGTAGCTAAATTATTCTTGTGTTTTCTAAGATCTATGAGACCTAGTTATTAATTATTGTTAGTTTGTCTCTTTTCTTAATTGGTAGGCGCTAGATTAAGGAAAACTAGCTTCTTCTTTCATTGTTGCTAGCTTGAACTTCTTAAATAGCAAAAACGCCTTTGAGTTCACTTAGGCCATTCGTTGTGTTTATTGCGTGAATTTTAGCTAGAATAATAGAGTATTCGGGGGAGATACCATTGTACTTGCCGATCCCGGGTAGTCTAGAGGAGAGTTGCAATTCACAGAACTAGGGAATTAGGCACCACCCTATGACCAAACAAAATACAACGCATCAATTAAGATAAAAGAAGTGACAATTCAACCGACCAATAAGAGATAACTAGGGAGTAATAGCATCTAAGTGAACACATCTTTAATCATCATAGGAGCGCATCTATAATTAGCATAATCTATCCATTAGTTAATTAGTTTAGTAATTAGTAAAAGTAGTAAAATCGGTAGAAGTACCACCCCTCAATCTTATACCCCGAAATATTTACCTTTTCTTTCTTAAAAAAACATAAAAAGATTAAAAAGAATCTCCCTCAATCCACCTTCTCGTCATATATCTCTGTCTAGCATTCCTATTCCCCTAGAGAAGGAAATCAATCCCCTGGGCTTATCACATACTACACTACAATGATTAGGTTCACTGCCTAGAGGGTTGAAAACTTGCTCGTAGAAAAGGAGGTTTTCTCGACCCCGAACTCTGCTATCAAGTTTTTGGCTCCGCTGCCAGGGAATAGAATAGCTAGTTATATTTCTATCTCGTTTAGGTCTACTCGCTTGATGGGTGGTAGCTCGAGTCTGAAAGCTACCAGGCTAATTCTTGCTAATATCGTATATAGTCCAATATATCTTAAGTTTGACATTTCTAATTTCCTCAAACGAATCATACCTTACAGTAACGAGGCTCTCGACAAAACCTTAATCCTAGCATGAAATTTTGAAAGTTAATGCTTACATCTGTGTAACCTTTCTGGTGATTATGTGTGGCCTAATATTGCGGGGCCAGTTGGAGGCATTACGGGAGTGAATCTTGTATAGATTCCTAACAAGGATTTCGTGATCGGTAAGCTAAAATGTTGCAAAGTCAAATATGCCGCAAGTATGTTTCTGGACAATGCTTTGTCATGGTAATAATGTTGTTGATAAATCTATTAGTATTGAGAATACTCACAAGATTGCTTGGACTAAGTTGAAGAAATTATAATCAATAATTATTGAGCCTCTGGGATCTCCTATAAACCCCCACGATATGGTAAAAGGAGGATATTAGGGGAAGCAGTGAGTGAAGATTCCCCTACAGAGAGCCGGATGGTCTTCAAAATGAGGTACAAGAAACGAAGGTGAAGTTTCCTTGATGTTAGTGGTGTTGATATCACAACTTATATTCGTCGCTTTAAAGAGTTGGCATTAGTGTTCCCAGTGATGGTCTCAACCAATGAGAAGTTATGGGAATAGTTCATCTGAGAACTTCGACTCAGTATTCAAGAGAACGTAACTTTGTTTGATCAGTCACACTGGATGAAACAATTCAGATGTCTCACAACCTAGTAGATCAAATTGTGCGGGCTTAGACTGCTCAAGGATCTAACAACAGCAAAAATAACAACAGTAACGCCAATAGGAACAAATGGTAATGGGATATGAAGAGTGAAGACATTTTGAGAAATAATGTCCCCAAAATAAAGGCCAACAAATCGGAGGAGCTCATGGGAGTGCTTATTTGATAGATGATGGGATATCGCACCTATTTTGTTTGTTCGATATTGAACTAAGTCCATTAGTTCAAGAGTGTAACAATTTCGTTATCTCAACAATATGGAATACTTAGACTTATGCGACTCGCACATAATCAAGTCCGTGGCAACGAAATTCTGTTCTTGAAACATCTGATTCCATCAGTTCGGGTTTCAAGTAACGTTAACCAAATTCGTTAGCTCAACAAATGATTCATGTTTTTAAGAATTTGTAACAGCAAAAGTGATAACTTAAGAATGAAATTAGGTTATTCGAATGAGGTCTTAAGATTTTTGCTGAGTGGTTAGACACTATCGTGTTTTCTAGATCTTTTCAAAGAATACTAGTGATTCTCGAGTTCGAGTTCATACTCATGTCATATCGGATACAAATAAGCCAACTCATTTATAATTTATTACTTACATAAAGAAGTGTCCCAATCTATGTAAGTAAGAAATTAAACTTGTGGTTCGGCGATTTACAATTTATTTATTTAAGTGAAAAGGCGTCCCAGGCCATTTAAATAAGGATATTCCAAATCATCCTACTTAAGAATTTCTGACACAACACTCATACTTAATTGATGCGTTACAAGGCGATATATTATGAGACGTCGTATGTGTTCAGAGAGTATGGAATGAATGTTCACACTCATCTTCGAAGACGAGGAGTAAAATAGTCAGATAAAATCGACATAGCGTTTAAAAGAGTCGGTGAGTTCATAGTTATGAAATAGTTTTCTCACAATGTTTGAGAAATAGATAAAACTATTGTGTATCTCTTAATGTCTGAGATATATTTAGCCCAATTGTGTATCTCACAATGTCTGATATATATCTAAGTCAACTGTGTATCTCACGATTTTTGAGATATATCTAAGTCAATTGTGTATCTCATGATGTTTGAGATATAAGGAAGACCATTGTATACTTACAATGTCTTAATAATAGTGAGATCATTGTATCAACTACAATGTCTAAGAAATTTTCGTATATCACAAAAATGTATATGATCGGAAATATCTAGTTGTGCCATAATGCCTTGAATAGGCATACACAATCATATTTTGTCAATCATTTATAATAATAATACAGTATTGTGTTAAGGAGTAGGCATGGCGAACATAATGTTAAAGACATCAATGAGTGATACGGGTTAAATGTAAGATGTAGTTATAGTCTAAGTTCATATGCAACCTGGTTCTCTATAACTGAGGCTCTGATACCAAACTGTAACACCCTCAAAATTATCGCAACGGAAGATTGTGTCACTGGGGTATTACTTCATAGTTCACAAAACAAGTTACAGAAAACGACTCTAAATGGACGTTTTGAAATAAATTATCATTCGATTAAAATATCAGAGTTTACAAACATGTCCCACAAGTTTGTACAATCATAAAAAGTACAACATAAAAGTTGTAATATTTTTTGAATGATAATATATGCATTGTCTTCAAAATGTTTTCCGTGAGCCTTCACATGCCATGCAAGCTAATTTCTTTCAAACCTGAGATAAACATGCTAAAAAGTGTCAACACAAAGGTTGAGTGAGTTCATAGGTTTGTAAGTAAAACAATTTGCTCACAAGATTTCCAGTTAAACATAAAGTGGGTTACGTTGTTATACACCCATAGTGCGTTTGATTGCCTAACCAGTCAATACAAACGATAGGAACCGCATAGGTTTGAAAACAGTAGTGGACAATATAGTTCGTAGTATAACTGCAATGTGCGCAATTATCTTCTTGATAGTTATTATTGCTCTAAGCTCATGGCACTCACGACTGACTGTGTATATATATCAATGTACGATATATATATTAAGTAAGTTGCCCCGTGTAGGTATTATGCCCTATACCTAGAAATTCAAATATAGTGCGTTTGGTTACCTATCCCGGCTAACACAAACAGGATTCGTCAATCCAGATAGGCCTATCCACAATATTTGCGCTCACTTACGACAATAAGTGATTAGTGGTCCATGATGTGGGGACTTTGGCATAAACAACTTAGGCATGCAATAATACAGTCAAGGCATTCAGTTTGCAAGTAATTGACCATAATCAAAACATTAGCATGTAATAAAAGCAGTAGCATGTATCTCCCCCAAAAGAGTTTATAAAACAGTTAAACAAAAGCTGGGGCTATGAACTAACCTTGTAGATAAGCAATAGGTTTTGACGATATAAAGTGTATATCGAGAAGTCGCGATCTTTAACGAAAACCTTAAAATATAGTAGTCGCGTCTCAGATATATAAAGAAAAAGTACAAAATAACTTTTATAAAAGTATTTATATACTTTTGACGTTGTACATATTTTTGTAGGTTTACAAAAATATGAGAGTTGGATTTTTATCAAAAATATTAACAAGCCTTAGAGATAATTCATTCTTAGGTTGGGCAAAGATCCAATCTAATGAACAAGACTCAAAAACAAGTTTCGGGTCATCTAACCCAAGCTAGCCGTGCGGCTATACTATGGTTAAACAACTTTGAGACAACAAAAAAAGCCATAGCTGTGGAAAACTAGAAGGGGGGTTTGAATAGTTTTACCGATTAAAATTTCGTTTTAAAATATTTAGATCGACTTATGTTAATCTATTTGGATGTGTATGTTGGACATTGATAGATAGATATATAAATGTGTAATGAATGATAAAGATTAAGAAGCACACAACCACGACACGAGTATTTATAGTGGTTCGGCTACAAGGACACCTTCCTTGCCCTACTCCACTCCTCGAGTTACCTACTCGAGAGTTCGTAATCACTACACGACACTAACTCCTTATGGCGGAGAAGCCTTCACAACATCGCCTACTCTTTTTTTGGTACTAGGCTAACCACCGGGTTCTTTCACAAGGTAGAACCAGACCTATCACAACGTCGCGTACCCTTTATCCGGTACTAGGCTAATACCGAGTTCCATTACGATGGAGGAACTACTACCCAACACTATATAACACCTAACCCCAAAGGAGACCAACTCCTTATAACAACACCATCAAGGATATCAATATCCTTGGATACAACATATCTCTATTTGTATATCGATGCACCTCATCGAGTATACAACCTTGGCATCCTTCACTAATGTCACTTGACTTGACTTCTAGGCATCTTTCACTAATGCCCTTGACATGGACGTTTGGCACCTTTCACTAATGCCTTCGTCTTGACTCCTTTAGCATTCTTCACTAATGCCTATGACACGGACATTTAGCACCTTTCACTAATGCTTTCGTCTTGACTCTTTCGGCATCCTTCACTAATGCCTTGGACACAACACCTCTATTGAGGTAGAAAGAAGTGTCAATAAGAGAACCTCAGTAGTCTTGATGATGACAAAGCATGGTAACTCATGGACTTGAGCTTGCTCGACTTCAAGAGGTGGTGATCTCGCCTTTAAGAGAAACCTAGAGAATCACATAAAAACAAAAGACAAACTACATAGAGAGATCCTTAAGATATGAGGTTAGAAGGTTACAATACTTGGGGAAAGTATGTGTGGGAGTGGCAACCCAAAAGGAAGAAATGGCTCACTATTTATAGAGGAAAAACAGCTACTATTCCATGGATCCCACGGATCCCTCACTTGAGGGATCCGTCCAGTGTATTACTGGGAACCGTAGGACGCTCCCTTTTGCCCATGGGTTTTGGGTCATGGGTCATGGGTTATGGATCATGGGTATCCAAGTAGATACAATGTATCTACAAGATGCAATGCATCTAGTCCATGGGTCATGGGTTAAAACCATGGGTCATGGATAATATCCATATATGACTTAAGCATGATGTCATGCAATGGGTTATGGGTCATGCTCCATGGGTATGGGTCATGGAATTTGGGTTATACCCAACTACATTCAATGTATTTGGTCAATAGGTCAAATACTTAAGTTTCTACCCATTTATATTACCCATTATAATACATACTAGTTATGTATATATTTACCCAATATGTAAAGACTAGTTGTTGTACATATGTATTAATAAATCATAAAATCACTTATACATGTTTTAGTGTGTTAGGTCACCATATTTGTAACACAAGCATCAATATGTAGAAATAGAGAAGAGATAGTGATCGGTTGAACAAATACAAACACACACACACGTATAAATGAGGAAAGGTTATGCGTAGGAGTGAAAGAGTGAATGAATTGAACAACCAACCCTCAAGTGAGGGTATTACAAAGGTATTTATAGGAGAGGGAGCTAGGGCAACACTCCTAGTCCCTTCCTTTCCTTATTGGACTTGGGCCAAGGCTTATGGGCCTTCTACATAAGCCTTAGCTTAATAACAAACATAAAGGCCATATTAAGCTATAAATTACATATGAATCACTAACACTTGAAATATAGTTTAGGAGTGATTCCAACAATCTCCCCCTAAGTGATAGTGATGAATTAAAGAGTGATAAACATTGTAGGTGTTGATGTAATAGTAGCTTTGACGTCTTCTGACATTCTTCTTTATTGTGAGAAGGAGTATCTTGATTCGAACAATCTCCCCAGTGTAGAGAAATTGTTTCCTTTGAAGAGTTCTGCTTTGACGTCATCTTTTTCTTTGTTCTTTAGTTCTTTCTTCTTTGTGGTGAAAGTGATAGTATGTTGTTGTTGTCTGCATCAGGTCTGCTTCGTTGCTCCAGTGTCTCCACGTCTTTCTCCAACATGCTCACACACTCTTTATCGTTGGATTACAGTACTTATGAAGTTCTCTTTGTCGTTAAACTTTGTAGATTCTTTGATTTGACGAAGAATCATTCTGACTTTTGTGTTGACTTTTGAGAGAACTTGCATTAGTGATGATGTTGGTATGAACATGTGAAGAATCTGCACGATCAGTCCGCTCCAGAGCTTCCATAAGAGGAAAACATACACACAGTTAGTAATAAGAGGATTTCGGCACTTACAAGTTTAAATTTCGAGGGTTTTAACAGCATAGTGTGAAAACACATCTCTAATTCTTACAAATGCCGTTCCTGAACTGGAGTCCGAAAAGTGAGATAACACGATGTACCGAAGTACATCTACAGTTCAGATGAGTCGCTGAGGTACACCGAAGCATCACCTCACGACTGTAGACCGTTTGAGACACACTAAGCGTAATCCACGGGGAGTTACCGAAGTGACCTGCTGTCAGGGCTGTTTGATGTTGTCCCTGGCAGGAGTTTCCATTCAATCACTGAGGATCACATATGTGAACCTCTCATAAATGTTCTCGACAGATTTCTAAGATCTGTGAAGGACACGATAATATATCACTTTCGTTCTTATTGTTGAACGACAAGCGATGAATTGTCAAGTGTACCTAAGAGATCTTTTGATGAATCTCGTGGCTCTAGACTCAATAGTGCACTTTGGTTTTCCTGAGCGGAGACTAGGGAGAGGGTCTCCTTCTTCAATACCAGCAATCTCTAAGAGAAAGCGGATAGTTTACGTAGGGTTCCCTGTGAGAATGAAACAAGCTTCTGTTGGGAGAAACTTGAGTGGCTAAGAAGGTTTAGTGCATGCGTCACTGGGTCCATGACGACTTTTAATCTTCAATACCGGTGTCACTAAGTGACAACCAGTAGCATATGAATTGAACCCGGTGTCTGCCCCAAGTTGAATAATCTGGAGGGCTATTTCTTTTCACCCTTTTCTTTGCTTTTCTTTTTAATTCTTCAACTCCTTCTTTCTCCGATTCTCATTTTCTCCTTTTTATAATCATACCTAAGGACTTCTAAGTACTAACTATTTGTGATGTCCTTGGGTAAATCCCTCCGGCTCTGGCGGATCATAGGACGGTTATTCCTAACCTTAGTCACCTTATAACTCCATGACTAACCTATGTTGCCATAAAACCATTTTCTTGAAAATCTCTCAAAGTGGTTATGATTGAAAAACATTTTGTACCACTGTAAGAGTTTGATCATTTGCAGAAATACTCCCCCTCCACAGGTGCTTAAGTGTTTAGACAGAAATCTGCACGGTGAGAGAAGAGTGCGCACTTTTGAATTGATTGACTCAAGATAGACAATTCCCCGAGGGACACGGTTACGTTGCATAGTTAAAGAGCTACATTGTCAGTTTCTAGGTGACAACTAGCTCTAATAACTACCTTGAAAGTGTGGACAAACCTCGAAAGGTTGTCAAACCCGTCAAAGTTCATGTCTATCAAGAGCTTCTCGAATAGGTACAATTTACTTGGATAAGTCTTTGGAAGACAAATCTTTTCAATGTATGATTGTTCAGATCCCGTCAATTCATGGGTTAAGTCTTTTTACATGACGATTCAATAGCAAATCAACATATTTCTTATCACAATAATTTTCTCCCCCTCAAAAATGGCATATAAATGTTATTTTTGATAACGTTTTGATATTAAATATGACCATTTTGAGTTTTGTGGGAAGATTATCACGAAGAACGATTTTGTGAACAAAGTTTTTAGCAAATACTCCCCCTCAACAAGTAATACTAACTTTTGAGGTTTTGAAAACGTAAGGGGAAGTACTTGTTCTTTTGAGAAAAACTTTGAAAAATGAAAGTTTTGATAAGTTTTACTCAAAAGTAAGAAGCTTTCGCTCCTTTTATAGGATTGTGGCACTGAAGCATACCATAAGGTCCTTTCATTACAAGAACGGGTTGTACACTGTTATGTGTGCACAAGCCATTGTCATTATAAAATCACACATCCAAATTAATATGAAATTGAAATAGTTTAAGGGGTACTAGGTAGTCCATCAATCTTTCCAGGAATGCGAACAGGGTGTTGATAGCCTGTGAGAGTAATCCTGGGACGACCACCTACAAAGCTCTCCAGTGTTCTGAACTGGTCCCTTCTGTACAACCTTTCATCTATCTGAGTGATGATCCTCTTAACATCCCGTCTGTCCTTAGAATTCCATCGCTTTGGAGACCCAATGCCTTTATGTATCTCCTTTAACCGATAAGCTAAGCCGTCCCTAACCTTCTTCAGGGTGTGATCCCCAAACTTATGAAGATCTCTACACGCCATCAAGCAGTTGCATTGTAGTTCACTATGGTAAACTACTCTGAATGGTTTGCTGACGAGAGTGTATTGTAGAAGATGGTTGATGTCAGGAAGTTCTAGCTGAGGTCTGGTGAAGTTGACACGAGTCTGATATGATTCAACAACAAGTTGTAAATCTTCTACACGTTCCTTGATTACTATGCTTCTGATGAAGATGAGCAGGGACTTGATGTATTCACGTTGAATTTCAGTCGAGAATTGTCTCATTCTTCCCTGTACCTTGGCAAGATACAAATCTTCAATGTCGTTGAGAGACAAGTTCTGAAAGTCCGCTTCACAGAATTCATAGTCCTTTTCGTCTTGTCTTTTGACCACGACAGTCTTGAGGAAGGTGTAATCCCATTTAGACGAAAGAGTGACATGCTTAACAGCAACGATCCCTTTATCACTGTGCACTTCATGTTGAGACTTACGAACCTGGCAGCTCTTGTAGAAGATTCGTCAGCGTTCTGGCCAATGGTGAATCCCGTACATTGCATCGATGTCATACCGTTCCACGCTGTTGGAAAACATGTGGGTAGCCTTTTCTTCGATGGTTATGCAGTTGGAGTATATGGCTTCTGGGAACGGAAGTGTAAGTGATGTAGCGTATTTCTTTGAATCATCGCTACCGTGTAGAAGGAATTCCAAATCATTGTTGAAGAAGTAGCGGAATGGAATCTTAGGTTGATTTGGTTGACCAATCGTTGGTAGAGGTTTAGACCAATCGGTGAAGTATGGAGCCTTGTCTCTTCTGGTGTAGTCGATGTTTGCTTCAGGGTTGAGCCAATCAATGTTGTTAGACATGGCTCGGGCTATGCTATCAAGGTGATACTCAACTTCAATAGCACTTTCCGAGCTGTCTTTGAGTAGTTGAAAGGCTTCATTCTTGATTCGTTTCAACTCTGATTTCGTCATCTTCTTCACTCGGAACTTTTCTTGCAGAAACTTAGCATGCTCCAACGTACGACCTTCGACCATGTCATGATCATCATTGAGAGCGGGAGTAGCATCAACAAGTGTCGAAAGCCAGTCATATTCAGTGTCATCTTCGTCTAGCCATGATACGACGTCAGCCTTGGGCGTCTTCTTCTTCTTTTTCTTTGGCCTAAATGAGGATTCTGGTTTCTTTGATGAAGCGGGAGAGGTGGGTTGTTGTTGGGGCTCAGGGACTTCCTCATCGTCACCACCAGTATACTCGAAGTGATCACCGGTTTTCTCAGTCTGGGGTGGTAACTCAGAGTCCTGAGGTTTGTCAGTGGAAGATCGTGGAGGAGATCGTCTTGTTGTTGGAGTCCTTAGGGGTGGTGGTGGCACAGAGGAGGGTTCTCCAGACTTCTTTGGACGTTTAGGTGCAGAGTCCTTGTCCGTATCATCGTCATCTCTTGGTCGTTTAGGTTGATCTGCTGATTCTTTGCAGGATGATCTGAGTTGACAATCTAGTAGACCTTCAAAAAATTTAGCTTCATCCGAAGTAAAAGTTGCAGATCGTTTAGACATTTGCATCACCAATTTAGCAATTAACTCAGTTTCAGAAAGATCAGATTCTTTGGCCATTATATGTTTAACCAATGCGACGATGTTTGGAGTAAGTTGTTTGGAGAATACTTCTCTAGTCACACCAGGGACAGTGTCGAGAAGAAACTTGTGAGTATATTCTCTTGCCGTCTTCTCCAATTCCTTTTGGAAATCTCCTTTGATAAACTTCTGGATTTTTTCCCTTTCTGTCAACAACTCGTTTATCCCGTCTTGAAGAAAGTTGATTCTGTCAGCGAGTTGATTTAGCTTTTTGTTGGTTATATCCTTCTTTTGTACTTGCTTGACAGCTTTAACAATTCTTGTCTTTGCCCGAGATATCCAAGTGTCGGTAGGTTTCTTCATAGATTTGGATGTGGATCTGGTTGTTCCTTTGGATGGTGGAGGTGAAGAGTGAGAAGATGAATCTGATGATGAAGAGTCGTGAGGTGATTCAGGGTCCTTAGGAGGTTCAGTGGTTTCCTCCTTAGAGCGAGTAGGGCTGTCAAGAAGATAATCATCATAACTCACTTTGTCATCTTGTCCAGATTTAGCCTTTACTTGTGCCTGAATCCGAACCTCTTCCTCTGCTTTGGCTTGAGCTGCAGCCTCTTCATCAGCCTTTTCTTTCTCAGACTTTTCCTTTTCTGGTTCCTCAAAGTCATAATCAATAGAATCCTCCAGGCGTTTTTGTTGTTGCTCAAGAGTGGTGGCACCAGTTCCCTTATCGGGTTGATTAACCGCATCAGGAATTGGTGTAGATTGGACACCACCACTTGACCCTCCGGGGCCACGCATTTGTTCCTGTTCAAACTCTTTTGCCTTGTGTTGGAGTCTATTGATTTTGAACTTCTTCCTGTAGTCAGTATCCAGTGGCTCTTCATCTGAGCTTTCTTCTTCTTGCTCAAGTACTGGAGTCTTCCCTTTGCCTTGGTCAGCTTTTGGACTGGGAGGTTTAGCTACTGTTGGAGTGACATCGGTTGCAGTTTCAGAGTAGGTGACCTCCTCATCTGATTCGGTTTCATCAGAGCTTTCATCCACTAGCTTTCTTTGCGGTTCAGACTTGGGAATGGGAATAGGAACAGCTTCCTTAGAGGGAACTTTCCTTTTGAGTGGAGGTTTCCTCTTAGGGAACTTTCTTTGAATCTCAGTGCTTGCAACACTTCCTGCACTGCCTCTCCTGGTTTTCCTAGTAGGTGTGCCAGAAGACTTGTCATAGATAAAACCAACTTTGCCTTCTTCAACTGCTACCAGATACCTTTTGTATGAATAAAGCTGTTTGATTGCATCAGAGAGAAGGTGATCCGGTAATACAGCACCTTGTTTCTTTGTTGTTGATTCCTTAAATCTGACTGTTAGAGTACGTTCATACAACATGGAGTGATTGTTTGGGTCGTCGAGTCTTAAGGGAATGTCGGGATTTAACCCAAGAGCTCTCTGGATCAGCAGTTTTGTGTATCTGATGTATGGGATCTTGGTTCCTCGCTTTTCGAGGAAAGACATCATGTCATCCCATATCAGAGCTTCAACTTCAATATGTTTCATGTTGACCAAAGCCAAAAAAATATGTAGTTTCATGAGCTTGGGATGCTCATAACCACTATCTCGTCCAGAAACAGATTTTGTGATGATGATGAAAAGGGTTCTCCAAGGCTGAGGGATATTCTTCAGATCAACGTAAGAGTGCTTGGTGATTACCCCTGTAGCTTCGTCATAACCGATGTCGATCATGAATTGCAGAACGACCTCTTCAGAAGGTGTAGCGTTGTACTCAGTTGGTTCAATGACAAGAATGAGGAGAATAACCCGCAAGTCTGCTGGTGTGATGGTGACTTGCTTGTGATTGAGAGTCACAGTCACAGCATTTTGCCCTTTGATCTGCTTCATTGTGTGCCAGCATTGCTGTATGTAGATCTCCGGAACTGTGGCAGAGTTGGTGAGCATATTCTGATAAGAATGGTTCTTCAGAATATCCACTGCTATTAAGCAAGAAGACTCTGAGCATGTGAGGGTATCAAAATCAACACGGAGGTTATTCTTTCCAATCTTCATCGGATAGCCATTAGGGAAGATATCAGCAATGGTGAGAACATTTGGTGCATCCACATTCTGCATTTGAGCGTCCATGTCGTGATCTGAAAGATATTTAGCCAAAAGAACCAACATATCGAAAGACATTATGTTAGTCAATAGATGGTTTTATTGTCTAATTATTGAATGTGATATGTCGATGATTGTTACGAGTCCAATGTCACTTGTTTGTCCAATAGTCCAATGACGTCGTGATAAATTTCGTGAGTTCATTAACTTTAAGTTTTAAAGTCCATGTTTTCACTTATTATTCACAACTTGTTTAAACATTTAAACTTATAGTGACATTATTGGTTTCGTGACGTTATGATTTAATTATTTACAAGTTTGCACGCGTAACAATTCATAATTAAGGTTAAACTAGGCTTAGGCGTAGAAATGGCAAGCTTATGCGTAAACAGGAATGATATACGCGTAAACGCAAGCTTATGCGTAGGTTCTTGACTTACGCGTAAGAAATATTACGCGTAAGAAAAGGGGACCTTATGCGTAGAGCTTACACGTAAGCGTATATGGAACCTTACGCGTAAGGCTTACTCATAAGAGTTAACCTTATGCGTAGAGGTCACTGTTTACGCATATCCTTCACAGAATACGCGTAGTCCCTTATGTATAACCTTACGCGTAAACGTTATGCGTAAGATTTCTCCTACGCATAACATGCTACGCGTAAGGTGATCCTTATGCGTAGATGTCAAACAACCTTGATTCTGAATTTTCACGCGTAATAAACCTGAAATAGTTTCATCATAGCACAAATATTAACACACACATTCAGTTATTTTTCAGATCATAGCATGAATACACATTAAACAGTTACGCGTAAGAAGACTTATGCATAAACTTAAACCCTAAGTTTCAAGAATTACGCCTAAGTTATCTAGTTATAGGATTTGTACAAAACTTGTTCTGGTAGTTCTAAGAAGTCAAGTGAGTTGTTATGTCCAAGTTTTAACATCAAATTCTCAACGAATCGAAAATACCTAAATATTAAGAACATAAACTCTAATTTCTAATTATCAATCAGTTAGTGTTTCTGGGTTGATTCTAAACATGGATATGATCAATTCATCATGTAAACAACATCACACAACAATCCTTTTAACCAAAAACGTTTTCATTTGAAAAACCCCAACCTAACGCATGAACCCTAATTTTCAAAATCAAACAATTCGTATTTATGGGCGAGTATTGATGATAAAAATGGAATCATAGTGATTAAATGAACGTTTTGACATGACCATTTTAACCAAAAACACTCAAACTCGATTACGTGTTCATACGCTTATGCGTAGAACACAAAAATTACTCAATCTTACGTTTTAACCGTTGGATTTAAGAAAGATTCAAAACCCTTCTTTAAAAACACTTGAAGATTGTGAAACGACTTACAAATTGATGATCCAAAACACGGATTTAAAGATCGAATGTTAGGCGTAGGATGAGTTTGGTGAAAATTAAATGTGATGAGTAAATGTGGTTAGGTGGATTGTTTTAATAAAATAACTTTAGGCTTTTGACACTTTCAGTCCCTCCACCTTTTCCATTTACATCCAATGCCTTTAACTTCCATTTTGGTTACCAAACGAATGATATTTTGGAAAGAAAATTGACGACACTCCCCCTCGACTTAAGAAATAATGAAGTTTTATAAATTTTAGTCCGAGAAGTGTCAGTAAACCAAAAAAGTGACCACCATTTAAAGAAACAACCGTGATAAGGTAACATGCAGGTACAAGGTTTTATGAAACAGAAAAATATTTGCATTCTCCCCCTCAACACTTGATTGAAAAAATACTGAATTTTGAAAGATTTGAGTGTTGACGGAAGATTTGTACTTGCCATGATAAAAGAAATAAAGATAGAAGAATATTTTTGTTGTTTTATCTGATTTTATATTTTTGTATTTTGTTTTTGAAAAAATATTTACAAAAGAGGTTTTGGTGTTTGACTGGTTTTAAGAATGTTTTAAGAGTTCATCAAGTTCCTCTTGAGTTAAACACCGCATACCAATTCGGTGGACCAACTCATTAAACCTAGCAGGAGCTAAGGCTTTGGTGAGTAGATCTGCCAATTGGTATTCTGTACCCATAAAGTATAATTCAACAGTACCATGTTCCACGTGGTCCTTGATGAAATGATATCGAAGATCGATGTGCTTTGATTTCGAATGTTGAACTGAGTTGCACAAGATCGCAATAGCACTCCGATTGTCGCAGTACATCGGTATTCTGTCAAATACATAACCATAGTCTTTGAGTTGTGTTCTCATCCAAATGACTTGAGCACAACACGCCGACATGGCTAAATATTCTGCTTCTGTTGAGGAGAGCGATGTACAATCCTGCTTCTTCGATTGCCATGACACCAGTTTATCACCAAGAAATTGTAATACTCCTGAAGTACTTTTTCGTGAATCTAAGCATCATGCATGATCAGCGTCTGAAAAAGCTATTAGTTCAAAACCATAATACTTCGGATACTAGATTCCCAAGTTAATGGTTCCCTTGATGTATCGGAGGATTCTTTTAGCCTCAGAGAGGTGGGTTTCAGTTGGTCTCGACTGATAACGGGAGCAAAGATATACAGCAAAAACAATATCAGGCCTGCTAGCTGTTAGATACATGAGAGGCCCAATAATACTACGGTATTTGGTAGGGTCCACCAATTTCCCATGTAAATCAACATCTAGCTTCTTGGTATGAGCCATTGGTGTGGCATAGGTGTCACAGTTTTGCATTCCAAATTTGTGTAACAATTCAAGGGCATATTTGGACTGACTCAAGAAAATACCACGGGGTGATTGATGAACTTGCATTCCTAGAAAGAATGTGAGTTCACCCATCATTGACATTTCAAAATGTTTTGTCATTAATTTTGCAAAAGCATTTGAGTATTTTAAATGTGTTGACCCAAAAATGATGTCATCCACATAGATTTGAATGATTAAGATGTGAACCCCGTGATATTGTATGAAAAGTGTAGGATCGACCAAACCTTTGGTGAATTTATTGGCAATGAGGAAGGATGATAACTTATCGTATATTAGCCTTAATAGTTTTTATTAGAAGTGATGGTCATTCACATTTAGGAACTTTGTAACGTGTGATAGATATCGTGATAGAATAGTCAACGGGCTCATGGATTGGGCTAAGCTAAATGGCTATTAGTCAAGTTAAGCTAGCCTTATGAAAGATATTATCCAATCCAACCCAATCCAAGCCCATGGAAAGCCCATTAGGGCATCTTGTATTTAGAGTATAACTACCCCTCAAATGGTCATTTGAGGGGTGTGCTTGAGTGTGTGTGTGTGTGTGTGTTTTCTTTGGAGCAATACAACATATTGTGTTCATCTTTCTCTCTTCACATACACGGTTTACATATCAAGTCACCATCACCTTAATCTTTCCTTCTTTATTTACGCATATGTTTGTGTTTGTGTTATTCGTGTTCTACGCATAACGTGTTGGGTTTGTGATAAGGTTGATATTTCCAAGGTCCTACAATTGGTATCAATCGCCTAACAATGGTTTAGGAGTTTTTGTGTTTGTTTTGAAGTTTGGTACTGTACGCATAAAGCTCTCGTTATACATCTTTGACACGCTTAAAACTTTAATTTTTGCACCTAAAAATTCAAGATTCTTGTGGTTTAAGGTTTATTTGGTGCTAAAGTTTCAGTTTTTTGCAAAAAAGTTCCAAGCTTTACGTGTTTTTCTTCATTTTTAAACTCGTGTTTGGTTCGTTGTTCATTTCTACGCATAAGCAGAAAAGGCACTTTGGGTGATTAAGGTCAATACTTTTGTGTTATTTGAGTGTTTTGGAAGCTGTTTGTGCATCAGAAATCGGTTGAATCACTGGAAATTTTTTATGTGTAAGTCAAAACCCTATTTTTACGCATAAGAAAGTCAAAACCCTTTTTCTACGCATAAGAGTTTTGTGCAGTTTCTTCGAGCTATAACGGTGACTCGGTGCTTCCCTCACTTGGATAAGTTTGTGGAACACTTCGACTTTTGGATATCTTTTACACTGTGATAGTGTAAAGGATTTTTGGGGAAAACCCTAGATTTACGCATAAGCTAAATCTTACGCGTATAATTTCTTACGCATAAGTATTTTCTTAGGCCTAAGCTTGTCTTACGCATAAGTAAATCCTACGCATAAGAATTCTACGTTTAAGGTTTTAGTCTACGCATAACTCTATTGTTACGCGTAAGTTGGGTATTACGCGTAAGTTCTCTCTACGCCTAAGCACAATCTCTACGCCTAAGCTTCCTACGCATAAAGATCCTACGCTTAAGTCTATTGCCTACGCCTAAGCACCATAGTCTACTCGTAACTTCTTAGCGGGAAAACTTGAGTAAAATTTAAATTTTTGAGGAGACTAAACGTTCATATTTTACGCAAAATTCAAATTTTGGTATAACTTGGAAAATTTTGGTCAAAAATTCAAATTTTTGGACCCAAATTCAAATTTTTTCGGTCAAATTTGGCGTCAAAATTGTCATAACTCAAAATTTTCATACGACCTTAGAATTGATTTTTCTAGTGAATTTCAAATTTTGGGAGAAAAATTTTTAGGCCTAAGAACCAAGTTCACGAGTACGACTTTCAGAAAAACTTCAAACGGCAATATCTTTTTAAACACACCTCCTTTATCTTTGAATCGATCCTACATCAACTTTATCAGATCATACCTTCATCAATGGCAACTCAACAAGATATTCATGCAGCCGGTGCAGAAAACCGTCCTCCTATGTTGGAAAAAGGTGGTTATCTTCAATGGACAAGTCGTATGCTTCGTTACATCAAGACCAAACCTAATGGAAAACTGATGATTCAATCCATTCATAATGGACCCTTCAAGCCTCGACAAGTCCAAATCCCTGGAAATGCTGATGCAACACCTCCCATCCCACCATCTTCTCGTGTTCAAAACGAATCAGAATACACTGAAGAGGATCAGAAACAAGTCGATGCAGATGACATGGCAATTCATATTGTCCAACTGGGTTTACCAAGAGACCTCTTTGCTGCAGTAGACTGCTGTGAAACTGCTTTCGATATGTGGGAACGTGTTAGACGGCTTTGTCATGGAACAAAAATTGGTCAACAAGACATGGAGAACAAGCTGCTAACTGAATGGGAAAAGTTCACTTCAACTCCAGGAGAATCCATTGAATCCTACTATGGAAGGTTTTGTACTTTGATGAATGAGCTTATCAGAAATAAGTTAGCACCCAGAACTATCGTTCAAAACATCAAGTTCCTGAACAATCTTCCAGAAGAATGGGGACGATATGTCACTATTGTCAACCAAACAAAAGACTTACATCAAGTGAACTTTGATCAACTAAACGATTTTCTAAAACAAAACCAAGCTGAAGTGAATGAAGTCAGGAAAGAAAGATTGGCAAAGAATCATGATCCATTGGCTCTTATTTCAAAGACTCAACCTTCAGTGAATACACAACAACAAGCTTCATCATCTTCCAACAACAACAACTTGCAGCAATGCATTCGACAACCACAAGCTGTTATCCCTCAACAACAATTCTATCCACCAGAACAACAAGTACTTCAACAACAACAGTATCCACAATACCAGGAACAAGGAATCACTTATCCTAAAACTGAACAAGAAGAAGCCTTGCTACAGGTATTCTCTTTATTGGGTAAAGCATTCAGAAGTCGCTATTCCACACCAACTAACAACAACCAAATGATTTCATCAAACACTCGCAACAGGCAAATTGCACAGCCGAGTGTGAATATGGGTAATCAAGGACAAATGGTTAGAGTTATTGGGAATCAGCAGGGATATGCTACTGGATTTTGCATGGGTAATCAGGTGGCTCCGTATCAGGGTAATCAGTTGGGTCAGAATGTTGGAAATTAGATGGGACAAAATGTTGGGAATAAAGCAGTGGGTAATCAGAATGGGAATGTTGCAGCTCCAGTTGTTGGGAATTATGGAAATGTGAATCAGGGTAATCAGGTTAAGTGTTATAACTGTCAAGGAGTGGGTCACATGGCACGAAACTGTTCCAGTAAGCCACACAAGAAGAATGATGAGTTTCTTTGGAAAGCTATGCTGTTAGCACAGAAGCAAGAAGCAGGGATGCAGTTGAGTGCCGAGGAAAATGATTTTTTCGCTATTGTGGATGATTTGGAAGACCTCGAGGAAATCAATGCAAACTGCATCTTCATGGCAAATCTTCAGGAGACTAAGTACGACACTGACTCTGACGCACCTCCTGTCTATGACGCCAACGCAGTATCTGAGGTACCAATCATTGATCCATGCTATAACAATGTCATATTTGATGTGTTTACTCATGACGAACAGCATTCTGTGACGCCAGCACCTACTTATGATACATACCTGGACAATCCGAGTTGTAGCAATACTAACTCTGAAACTCCAGATGTGGATCCCAGTGGAGGCTGTGTGGCACAAAATACTGAGACTGATGAGGAAACACATGCTTATTTTGAATCATTAATCAATAACTGTGGCATTGAAATTGAGAAAGTTAGAACGGTCAATCGCGAAGTTAAGGCAGCGAATGCTAAATTGACCGCTGAGCTTGAGAGTTACAAAGAGAACGCCAGAGCTTTTGAATTTCATACAAACAAACTATCAAAATTAGAAATTGGTTATCGAGATTCTGTTTTAAGAGAAAAACAATTGCAACTCAAGTATGACACACTTGATGTGAATTTGAACTTGAAAATAAAATCTTTAAACAAGGAAATTTCTGAACTAAATGACCAACTTTCTAAACAAAAAGCACTGTTTTTTTATCTTGAAAAAGAGAAGAAACAGTTGATTGCTGATTTTTCAAAACGAGAAGATTCTCTTCTTGATGAAATTCTGGATAAAAATGAAACTATCAAAAAATTGGATAATTTGCTTCTTACAACGGGTCATTCCGCTAAAACAAACAAGATGCTTTCTAATCAAGTAAATCCGATTTTTCATACTGTGCATAAAATGGCTCTTGGTAACTCACCTCCTTGTTTCCTCAAGAAAGCTCAGAAAGAACGGAATGTGTTGAACAATGGAAAACCTTTGCATGAACCCATAATTGTTCATGATTCTCTTGAAACGTTGGAACTATCTGAGGAGAGTAGATCAAAAATGAAACAAAAACATCCGGAAATCAAACCAATTGATTATAACAAATGGAACAAAATTAATGGTATTTTGTTTGTTTCTCATAAAGAACAATTAACGTTTTCCACCACACCAAGTGTTTCAAACAAAGTGTCAACACCTGTTTCAAAATCAGTTTCAAAACCAGTTGTATCCAAATCTCTTTCGAACATTGAACAAATGTCTTCAAACAATCCTTTTAACACAAGTGATGCGCGAAGTATTTTAGAAAATTTGAAAACTAGAATTGCAGATCTTCAAGAGACTGTTAAAACTAAAACCAATATTACAACAAACATCTGGTTTAATAGTTTTGATAATGAACAGAAAAAGTTTTTTGAAACTCAAATTGCCCCTCAGCTGAATAACATCAACTCAAGGGTAATTCATTTTGAACAAGCATTTTTGAAAGAAACAGCTGACTTTGTCAAGGACCATAAATCCCTGGTAAAGCAAGCTAATGAAAGTGTTGAACACATCAAAGTTTTGGAAAATTTAAATGATTCTCTCTTCGAAGATGTTCTGACTACTGATATTATGTCCATCATTTTGCAAACATATTCTGTTGGAGATCATGAAAGACTCCAGTCTGAGACCTCCGAAATTGTTTCAAAATATGAAAAAGCTCTTGAAAAAATTGAAAAAGAAAATGTCTCATATTTTAAACAACTTGATCGAAAAACTGAGGAATGCAAGTATGACAAACTGTCGTATGAGCGTGCCTACAATGACATGAAAGCGAAAAATGATCTTTTGAGGACTCAGCTGGAAAGTCAAAAAGGAAAGGCAGTGGATACTGTTATTACAAAACCATTGACTGAGGAGAAAGCAAATGTTCCCAAACCGGTTTCCAAACCAAAAATGTCTGTTTCTATGCCTCCTCCAAAAGTCAATGAGAAAAATGTTTCATCAAAACCAGTCACTCCACCTGCCCTACCTAAACAAAATGTTGATAAAGGAAAAGCGGTTATCGAGAAACCAAAAGTTTTAGCACCTGGCCTTTTTAAGATGAGTACCACTAATGCGTCTGCCTCCACATCTAAAACATATGGAACAAACGACATAAGTTTAGATAAGCACTCTAAAGAGACTAGGAAAGCTGAAACCACCTCCCTTCTTAAAAATGTGAATCCTAATGCGTGTGCCTTACCTTCTACAGGACTAGAAAGCACCTCTAGGAGCAGCAGACTAAAGCCTAAGAGCAATACAAGGAACAATAGAGTCTCGACTGCCTCTAGGAGTAGTAGCTTGAATAAAGAGAAGAAAGTAGAAGAACACCCTAGGAATTTACCGTTTTTGAATAAGAAAGACATTTCATCTGCATGTACTGAACCTAGGACACTTGCTAAGTCTAATGAATGTGTTGAATCTCTTTGTTTAACTTGCAAGAAATCTTTAATTAATGTTCAAGATGATTGTGTTTCTAAGAATGTGAATGATAAACCTGCTAAGAAAAACGTTCCAAAAAGAACTTATGCTAAACGAGTAGGAAGACTAGTTACAAAACTTAGGCTTTACACTACTGACAGGAACCATAGTGTTTACTTTAGGAATGAAATTTGGAAACCCACAGGTAGAACTTTCACACTCCAGAATGGTAAAATGAGTGATAAACCAGAACTCCCTGTAGCAAACCTCTTTGAGTGTAATCAGAATTTTACCTCTAACCCAAAGGAACCAAAATCACAACGGTTTCAAAAATATTCTTTTTCTGTTACTGGCAGGTTATCAAAATTTGTCTTTGGATCGTCGACTCGGGTTGCTCCAAGCACATGACCGGGAATCTGAAGCTGCTAATCAATTTCGTCTGGAAATTCATGGGAACCGTACGTTTTAGAAATGATCATGTAGCAGCTATCATGGGTTATGGAGATCTAACTTTTGGAAATTATTTGATCACTCGGGTTTACTCAGTCGGGCAGTTCTGTGATGCAGATTTAGAGGTTGCTTTTAGGAAAAATGCTTGCTTCATTAGAAACTTGGATGGCACTGATCTCTTAACTGGGAATCGTGATACAAACTTGTATGCTATCGACATCAATCAAATGGCCTCTTCATCACCAATATGTCTTATGACACGAGCATCTGGAACTCAGTCCTGGTTGTGGCATAGAAGGTTATCCCATCTCAATTTTGACACCATCAACAATCTTGCCAAAGACAACATCGTCAACGGACTTCCAAAGTTCAAATACACCAAGGATCACTTATGTCCATCGTGCGAACAAGGAAAAAGCAAAAGAGCATCATATAAACCCAAATCCGTACCTAGTTCGGAAGCAAAGCTGCATATGTTGCACATGGACTTATGTGGCCCAATGAGAGTTGAAAGCATTAATGGGAAAAAGTATATTCTTGTTATCGTCGATGATTATTCGAGATATACATAGGTTAAGTTTCTGTGATCAAAAGACGAAGCACCAGGCATCATCATCACCTTTCTGAAACGCATTCAAGTACTTATTCAAACTCCAGTAAGGGTTGTAAGAACAGACAACGGCACTGAATTCACAAATCAGGAGTTAAAATCTTATTTTGAAGATGTTGGAATTACACATCAGACATCAGCTGTTAGAACTCCACAGCAGAATGGGGTAGTTGAAAGAAGAAATAGAACTCTTGTGGAAGCTGCTCGCACAATGCTAATCTATTCTAGTGCACCGTTATTTCTATGGGCTGATGTTGTTGCCACTGCTTGTTTCACTCAAAACCGATCCCTAATCCATCCTAGATTCAATAAAACCCTGTATGAGCTTGTGAACAATAGAAAACCTGATATCTCTTACTTTCACGTGTTTGGCACTTTGTGTTATTTGACGAACGACAGAGAAGATCTAGGTAAATTGAAAGCTAAAGGTGATATTGGAATCTTCATTAGATATTCAGAGAACTCGAGGTCATTCAGGGTGTATAACAGAAGAACTAGGAGGATCATGGAGACGATGAATGTGAAATTTGATGAACTTTTACATATAGCTTCTGAGAGACTTGCTCTAGAACCCGCACTAAACCCACAGACTTCTGGACACATCAGTTCAGGACTCGTACCTCAAAGAGCTCAATCAACTGCGTATGACAATCCTAAAGAACAAGAATGGGAGAAATTCTTCGAGTTAATGTTCGATGAATACTATGGTGGAACCTCGACAAATGCATCAAACTATCATTCCGCTGCACCCGCTCAAAATCATCCACCACCAACAGAAGATGCATCTACAACGGTCGAAACCAATGCACCAACTCCATCAACATCATCTACATCTACTCCAGTTATTGCACCCGTTCTACCAGCAGTTGATGAGCAAAACCAAAACCAGAACGATGCAACGTTAGATGAAGACTTATTTAAAAACCCGTTTGCTACAGAATCAGCTGAATCATCTTCAAGCTTACGAGAACCATCTAACTCGCATACATTTAACCAACGGTATCCTTCTACTCTGAAGTGGACAAAAGACCACCCAATTGAACAAGTTATTGGTGAACCTTCAAGGCCAACTCAGACGAGACGCCAACTTGCCACTGATTGCGACTTATGCATTTACCTTTGCTCAATTAGCAATATAGAGCCAAAGAACATTCGCGAGGCAATGGCAGAACCCGCATGGATAGAAGCGATGCAGGAGGAACTTCTCCAATACCGTCTTCATGACTCTTGGGAAATGGTTCCAAGACCAATTGACATTCGCGTCATTGATCTCAAATGGTTATGGAAGAACAAAAGGGATGAAGAGATGACTGTAATTCACAACAAAGCTCGTCTTGTGGCCAAAGGATATAGACAAGAGGAAGGGATAGACTTTGAAGAGTCATTCGCACCGCTAGCTAGACTTGAAGCAGTCAGGATATTCTTAGCCTATGCAGCTCACAAAAACATCACGGTTTATCAGATGGACATTAAGACCGCGTTCTTGAATGAAACTCTGAAAGAAGAAGTGTACGTGAGTCAGCCAGAAGGCTTCATCGACATGGAACATCCATACTACGTCTACAAACTCAAAAAGGCAATCTATGGTTTAAAGCAAGCTCCGAGAGCGTGGTATGACGAACTGTCCTCTTTCCTTATCCTTAACAATTTCACCAAAGGAACGGTCGATCCTACCTTGTTTACACAAAAATGCAAAAACGACATTTTGATTGTTCATATTTACGTGGACGACATCATTTTTGGGTCCACTAATCCGAATCTTTCAAAACATTTTGAAAATCTCATGAAGACATCCATTCACATGGGACTTTGGTATCCGAAGGAATCCGGATTTGATCTAATTTCCTTTTTAGATGCGGACCACGCAGGTGATCAAGTTACAGTAAAAAGTACATCCGGAGGAGCACAATTTTTGGGTGAAAAGTTAGTCAGCTGGTCTTCAAAGAAACAAGATTGCACTGCACTTTCAACCGCTGAAGCTGAGTATGTGTCTCTATCTGCGTGTTGTGCTCAAGTTCTATGGATGAGAACACAACTCACAGATTATGGGTTTACTTTCGATAAAATACCTATGTATTGTGACTCGAAAAGTGCCATAGCCATATCATGCAATCCTGTTCATCACTCAAAGACTAAGCATATCCGTGTACGCTACCACTTCATCAAAGAGTACGTCGAAAATGGTACTGTTGAATTATTCTTCGTGAAGACTGATTACCAACTCGCCGATCTATTTACTAATGCCCTTCCAAAAGAAAGGTTTGACGATTTAGTTCGACGAATTGGAATGCGAAGCCTAACCCCTGAGGAGTTAGAACGTCTTCTCGAATCTTCTTGAAAATGTTTTTCCAAAAAGCTTCGCTGTAAATATTTTTAAAAAACAAAATACAAAATTTGAAAAACCAACAAAAGCAAAATATAAAAATACAAAACTTTCAAAAATACAAAAACAATAGAAAATACAAAATCCAAAAATATTCTTCTCACGACATGTCTCTCGTATAATCGATATTCTGTACGTTTCTAGAAATGTCATTCAACATTGATACGGGCATGTACAGATGCTTGAGCGAGAGTTCTTTAATTGTTTTCTAAAACATGTCGTTTCTCAAAATTTCTTCATAATAATGGCTTTCGTATACATCAGTACGAAACCCAGACCGAAATGATGACTTTTGATTATTTTTTCAAATCAAAACTCGTGCTTTTTAATGAAAATCACTAGTGTACGCTTCAGTGCACTACATTTAAAAATGGTGAGAAATCATCATCATCTTGAGCACCTTTTCAAGATTGTTCCAAAAGATTTTTCAAAATCTTTCAAAATTTTGTGCTCAAGATAACTCCCTCTAAAACCCTTTAATTGATTATGCTTTATTAAATGGGGAGTATAAAACAAAATGTTCCAAATTCATGCTTAAATCATATCCGTTTGTCTCCCTAAAAGATTCTAAAAATGATTTTTAATCCGTGGATATCAAAAATATCATGATTATGCTATTTTTGAGGGGGAGGAGACGTGATTAAAATGTGATCAAAAATGGTTAATGATCGTTGTTTGATTCTCAAAAGAGCTCGACTCAGTTGAAACCAATGAATTGACGAGGCATAATGTACCATCTCGAGAAACTTTCTATAAACTTGACCAGGACGGGTAATAATTTCAAGCTAGTTCTCTAGTGATGTAAATGTGTCTCGAATCGGTCTAGCTCATTTAAAGTCGATCAATTCAAAAAGTGCGAACTCTACCCTCTATGTGCAGATTTCTGTCAAAACATATAAGCACATGTGAATGGGGAGTGTCTCTGAAAATATAAAACTCTCAGAGTGCTCCAAACATGTTTTCCATCATAAACACTTTGAGATATTTTCAAGAAAAATGGTTTTATGGCAACATGGGACAGTCATAGAGTTATAAGGTGACTAAGGATAAGAAATCCGTCCTATGATCCGCCAGAGCCGGAGGGATCTACCCAAGGACATCACCAATAGTTTAGAACTAGAAGTCCTTAGGTATGATTGAAAAAAGGAGTAATGTGAGAAAGGAGAAAGAAGGAGTTGAAGAATTAAAAAGAAAAGTAAAAGAAAGGGTGAAAAGAAATAGCCCTCCATAATCAACCTTAGGGCAGAAACCGGGTTCAATTCATCTGCTACTGGTTGTCACTAGATGACACTGGTATTGAAGACAAAGACGTCATGGACCCAGTGACGCACTGCACTAAACCTCCTAGCCACTCAATTCCTCTTAAAATGATTTGTTTCATTCTCACTGGGAACCCTACATAATCTATCGACTTTCTCTTAGAGATTGTTGGTATTGAAGAAGGAGACCCTCTCCCTAGTCTCCGCTCAGGAAAACCAAAATGCACTATTGAGTCTAGAGCCACGAGATTCATCAAAAAGATCTCATAGGATCACTTGACATGACATCACTTGCTGTTCATCAATAAGGGCACAAGTGATATATTCTAGAGTCCTACGCAGATCTTAGCAATCTGCCAGAACATTTATGAGAGGTTCACATATGTGATCTTCAGTGATTGAATGGAAACTCCTGCCAGGGTCAACATCAAGCAGCCCTGACAGCAGGTCACTTCGGTAACTCCTCGTGGATTACGCTTAGTGTGTCTCAAACGGTCTACAGTCGTGGAGTGATGCTTCGGTGTACTTCAGCGACTCATCTGAATTGTAGATGTACTTCGGTATATCACATTATCTCACTTGTGGGACTCCAGTTCAGGAACGGCCTTTGTGAGAATTAGAGACGTGTTTTCACACTATGTTGTTAACACCCTCGAAATTCAAACTTATAAGTGCCGGAATCCGCTTATTACTAACCTGTTTTTTATGTTTTCTTCTTATGGAAGCTCCGGAGCGGATTGATCATGCAGATTCTCCACATGCTCATACCAACAACACATGAAAGTTCTCATCAAAATCAAAGGCAACACAAAGTTAAAGATGATTCTCCGTCAATGTCAAAGAATCTACAAAGTTTAAAGACTCGAGAACTACATCATTGGTAACCAAAAGACAAATAGAAGTGTGAGCATGGTGGAGAAAGGCGTGGAGACACCTAACCAACGAAGTTGACAATGGCTTTATACCACATTAACTGATCACAAAGCATGAAGGAACAAAGAATTAAGACTATTCTATATCTACACACAAAGTTCAAGCTCGAGAAAAGTAAAGACCTAATCAAGTGGAGCATCATTTGAATGACCACCCCTTAGGGGGAGATTGTTAGCCTTAATAGTTTTTATTAGAAGTGATGGTCATTCACATTTAGGAACTTTGTAACGTGTGATAGATATCGTGATAGAATAGTCAACGGGCTCATGGATTGGGCTAAGCTAAATGGCTATTAGTCAAGTTAAGCTAGCCTTATGAAAGATATTATCCAATCCAACCCAATCCAAGCCCATGGAAAGCCCATTAGGGCATCTTGTATTTAGAGTATAAATACCCCTCAAATGGTCATTTGAGGGGTGTGCTTGAGTGTGTGTGTGTGTGTTTTCTTTGGAGCAATACAACATATTGTGTTCATCTTTCTCTCTTCACATACACGGTTTACATATCAAGTCACCATCACCTTAATCTTTCCTTCTTTATTTACGCATATGTTTGTGTTTGTGTTGTTCGTGTTCTACGCATAACGTGTTGGGTTTGTGATAAGGTTGATATTTCTAAGGTCCTACATCGTACCACGCCCGAGGAGCTTGTTTTTGTTCAGTTTGTAGACATGGTTCGGGAACTCAGGATCAACGAATCCTTCTGGCTGGCTGACATAAACTGTTTCTTTCAGTTGTCCATTCAGAAAAGCAGTTTTAACGTCCATCTGAAAGACCGTTATATTCATGTGAGCCACGAACGCAAGAAAGATTCGAACAGCCTCAAGACGAGCAACCGGAGCGAATGATTCTTCAAAGTCAATACCCTCTTCCTGTCTATAACCCTTAGCCACTAGACGTGACTTGTTTCTGATTACGTTCCCTTCAGCATCCAATTTGTTCTTCCAAATCCATTTTAGACCAATGACGTAGACCCCTGTTGGTCTTTCAACCAGTTCCCATACTTCAAGACATTTGAATTGGTTGAGTTCTTCTTGCATGGATTCAATCCAGTTGTCTTTTGTCATTGCATCTTTAATGTTTTTAGGCTCAGATTGGCAGACAGTGAGTGCATAAATGCAATGTTCACCATCTATGAGAAGACGTTGTCTTGTAACGACTGGTTGATTCGGGTTGCCAATAATGTTCTCAAAAGGATGGTATTTTGTCCAACGATGTGTAGAGGGTTGATGTTGGTATACAATGTGCAGATTTTGAGAATTCAAATGGTTTGTTGATGATTTCGCGACATCGGGTGCAGCAGTTTCATTGGCAAACGGGTTAAAGAACGCATTTGGATCAAAATCTGCAGGTGGGGGTACTTCATTAAGAACATCAGCAGCTGGTTCATCGTCGTTGGAAGCAGTTTGTTCAACTGTTGTTGTAGAGTCAACTGGTGGTGCTTCTTCAACAGTAGTTGTTGTAGCAGGTGTATCAGGTATAAGAGTATGATCAGGTTGAGCAGCGGAAACATCGGATACACCTGGAGCACGTTCATCAATGTCATCACTAAACAACGGAGCAAATAGCGTTTCCATTTGTTGACGAGTAAGCTGGGGGCTTAGTTCAGCTGATGATGGGGTGTGAGGGAAGTTTAAACGGTTGTGACCGGGTTCCAAGCTGTTATGCTCAGAAGCCATTTCTGTAAGTTCATCAAAATTAGCATGAATCGTTTCCATAACCTGCTTTGTACGACGATTCCAGATCCGAAAACCCTTAGAATTTTCACAATATCCTATAAAGACTCCAATGTCAGCTTTGGCTTTGAGCTTTCCAAAGTCATCACGATCATTATTTGGGTAGCAAAGGGATCCAAATACATGAAAGTGTTTGAGATTCGGTTTATGGTTGTGGATCAGCTCAAAAGGTGTTTTGTTGTGGCGTTTAGTAATCATTGAACGATTTTGAGTATAGCATGCAGTTGATACAGCTTCTGCCCACAAGTAATTTGGAAGTTTAGCATTGATTAACATTGTTCTTGCAGCTTCCACTAACGTACGGTTTCGTCTTTCAACTACTCCGTTTCGTTCTGGTGTACGTGCAATAGATGTCTGATGCTCAATTCCCACTTTCTCATAAAATTCTCGAAGAGTGTGGTTAACAAATTCAGTTCCTTTGTCTGTTCTGATTTGGCGGACGGTGTTCCGGAGCTGAACTTGAATTTTTGTGAGAAAGGTGATGATCATCTGTGGAGCTTGATCTTTACTTCGAAGAAAGTAGACCCAAGTCCATCGTGAGTAGTCATCGACGATTACCAAGATGTAGCGTTTGCCATTAATCATTTGCACGCGCATCGAGCCATACAAATCCATGTGAAGAAGATGAAGCACATGCTGAGAGCTGTGTTCCACCTTTGAAGGAAAATGAGCACGAGTTCTTTTCCCTTGTTCACAAGCAGAGCAAAGGCGATCTTTAGAATACCGGAATCTCGGGAGACCTTCAACAAGTTTGTGTCGAGCAAGGTTGGTGATGGTTTGAAATTTTAAATGAAAGAGACGACGGTGCCATAGCCAGGATTTTGTTGATATTGCCTTTGAAAGTAGACAGATGGGAGATGAAGCAACCATGTGTTGCATTAAGATCGTTTCCTTGTAGATCACGAATGAAACAAGTTTTCTCCCGAAAAGCAACTTCCAAATCTCCATCACAGAATTGACCGACTGAAAAGAGATAGTGACAGAGGCCTTCCAAATAATAAACCCTGCTAATTTCGATATTGCCATTGATATAATCTCCGTAGCCTATGATAGCTGCGAAGTGATCATTCCCGAATCTGACAGTGCCAATGAACTTTGCAACAAAGTTTTATAACAGTTTAAGATTGCCTGTCATGTGTCGGGAACATCCGCTATCAACAATCCAAAGGATGATCTGTATCACCTGCATTACACACAGACGACACAGATGGAATAGAAGTAGATGTGGAACCCGAAATGTTAGAGGGTTCCGAAGCAGTTATAGTAGATATACACACATCAATGATTTTAGGTATCCATTTAAATCCTAGTGTATTATGTATCCATTTCTGCCATCTCCAACTAGTCTTAGCTTTAGTCTTAGTGAATGCACTAGGTGGTACTACATTCCTTGGAGGTGATACTGGAGCTACAGGGACATCAATACGTTTCTTAGAATCTAAAGAGGGAGGTTTACCAAGCACAGACTTAGAAGTATTAGTGGGCCTAGAGGTATTCCGATTCTTAGGATTCCTTAAACGAGACAAGATAGCTCTAGCAACACATTTGTCATGACTATGAGAAAGCATACTTTTACGACAAATAACACAAGAAGCTTCAGACTGAATATCAAAAGTACTTAAAGGTTTAGCATTCGTTACAACACTTTTTCCATTACATTTGCCAGACGCAATATCTAAAGTGGGTGCAACTTGAGTCTTATTCAAAATCCTAGGGTGTTCTTCTACTTCAGCATTCTTTATTGATCTTTTCTTAGGTCACAACTTCCTATTATTCCTTGTATTGCTCCTAGGCTGTGAAGTGCGGACGTTGGGAAAAGAGGCAACTATTCCTGTTTTAGTAGAGGGAAACACATTAGTATCTTGTGTTTTGTCAGTAGGCATCCTGGATTCACGTTTGCTAAGTGTTACAGGTGCAATTCTCTTAATGATGCTAGGCTGAACTTGTTCATACTTTCCTAACATCTCCCTTAACTTAAAGATAGTGTGCACCAAATCTTGATTTTCAGAACGAAGATTTCCAGAAAAATTCATGACTTCTTTAGTGTGTGCAAGATAATGATCAAGTTCGTTTGATGCTTCATTACGAGTCTGTTTGAGTAAATCAAATATGACACCATATTCCTTTTTAACTGTTGCAAGTTCTTGTTCATATTTTGAGATTTGACATTTCAAAGACACGTTTTGATCATCCAGTTGCTCAATTTTAGGA
The DNA here is from genome assembly GCA_019973895.1 of Chrysanthemum seticuspe. Lineage (NCBI taxonomy): Eukaryota > Viridiplantae > Streptophyta > Magnoliopsida > Asterales > Asteraceae > Chrysanthemum > Chrysanthemum seticuspe. Next base: position 107,977,900 of record BPTQ01000001.1, read on the forward strand.
TGAAACGTTTTTTATTGCTACTGGTGGATTTTGTTTTGCAAAGCAAGTTCACGATTTTGACAATCTTTTTGACACCATTGAAGACGACGTTTTGAATTTGAAAGTTCGTTTAACAATCGTTCATTTTCATCTTTTAAAGACTCGATCTGATGCACATTATCAGTAGTCTGATAAGGTTTTAAAAGGTACCTTTTTGAGGGGTCGTTTAAGCCCTTATTTGATCACTTTTGTATCCATTATTGCTTAATATCGTTCCTTTTCACTTTTTAGGTCTCTTGAAGGCAAAATGCTGGAATGGCACTTATTTGGATGAAAAGGCGCGAATATACGAAGAAAATGGCCAAAGTCAGAATCGAGACACTCAAAGCTGCTGAAAACATAAGGTGACAGCGTCAGGTGTTAATTGCGACGCCGTCGGAGGATCTTTGTGACGGGACAGAAGCCAAAACTCCCATTTTCAAGTGACGACGTCAAGTTATAAAAGAGTAGGCCGTCGCAACTCAGACGGCCTAGATGTAATCCAGACGGCGTCAGAAGCTGAAGAGGATGGCGTCACAAGCATAAGGTGACGCCGTCGCAAGTCTAACGTGGCCAAGACGAAACCCTAATGACGGCGACACGACGACGTCACAAAACATAAGGGGACGCCGTCGCATATGTAATATTATATATAGAATCCGAATTTTTCAGTACTTAGTGTGTAGTCTTTTGGAGTAAAAACCTAAACCGAACCAAGGCTGTCTTGTACAGTATTTTAGGGTTCCAAACCCTATCTTACACCAAGATAAGTGTTTTACTTCATTAATACAATTATGTCTTTGATTATTTGTGTGTATGCTTGCATGTTTTCCATGTCCGGCTAATTTACTTGTGTGTTTGCTTAGGGAATATGAAACTTAATTATTGAATATTGATTGGTTGTCTCTTATCTTAGTTGATTAATGATCTAGTAATGCGATAGGTCATTCGTTGTGTACTTAATGCTTGATTAAATCTTTGTGAACCTTAGAATATGACTCCTTGAGTAGTTGTAAGCTAAACCATCCAAAGAGTGCCTTAGAGTAAGAGTTTATTATCCCTAGTGGGTTTTGTAGACGAGACCCTTTGGTAAGTTCAAAGAGTTAGGGAGAAACGCATACCCTACAACCTTAGACACACAACGCAACTAGGAATAAGGACGTGACAATTCAACCACCAATAGGAGATAATTAAGGAGTAGTAAAACCTAAGTAAACACATCTTTAAACTATCATACGAGCACACATTAATTAGACATAGACTACATACACCTTAGATTAGATAAGTAGAGTAATCGGTAGAAATACCAACCCCCCAAATTCAAACCCCGAGATTCGTACCTTTCCTTTCCTTAAAAATATAAAAAAGATAAAAAATAATCTTCCTCAACCCCAACCTTAGCGTAGTAACTTCTCACTAGCATTCCTATTCCCCTAGAGAACGATATCAATACCCGTGGCTTACCCTAATACTACACTACAACGATTAGGTTCACTGCCTAGGGTGTTGAAAAACTTGCTCGACGAAAAGGAAGTTCCTTTGACCCCGAACGAAGCGTGTAGCGTTATCAAGTTTTTGGCGCCGCTGCCGGGGAATAGAATAGCTAGTTAGTAGTCCACCTCGTTTAGGTTTCTTTACTTGATTCCTATCAAGTAAACTTTTTTTCTCATTTTTTAACTTCCTCTTAGTCTATCCCCTTTCTTCGTAAAAACCATCACTCACCATGATACGTATCTTCCGCCGAAGATTCTTCACTCTACCCGTTCCCAATCCCGAAATTGAGAACGCAATCCCTCAAAACCCTTCACCCATTCACCATTTTGGAAATCACCTAGGGCATAATGAGATAAATTGGCAACAACAAAGTCCTTTCTATGACTCGGATTCCGATGAGGAACTTGATTATGGTAAAGCACTTAATAGCGGGGAGGTCATTAATGGAGTTAGTTTTGAAATTAAGGAAGACCCCTCCCAATGTTTTGACCCTAGGTGTAGGATTGAGAAAGATGGCCCCTTTAACATGCAATTCCCTTGCAAAATAGGACTAGAAGGGTTCGATGCTTATTTGAATTCCTTTTTACCTTTGAACTTAATCTCAAGGGACCTATACAACAAAATCAAGATCAATGAGTTAACTTACCAAGGGAACAATGTTGTTGAAGCAGTCACTCATTTGCACGTGTTTGTTGGAAGTTTTGCTTATTTGGTAGAGTTCATGGTCTTAGAAGACTTAGGAGAATTTATTGATAAGGACCTCACTCAAGTAATTTTTGGAAGACCTTTAAAAAAATTGACAAGGTTGAATGAACGGATGATTGATGGTCTAATTACATTCTCTGATGAAGTTGAAGATTTTATCTACCAAATGCCACGCGCCCATCCTAGGTTTAGACATAATGACATTGAGGCTTGTAATAGAATGACCCCTATTCTATTGCTTAGTGAAAGGGATAAGCGAAGTGGGCTTAGGTACCCATATGAGAAAACTAAGCGGTATTACAAAAAATGCCTTGAATTAGGAGATGATTACAAAAAGAATGAAAGAGCGTTGGAATGGCTTAAGTATGAGCACGTAAGCGTGCGCGAGGCAACGTAGGAGCACGACTACGAGTCTAGCTACAAGACTCTTAAATAAAGAAAAGCGCTTCGTGGGAGGCAACCAATGCTTAATTGTTTGCTTGTTAGTGTCATATATCTTTTATTGATTGTTTATTCTCATGTTTAATTTTGTAAAAATGCTTTATTTTATTTTTAACCTCGTCTTAATTGCATATAAAGGTATTTTACATAAGGGATAAGTGTAGGGAGGATTACACACGTTTTCAAGGAAACGTAAACATGAGAATAACAATTCATTAAAAGATATATTTGTGTGTTTGTTCGAGTCAAATGCTTGTATCGAGTCATAATGGATGTTTTGCAGAAATTTTTCCAGATTCTAAAGATGTAAATTTTCCAGAAAATCGCAGACCATTTTTTGTCAGGATAACCTGACGGCGTCAGGATCGCAACCTGACGGCGTCAGGAAGGAGTAAAAACAACAGATTACTTTTTTCTCGTTTTCTGAGCTACTTAAAAAAAATAGAATTTTCCAGGTCTTAATTTTCCAGAAATTTTGTAAACATCCATTCCACAAGCATTATATCCTAGTTTAAATCGAGTCTTTACGCGAAGGTTTCGTTTGTTTTCTTCAAGTGTGCAGGTTTAATTTATCAAGAAGAAGTTACAAAAGATTGGAAGGAGCTTTTCACGCATAAATTCTTCTTGGAAAGGATTTAACCACTACTTCACACACGGATCCTACCGAGCTAATCAGGGGAGTACTAGTTTCTTTCGTTTTTAATTACCTTCCAATTATCATAACTTTGATACTTTCGGGGAACATTGGGGACAATGTTCAGTTTAAGTGTAGGGAGGGAAAATAAAACGGGAACTTTGAAACTATGCTTATCCTTGATTATTTGCTTTGTCCAATTGTATTTGTGTAATAAACCATGAGAAAATGTCGGTTAGGGTAATTTTGGCACCAAATTTAAAATTTTTCATGACATATAAGAGTGGGCCATTAGTCTTAACAAAAGCGTCTCACGGATAGGAAGTTGCATGACTAGCACAAAAACCCTTTACCACCTAAATTCCACCCAAAATGTGAGGATCGCCCTTAGATTAGTAGGAATTAAAAGCATTCATCTTTAATGCTTAGAGTGTGAAACGGTAGTATATTAGATTCTAGAACTTGTTTTGTGATGCATTCCGAGATCGCAAGTAAGACTACACTTGTGTAGTTAGGAATAACTAAATGATAAGAGGCATTAGGATAACCCTTGTTTGATACCCGTAATATAATTACTTCTTCCACATTGGTTGAGTAATTCCCCCACACCCTTTGTGTTGTACTCATCTTTAGTACACGATACCCCTAGTTAACCCCTCAGAGCCTATCCTTTTCGCGGTTCTCATGATGTTTCGGTTTTTCTGGAATATCAATGAAGGGCATTGTTTACACCCCACCCCCAAATATACACCCAAATCGCCTTAGCCTACCCTGTATGCACTCACTTTTAGTGCATTATTGTTATCACCCTAAACCCTTAGTTCAATTATCTGGTTGCTTGCATGAGTTGCTAAGTCGAGTCATATCCTTTGTATACAGTTTTGGGACGATTGGGATTCATGGGAAAAGTTAAAGTTTATGAAATGACGGGAAGGGAACGTTAATTCAAATTCCCTTTGTTTGCGTAATAATGTACCCCAAGTGTTTTGATCTTTTCAATTCGGGTCAAATTAGTGTTAGAGTAATAAAAACTCAAGTGTAGGGATGTGCCTATAAATCCCTATTATTTTGATGTTACTGATGAGGATGGTAGAGTAAAAGTGTATGAAAAAAAAAAAAAAAAAAAAAAAAAAAAAAAAAAAAAAAACATACGGGCTACCATCCTACATTTATCCTTTAATTTTATGTTTGTTTAATTCAGTTAGCTAGAGTTTAGAGTGTCGAGTCTTGGCTTAGCAACCCCATTCTTCGTATGCTTGTAACATAATAGATTTTTGACCTACCACCACTAAATAGCCTATCACCACCAAACCCTTTTGTTTCTCTATCGTAAGCCTAACATTACAACCCTTTAAAGACCTCTTTGATAGTCTTTCCTAGGTGCTTACGCCAAAGCGATGGAGGTTTGATCTATTCTCAAGCCTATGGTAATCTATGTACTAGGACCGGTTAATGAGTGTTTATCTTCCATTTCCAATTTGTTATACTTCATATACACCCGAGAGAGATGTGAGTATCCAAACACCCCATGTGAGGTGCTAGTATGTAATTTCCGTACTTGTTATGACTTTTGCGGGGCTTATATGTGTTGTGGACCGTTTTGAACGAATGCTTCATGACCCCTAACTTATAAATTAATTGGCTAAAAGCACATTTGCTTGAGGACAAGAAAATACCAAGTGTAGGGATATTTGATAAGGTTTTAAAAGGTACCTTTTTGAGGGGTCGTTTAATCCCTTATTTGATCACTTTTGTATCCGTTATTGCTTAATATCGTTCCTTTTCACTTTTTAGGTCTCTTGAAGGCAAAATGCTGGAATGGCACTTATTTGGACGAAAAGGCGCGAATATACGAAGAAAATGGCCAAAGTCAGAATCGAGACACTCAAAGCTGCTGAAAACATAAGGTGACGGCGTCAGGTGTTAATTACGACGCCGTCGGAGGATCTTTGTGACGGGACAGAAGCCAAAACTTCCATTTTCAAGTGACGACGTCAAGTTATAAAAGAGTAGGCCGTCGCAACTCAGACGGCCTAGATGTAATCCAGACGGCGTCAGAAGCTGAAGAGGACGGCGTCACAAGCATAAGGTGACGCCGTCGCAAGTCTAACGTGGCCAAGACAAAACCCTAATGACGGCGACACGACGGCGTCACAAAACATAAGGTGACGCCGTCGCATATGTAATATTATATATAGAATCCGAATTTTTTAGTATTTAGTGTGTAGTCTTTTGGAGTAAAAACCTAAACCGAACCAAGGTTGTCTTGTACAGTATTTTAGGGTTCCAAACCCTATCTTACACCAAAATAAGTGTTTTACTTCATTAATACAATTATGTCTTTGATTATTTGTGTGTATGCTTGCATGTTTTCCATGTCCGGCTAATTTACTTGTGTGTTTGCTTAGGGAATATGAAACTTAATTATTGAATATTGATTGGTTGTCTCTTATCTTAGTTGATTAATGATCTAGTAATGAGATAGGTCATTCGTTGTGTACTTAATGCTTGATTAAATCTTTGTGAACCTTAGAATATGACTCCTTGAGTAGTTGTAAGCTAAACCATCCAAAGAGTGCCTTTGAGTAAGAGTTTAGTATCCCTAGTGGTTTTGTAGACGAGACCCTTTGGTAAGTTCAAAGAGTTAGGGTGAAACGCATACCCTACAACCTTAGACACACAACGCAACTAGGAATAAGGACGTGACAATTCAACCACCAATAGGAGATAATTAAGGAGTAGTAAAACCTAAGTAAACACATCTTTAAACTATCATACGAGCACACATTAATTAGACATAGACTACATACACCTTAGATTAGATAAGTAGAGTAATCGGTAGAAATACCAACCCCCCCCCCAAATTCAAACCCCGAGATTCGTACCTTTCCTTTCCTTAAAAAATATAAAAAAGATAAAAAATAATCTTCCTCAACCCCAACCTTAGCGTAGTAACTTCTCACTAGCATTCCTATTCCCCTAGAGAACGATATCAATACCCGTGGCTTACCCTAATACTACACTACAACGATTAGGTTCACTGCCTAGGGTGTTGAAAAACTTGCTCGACGAAAAGGAAGTTCCTTTGACCCCGAACTACGCGTGTAGCGTTATCATAGGCTCAACAATATCAACAGAATTAACAGAATCAGCAGAGATATGATCAGATGCATATGCAATAGATTGTAATAAAACAAGATTATTGATATCGACACAGATAACATCTTCCAAGAGTCGATCAACATCTTTTCTCAACAATTTCTTTTTACGTTTAGTATTTGAAATCGATGTTTCTGTTTTCTCAAAGACTGTTTTCATGAGACCGAGTTCCTTATGAAAATCCCTTTCCCAATATAGTGCACAAGTTTTCAAATTTTTGACATGGGGTAGAAGTCTTTTCTGAAGAATGTCTCTTTGTTCTCGCGCTATTGGCAATTGAAAATGTTCAACTTTTATTTCAGAATGAAATTCAATCTCACGTTCCAATATTTTGAGGTCAGATAAGAAAGTGTCAAAAGTATTTTATAATGCGACAACTTTCGGATTTTGTTTTAACTTCACTAAGTGAAGGTAAAGGACCATTAATTTGTGCACCATTGTGTTTGGGACTAACTTCAGAAACTGGTGTGATAACAAAAGGTTTGTTAGAAGTATCTTGTTGTGTGACAAAAGTTACGGCTTTTGAATAGTTAAAAGGTTTGTTATAAACGACATTTTCCATTTTTGACCGACTCTCGTCATCTGCATCTAATTCCTCCATACGATTATATTCAACAACAGTCATAATTGAATCATCAATTCTATGTTCTGCACTGTAAACTTCAGGATTTGGTTTGAATGCTCTGTTAGAAAACTTAGGATTGTAATCAACAAGAATTGGTCCATATCCATTTGGATTTGGTTTAAAAGTAAACTTTTTAATAGTTGTGATTGACTCACCATGTTTATAAACAATATTTCGAAACTCTTTGATTTTGTGTTGTAAGTCGACAATTTCTTCAAGATAGTTGTCTATTCGTTTCGTGGAATGCTGTTTGTACTCAGAGAACTGTTTTTGACAAGTTAACAACTCAGCCTTGGCTTTTTGAGTTTCCAAAGTAAGAGCGTTAAGTTGTTGTTTATGTTCATGTTTCAGTTGTTCTATTTGAGACAACAAAGCATTCTTGGATGCGGCTAGATCACGTATATGTCGTTCTAATGATTTTTCATTTTGATGAGATTTAGCAAAAGCCACTTCAAAACCTTTTTTACGTTTTTCTTGAGTTTTGAAAAAATTGATTTGTCGAATTAAGCATTCATTATCCCTAATTAACAGTGCATTTTTATCTTTTAATTTCGTGCAAATTTCCAAACGAGATTGTTGGTCTTTAATTAAGGTTAAGAGCTCAATTTCTCTATTAGACAGAAGCTCATCTTGTTCAACAGGAGTCTCATCATGATCATTATTTAGATCCTTAAATATTACCACGGAGTCAACTTGATTATCAATATTAACCATAAGGTTATCTTGATCATCAAATATAACTACGGGATCTATTTGATAACCATCGGAATGAGATGTGGATGGCTCATGTTGAACACTCTGATCCTTGTCGGATGAAGAAATTGGCGGAGATATCAGATCAGGGATGAGTATATTTTGTTCCGGTACCTGAGACAAGCCATCAGTGTCATACACTGGGCCTGTGTCACTCATGTGTAGAGCTTGAATTTGTGCCATCAACATCACTGCTGCATTAGCCTGCAAGTCCTCCATATCATCATCAGAATCTGCATCTTCCATAAAGCTCTGTTCCCCTGTTGGTAAGAGTTCCACCAGCTTCATCCTTAAGAGCCAAGAGCAACGCCTCTTTGTGATAAGCACTGCCTCTTGTCCTCGGCTTAGGACATGCATTAGCCAGGTGACCCTTCTCATTGCAGTTATAACAACGAAGACCATTAACCCCATTCTGAGCATTCCCCTATTCAACCACTTGACCCCTTTGTTGTTGCGGAGCACCCATGTTATTCCTTCCAATAGCATGAAACCCTTGACCACCTCCCATCTGACGACCATAACCACGGTTCTGAACTTCAATGCGTCCATTGTTCACAACAGCTAGATTCCTTGTGTTGGATGAGGAACGAATGCGATTGTTGGATTTGTTTGTATACCGACCGAAGGCTTTAGCAATCATAACAAATCCTTGTTGCAATTCATCGAAAGCAGCAGAGTCCTCATCAGCTTCACTGTAAAGTGCTTGAGCATTGTTGTTGTTGTATGGAACCAATTGAGTTTGTTGAGGTTGTTGATGTGACTGATCATATGGTGTAATGGTTGCAGTTGGTTGAGGAGCGGGTTGAGGAGCTGTTTGAGGAGGAAGATTAGTTTGAGCCCACAAAGCAGGTTGTTGATTATCAGGAATTGACTGTGAAGTCGGGAGTCCACGGATAGTCCTTTCTTTGTCAACTTCTTTTTGGTGAGGCTTCAAATAGTCGTACAATAATCCGTATGTAGCATGATGAAGATTCTTAGCTTGACGGAGAAAAATGACATACTTCTCCCATTCCGGACCAATACTACTTAGGAACTTAGTGTTGACAGCAATTCGAGGCATGATGATGTTGTGTTTGTCCAAATCATTAATGATATCTGAAAAGCGATGATGATATGACTCTAATGTCTCTCCTGGTTCAATCATGAAGTGTTCATAAGCCAAGTAGATTTTGGATTCCATGTCTTCCTGATTGAGTGTTGTGCCTTCCATTAGAAGATGAATATGTTCCCACATTGCTTTAGCTGTCTTTTGAGCATCAACACTTCGAAGGATCGGATTGGGTAGTCCCAAAAGGATGTATTGCATTGCTAGTTCATCGGCTTCAAAGTGTAGAAGTTCATCACCAGTGAGGTCTGAGATAGTTGCAATGTTGGTGACAGCATCTCTTGGTGGATTGGCATCTGGATCTGCGGGTGTAATAACAGTAGGCATCTGAAATGGACCTTCCATAATGACCTTCTTTAAGAACTTTCCATGTGGCTTCTTTAGATCACAAAACCTAAAGAACCTTATCACCCATTGATCATAATTACCGGGAGTGAGTATTGGAGGTCTATCAAGTGAGCCAGCTTCATGAATTGATTGTTGGCTACTTAAGGCTTCACACATCTTGCCAAACCATGTTGGTTCCTTCATAGTACTCCTGGATGGATGTTGATTGTAGAAGTTTGTGTAAGGTTGTACTTGAAGACTAGGTGGTGGTTGAACCATTTGTGGTGGTGGAATTGCTCCAAGTTGTGGAGTATAATGTTGATTAAATTGTTGTTGATAAATTTGTTGTTGATGATTAAATTGTTGATGTTGTGGACTTAGTTGTTGTTGTTGTTGTTGATGATAAGTGTAAGGAAAATAGTTAGAGTATGGTGGTTGTGACATGTTGAAAACTTGTGTTGTTAAATGGATCTTTGTAGTCGAATGAACCGTTGTTGATGAAGTATCCTTAGGCGTAGAAATCACAGAAAAGCAAAGTACCACTTATGCGTAAAAACACCAAAGATACGCGTAACAGCAATAGTTACGCGTAGGATTAGCTTACGCGTAAGAAATGAGAAAACACTAAAGTTATGCGTAAATAGAAAGTTAAGCGTAGAAAACTTAGGCGTAGGATTACCTTATGCGTAAGACAGAGCTTAGGCGTAAGAAGAATCTTATGCGTAATGAGTTCTACGCGTAAGCTTAAGCTTATGCGTAAATTTAGGGTTTTACCCAAAAAATCTTTTACACTATCACAGTGCAAAAGATATTCAAATTCGAAGTGTTTTCAGGCTTATCCAAGCAAGAAAAACACTGAGTAATCCACGAAACTGAAGATCAAACCAAGGAAAAGTTACGCGTAAGATTAGGGTTTTACTTACGCGTAGAAATTAGCCAATAGTGATTTCTACCAACTGATGTTTCCAAACCAGATTTTTGTGATGAAATAGCTTCAATATCACCAAAATAACACAAAAGTGTAAAACTTGATGATCCAAAGCTTTAAAACACGTTATGTGTAGAACTACTACCACGTACAAAACCAAGTTTAAAAAACAATGATCCACACGTAAAGTTTGAAACTTTTTGCCAAAAACATATATTTTAACACCTAAAAACGTTGAAAGGACAAGAATCTTGGATCAAAAAGTGTAAAAAATCAGTTTTTAAAGCGTAACAAAGTAGAAACTGTTTTTACGCGTAAGACCACAAAAACTTCAAAAACAAAATATGTTCACCCAACTATTTGGCGAATGATACCACTGTTAGGTCACCATATTTGTAACACAAGCATCAATATGTAGAAATAGAGAAGAGATAGTGATCGGTTGAACAAATACAAACGCACACATACGTATAAATGGGGAAAGGTTATGCGTAGGAGTGAAAGAGTGAATGAATTGAACAACCAACCCTCAAGTGAGGGTATTACAAAGGTATTTATATGAGAGGGAGCTAGGGCAACACTCCTAGTCCCTTCCTTTCCTTATTGGACTTGGGCCAAGGCTTATGGGCGTTCTACTAGCTTAATAACAAACATAAAGGCCATATTAAGCTAACTATTACATATGAATCACTAACACTTGAAATATAGTTTATGAGTGATTCCAACATAGTGTTTTATGAAAATGTAAGTGTGTTAGAAAACTATTGGCTCAAACCATTTACGTATTTTATTTGTTTCGTTAAAATGATTTTACGTTTGTTATCGACAAAACATTAGAAGATCGTACAATATAAATAAACGTTTTCACGGCTTATTTGTATTAACAATCTCCCCCTTTTTGTTGATGACAAAACATAAAATTATTTTAAGGAAAAACTAGAATTCGTAAAAGTTCGAATTGGAGTTTTTACTCTCTTCCCCGCTTTTTGTCGAAACAAAAAGAGCGTCGAAAAGAAACTAACACATTTTTTTTAATAAAAACGCGTAAAAGAAAAAAAATATAGACAGCAAGTGACGGGAAGAGTTCTCGTCTTAACTCCCCCTTGAAGAGTCCATCCCTTTGTGAGGGCGTCAAGTAAAAAAACTACTAAGCTAATGCTTTGCAACGATGTTTGCAAATGGTTTCGTCTTATTGACGATAATGCTCCCCTTGATGATTGCAGCTTTGCAAAGGGACGTCATGAAATGTAATCCAAATGAGGATTATATTGCAAATGGTTTTGCAATGTATTGTTTGACACAAAGCTCCCCCTAGCTTAATGTGTCAAAGTCATCATGTGTATTTTGAAAATCTACAAAACAAATGTTAGAAAACTATTATATAATGCATAATTTCCTGCAAGTAAGACTCAAGTTAGTAGAAAACAGGTTTTCTGTTGTACATATCCCACGGTTCCCTCCTTGGAGGGATCCGTCTAGGCATAATGAAGGGATCCGGCTGTCTGATAACAGATTTCAGCAATTGTGATGTAACAAATTATGTTAACATCAAAGTGAGATATGTATTTAAGCAACAAACATATACTCAAAGCAATATGGCATATAAACTTTCATTCAATAAAACATAAGAGATGATCTACAAATCTCTAAAAACAAGAGAATGATTTAGCCATGTAATATGTTTTCTACTAATACTAATAAGTGACCAAAAACTTAAGAAGCATCAATGTGCTTTGAGTCTAAGGATGAGTAGACTTATTGATTTGGTCCAATCTTCCAAGAAGATGATTAAACATGAAATAGTATTCCTAAACGATCTAAGTTAAGTTTAGGACTAGGACACCATTTTAATCCTTAGACTCATGGTTGTTTGGGTTTGTTGACCTCATCGAAACGTTCGAGGAGGTGATAGAACATGAAACGTTGCTCTTCACGTAGTTCATGTATCAACCCTTCAACGTGTTGACAATGATAGCAATCCTTGTCATGGTTTGGAAAAGGTGGTGGTGAAAATGGAGCGGCTTGATGTGGAGGTTCAAGTGAAGAAGATTGGGGATCCTCAAATGAAGTAGGGATTGGTGGAGGCACATTAAATGGTGGCTCAACAAGGGTTAATGGTGGATGTAGAGAAGTGTAAACTTCCATGTGGTCGGGTGGTTGACTTTGATGTCTCCTCATAATCCAAAATGGACCATTAGAGGGAAATGGAGAAATGGACATCGGTGCAAGTGTTGATTCAACACCTTGGTTTTTTGTACAATCTTCTCTATTGAAGAGTGTGTCGGTAATGGTGGAGGATGAGATGGCCTAGGGGGTAAGTCCTCTAAGTTGTAGGAATATGGAGATGATTGTGAGGTGGTAAATGTTATGGCTCTAGGCACCAATGATGTTGCTTGGGTTGAGAATGGTATGTTTGGTTTAGTAGGAATTATGGAGTTTGGTGATGATATTTTAGTGGGAACAATACTCTTAGGGATTGGTTTGATTGGTTGATTTGGTGAAGGAGATATCCTAGCATTTGTGGATTTAAGCGGAGATGATTCGGTTGAGGAAATTTCGTGTACAACACGAGCAAGTTTCTTGGGTGGTTCTTGGGTGGATGAGTTAGCACTAGGAGCTTTCCTCATGATGAAATAAGTTAAATAACTAAGGAGAAGGTTTCTAAATGCTGAGAATTATGTTGTGGTTGATGACTAAGAGATTCTAACTTATAAAGGGAAGGATTTGGCAAGTGCATTCAAGACTTAAGCCACTAAGATCCTTTGGAATGTGATGATTAGCATGCACAAGAGTCAACTTTAGAGTTGTACTGATCTAGGGACTTAATTAAGATAAGATGGAGTGTTCAAGTTAGCAAGGTGAACTTGAAATGATTGTTTAAGCTAGACTTAACATGAATCTGTCACCCGGATCCTACGGTTCCCTCCAATGAGGGATCCGTCTAGGCTAATCATAGGGATCCGGCTCTCAGCAGCTAAAAAAGGATAAAAATAATGTTTGTAAGGTCTAAATCCTATACCTCCTTGAGTGTTTCAGTCATTCTAAGTGTCTTCAATGAAAGAGTACTTAAATGATCAAGGGCAATGAGTGATGTAGCTAATGATTGCCTTTTATGGAAGGAAAATGGGACTTTATGATTACCAATGGGTGTTTAAGGATGACACTAGGAATATTGATGGTGTCAAGTCATATTAAATGATCCTAGAGATCAGATGTATACTTGAGATAAAATTTGAAAAATCTTTAAAAATTACAAAAATTGAAAAACTAGTTTTTGACCCATTTTGAGGTAAGGATGACTAAAATCAATTTGCTAAAATTGATAAGAATATCACACTAAGTGTTTTGAGATGTGAGGAACAATGTGTGAGTATTAGAGCGAAAATATGGTGAGTTTTGATGAGTTGATAAATCAAAAACACTTTGAATTTGATCCTAAGTTAGCTATGGGTGAGTGTGGAGCATTCTAATCTTGAAAAAGACTTAGGTGGTTCTAAAGCCTTATGTTTAGCTAGTGTGAAGTGATCTAGTGAGCAGTTTTGATGTGTGGGATTCTGTATTGCACATCTGTTATCACGGATCCCACGGTTCCCTCAAAGGAGGGATCCGTCTAGTACAATCTTAGGGATCCAGCAACTGCAGATCAGAAACATCACAGAAAGAGATGCAGTATTTGCACCATACTATGTATACTTATTTCTATTAAACTCTACTTCACATAACTGCAAAACAAGCATGATATTACATAAATCATATCATAGATAAGAGTAGTAATGACAATATCCAAAACAATACAAACAAGTGTGCATCAAGAACGTAAGCATTCATACATAAACCAAATGTCTAAGAACAAACATAATCCTAATGTCTCTTTCGTCAATCCTTTCTTTTCCTCTTTCCCGACTTCATGACGTAGTTAGCTAGGCATTGGAACATACCCTTTATTTGTTTAAATTTCGCGGTCTCGTTTGGAAGAGTTGGAAGTTGTTGATAGTAGGAAATGGGGTCCAAGTCGACGTTGGCTCGGGGTTGACATTTACTTCTTCTTCTTCGTCTGAGGTGTCCGGGAGAGCCTTAGGTTTTCTTCCATTGACCATGAACCGTTTAGAGGGTTTTTTGGTAAGAGGTACCATGACGTGATCGGAGAGGAAATGATCATCGTTGATAGGAGATGGTTGCAATGCACTAACATACTCAAGGAGTCGTGTTAGGAGCATACCATATGGAAGTACCATGTTGGTAACTTTGAATACCCCAGCCATTCTCTTCACCATGTAATGGCGAGATTAAATGGATTTTGGTGAATAAGGCAATAGATCATTTGCACGAGACATGCATTTGGATGGTCTTTGTTATCGACCAAGCTAATGACATTTTCCCTAAGAATTTCTTCTCATTTTCTAAAAATGGGGTGCATTTCGAAGAGTTCTATTTGAAAGGGATCACGGTAAATGAGCTCTTTGTTTCGGTTGAAACGGGATTGGTCGGCTCTAACTTTGAAAATAGTGTCTCGAACGGTTGTGGGTTCATCAAGAGGGGTATGGTATATTGGTTTGGAATCCAGAGCAAAAGATTAAGTTGATATTGCCCAATCTTGAGAGTACATACAAATTCCTTCGCAAAGAATGCGAAGTATTTGAGAAAATGTGTTGAGAGGTAGAGTGAAGTTTCGTTTATTGATGATAAAGGCGATTGAAATGCTATCATCGGTGTTTCGAATGATCCTAACGCTTTTGTAAAATTCAAAGATGAAAACCGGACAAATTTGTTCATCAATATCAAGAAGACAATCAAAGTTGATTGCCGAGAAGACTTGACAAATTTTGGTATTTTCAAGGAAACATTCCTTGACCACACGACCTTCGTGGATAAGTCATTTTTCAAGTCTTTTGAAGACTTTGCGATCGGTTTTTGACAAACCCTCTTTTTGATAGTATTGGGTAAGGTAATGTACGGTATCATGGTGGTCTTGT
The DNA here is from genome assembly GCA_019973895.1 of Chrysanthemum seticuspe. NCBI lineage: Eukaryota > Viridiplantae > Streptophyta > Magnoliopsida > Asterales > Asteraceae > Chrysanthemum > Chrysanthemum seticuspe. The sequence goes on from BPTQ01000001.1 coordinate 107,993,062, forward strand.
TGGGTGGCTTTAGGCATGGTTAGTCCTAGAAAAACAAATATTCCAATTAGGCAAAATTTGTTGAGATGGGTTTATGGTTTTGATTTGTATTAACAATGTTGTAGGCACAATGTAATCTTAGTTATGTGAAAACCTTTTCTAGTGATCAATTTTGGAAAACCTAATTTTATCAATTGATTAAGAAAAATTGAGAAACCATAAATCCTAGGATGAGGATGATGAAAATTAGAACATGTTGGTGTAATTACTTACAATGATGTTCTAGAGATGGATGCTTGAGGATATGAAGTCCTGTGGAGATGAAAACAGCTCTTGGGTCGTTTTTTGTGTTTTGCTAGGAGAGGGAAAGTGAGCAAAATTGATTTTGAAAGGCGTATAGCTAGTTTTTGTCACACGGTTCCCCCGGATCCCTTGTATTAGGGATCCGGCTAGTACAACTAGAGGGATCCGGGTACTGTAGACAGAAAAAGGGTGTTTGGCATTATTTTTGAGGTTTCTAATTGAAAAGATGTGTGGTCAACGGGATTTGATAGTTTAATTATCAAGGATCCATTTGTGACGACGGCGTTAGTTTGACGATATCAAGAGGAATACTATTCCCGATGATGAGTAAGTCGGGAAAGTCACGAAAAGAGACTTGTAAGAGACTAGCAATTATTAACGTCTAAGGTAAAAGATGGTATCAACATATTCATGTAGATGTAAACTAGCTAATGAAAAGTGAACATACCTTTATGCTCTTGGTATGGTTTAAGGAGACCATAAGACCGAAAATAGTTCATGAGGTTATAAAGTAATCAGTTGTACTTAGAATAAGTATATTGCGATTACTTTTAGGTTCTTCCTTGAAAGTTGACTTCATTCTTCTTTGAAAGAAATGAAGACTTTGGAGAGATCCTAGCATGAAGATTTCTTGAAAAGAAAATGTTTGAATAATCTATTAATATCCAACATAACAAAAAATTTGTTTTGAAAGATTTCCTTCTTTGTAGTTTTCAAACATACACGGATCGTATCAAGTTTTTAAAGTACAACATACTCTAAGAAACTTGGTAACGAAGCTCTGATGCCAATTGTGGAAAACTAGAAAGGGGGGTTTGTTGGGAATAATCATTACCACGGATAGTTGTGGTTTACACTGCTTGGAATTACACTAGCAGCGGAAACGTATTACCACTGCTGGTACATTATTACCACTGCTATTAGATAATGATTAGGAGAACGCGTTTAGATAAGTATAGAATAGATTTTGTGTATATTCTATAATGTTAGCTTTATACTTATCTTGTAAAGGACTCCTTGTTGTATAAAAGGAGGTCCTAGGTCATTGTCTTAGGTACTTGTCTAATTACCTATGTATTACTCACAAAGGATTCAAGGTGTAACCCTAGTGATAAGAAAGATCACTCGTATTATTCATTAATAATATTGGAGCTTAAGTTTTATGTTTAATCTGTGTTTGCTTACAATACATCATACAATCCGTCTTCTAAAGTATTACTAAGTAAATTCCGCGTGCTTAATAATATCATACAAAATATCATTGACACAAGGTGTGTGTCCAGATCCATCAAGTGGTATCAGAGCGAAGGTTCTGATATTTTGTTTTAGAAGATCCAAGGAATTAGCTTAACCTACTCACTCAATTCAATGAAGATGGAAAACAACCAGTCCAACTCTTCTACACCAAAGCTACCTAAGCTCAAACTTAATGAGTTTGAGATGTGGAGGATACTGATTGAGCAATACTTTCTCATTCAGGACTATGCTCTTTGGGAGATCATTCAAACTGGTGATTCTTTCAAGCATGTGACTAGACTGTGAAGGTTGGTGACACAGATGTTGTGAAAGTTTCTGTGCCTGAATCTAGTATTGAAAAAGCTCTTAGGAAGAATGATCTTAAGGCTAGAAGTTTGTTGCTGATGACTCTTCCTAGAGACCAGATCATTGCATTTAGCAAGTTCACAACAGCTAAGGAACTTTTTGAAGAGATTTGCTCAGTGTTTGGTGGTAATGATGCTACAAAGAAGACACAAAAGACATTGTTGAAGCAAAGTTATGAAAAATTCTCTGCTTCAAGCAATGACTCACTTGATAGCATCTTCACCAAACTCCAGAAGATTGTTACACAACTGACTATGTTTGGCATTGAGGTAGAAAAGGAAGACCTCAATTTGAAGTTTCTAAGAAGTTTGCCTTCAGAGTTTCAAACCAATGTTACTGTCTGGGAAAACAAATCAGACATTGAAACAATGAAACTCACTGACCTTTACAACAACTTCAAACTTATTGAGCAAAGGTTGAAGAAGGCAGGGAAACTTGGAACAAGCTCTAGTAGCTTGGCATTGTTGTCAACCTCTGCTGACAGTAATGATTCTGAAGATGATAGTGATGATGACTTTGCCACTGCTGGTTCTACAGTTTCCACTGGTAATGTTAGTGTTACCACTGCAGGTTCAAAGAAGAAGGTTGCTAGTATTGGAGATCCTACCTTTTATGCTTTTATCTCCACTCAAGTAAATGGCTCTGTCTTAACTCATGAAGACATAGAGCAAATTGATGAAGATGACTTTGAGGAGATGGACATAAAATGGCAAATAGCTCTGCTTAGCATGAGAGCTAGGAAATTCTACAAGAAGACTGGCAAGCCCATTCACATCAATGGTAGTGAAACTGTAGGCTTTGATAAGAAGAAAGTGGAGTGCTTCAACTGCCACAAGTTGGGACATTTTGCTAGAGAATGTAGAAGACCAAAGACCAAGGACAACAGATCTACTTGGTACAAGCAAAAGAAGGAACCAATTGTGGAAGAACCAAAGGCAATGTTGGCTATTGATGGTGTGAGCTATGATTGGAGTTTCATGGCTGATGAACAAGAAGAAGAACATTCTGATGCTGCTCTTGTTGCTACTGAATTTGCTCTCATGGCTTTCTCTGACTCTGAGGTACAAAACTTTGAAAGTTGTTCTAAAACATGTAGGGCTGCTAGAGAAGTTGAAAGGCTTAATGATTTATATTCTAATGAAAGACAAGAGTTATATACTGCTAATTATACTGTGTCTAACCTTAGGAGAGCTATAGCAGTATTGGAAAAACAACTAGAGCACTATCAAGAAAATGATTCAAAATATAATGATGATATGATTCTTCTTAGAAGAGAGGTAGAACATACAACAACTGTGAATGAAGCATACCAAAAGGAGTTTGAAAAACTTCAAAAGAAAAATGAAAATGTCAATTTAACTTTAGACACATGTTATCATCAGTCTAAGTCAATTGATAAAATTTGGAATGCTCAAATATATAGTAAAGTTAAGTCTGGTATGGGTTATAACACTGTGCCTCCACCACTAAGAGGTGTTCCATCACCTCCAGGTATAGATTTAGCTCATACAGGCTTAGAAGGGTTTTAGGACCTTGAACATGAATATGGTCCTTTGAAGGACACAATGGTGAAAAGTGAGGAAGAGATTAAGCATGATAATGATGTTTTTGAGAGTGCTAGTGACTCATCTATTGTTGATGAGAATGTTAAAAAGAATGTAGAGGCTTTTATCCTAAAATTTGTTAATACTGTTACAGAGGAACCTAGGAAACCAGTTAATAAACCTAGATCAACTGTAAGGTATGGTGAGATGTATAGGAACAAGCCTACAGCTCCTAGGGGTAACCAGAGGAGTTGTAATCATGTTAAATCTCAACAACTAGGTAGTGATTTTGCGATGTACAATAAGGCATGCTATATCTGTGGTAGTTTTGATCATTTACATGCTTATTGTGACTATCATAATGGGAGAAGGGAAGTCCATGGGAATAAAAGGGTGGAGTCTAACAGGTTTCAAAATAATGTACACCCTAATTCACATTGCAAAATGATCCCAGGAGCAGTTCAACTAAGAAGTGGTCTCAAAACTTTTGCCACTGCAAAAACTGTTAACACTGCTCACCCTAAGTCACCTGTTAAAAGTGCAAAGTCCAAACCAACTTTTGCAAAATCTGCACAAACAGGGAAAGGAACTTTTCAGAATAATAAGGTTCATTATAACCAACAGTGGGTACCTAAAAACAAACCAGCAGTTTCCACTGCTCATTCAAAAGTTACCACTGCAAGGGTTGTAAACAAGAAAAGGGGGGACATGGGCAATGCTGTGAAGGCCTCAGCACGTTGGGAATGGAAACCTCAAGGAAATACCTCTACAACCAATCCCAATGGTGTATCAATGACCTTTGATAGATTTAACTATATTGATACACGAGGCAGATCCAAGTCAATCATGGCTTGGGTCCCCAAAAGAAACTAACTCTTTACTTTTATGTGCAGGAACATCCAAGGTCAAAAAGGTCAGATCAAGGTTATACAGATAGTGTGTGTTCAAGGCACATGACTGGCAACAAGTCCTATCTTTCAGATTTTGAACATTATGATGGACAGTATGTCAGTTTTGGAGGTGGAGTAAATGGAAAGGTTGCTGGTAAAAGAGTAATCAAAACTGGTAACTTGGACTTTGAACCTGTGTACTATGTAAAAGAGCTTAAGTATAATCTTTTTAGTGTGTCACAAATGTGTGACAAGAAGAACAATGTTCTTTTTACCAAAGATATGTGCGTTGTTCTCTCTAAGGATTTTAAGATGCCTGATGAAAGTCAGATACTTCTTAAAATTCCTAGAAAAGGCAATCTATATAGCTTTGATATGAACAACATTGTTGCTAAAGATGATTATGCTTGCTTGCTTGCAAAGGCCACAGTGGATGAATCCATGTTATGGCATAGAAGACTTGGTCATGTTAACTTCAAAACCATTAACAAGATTGTCAAAGATGGTTTGGTGAGAGGTTTACCTCAGAAAAGATTTGAAAATCATCAAACCGGTGTGGCTTGTCTTAAAGGCAAACAACACAGAGCTTCTTGCAGGTCAAAGTTGGTTAACTCTATTGCTCATCCACTTCAAATGTTACACATGGACTTATTTGGTCCTACATCAGTGAGCAGCTTGAATCTAAAGAAATATTGTCTAGTGGTGACTGATGATTTTAGCAGGTTTACATGGGTTTTCTTTCTTAATACAAAGGATGAAACAACTGGCATCCTTAAGATCTTTATCACAGAAGTAGAAAACCAATATGATATGAAAGTTAAAATTATCAGGTGTGACAATGGGACAGAATTCAAGAATAGAGTTATGGATGATTTTTGCAGAGATAAAGGTATTAAAAGAGAATTTAGTGTTGCTAGAACTCCTCAACAAAATTGTGTTGCTGAGAGGAGGAACAGGACACTGATAGAGGCTGCTAGAACCATGTTGGAAGATTCTAAATTGCCAATCACTTTTTGGGCTGAAGCAGTTAACACTGCATGTTATGTGCAAAACAGGGTTTTAGTGGTAAAGACAAAGAACAAGACACCTTATGAATTATTTAGGGGTAGACCACCTATCCTTGACTTCATGAGACCATTTGGATGTCATGTATCTATTCTCAATACCATAGATTATCTGGGCAAGTTTGATGAAAAATCTAATGAAGGGTATTTTGTTGGGTATTCCATGGTCAGCAAAGCTTTTAGAGTATTCAACTTAAGAACCCAAAAGATTGAAGAGAATCTGCATGTGGAGTTCCTGGAAAACAAAGTTAATCTCAAAGGAACTGGTCCAGAAAGGTTGTTTGATCTTGATACTCTAGCCAATACTATGAATTATGTGCCTATTTCTACAGGAACATCTTCTTTTGATTTTGCAGGTTCAGAAGAGTTTCTTGATAATGATGAACCAAGCAAGGATCATACAGATGATCAAGATGAATTCAGTCTACCTCTTTGGGACTATGCAGATAATGATGAAATACCAAAAACTGGAGATGCTCACCCTTCTAATGACTTTGGAAAGGAAGGAAGTAGCAACTTGAATACTAAAAATTCTGAAAGCAGTGGAAATTCAGATTCCACTGCTAGGCCAGAAGTTTCCACTGCAACACCAGATGTGGAAATTATAACTCCAGTTACAGAGGAAGCTCAAGCCAATGATGTTGAAATCTCAAATATGCCAAGTGAGATTGTAGTTCCTCAGACTCCCCACACTTCTATTCATAAATCACATCCTCTTGAAAATGTGATTGGGGATGTTGATAAGGTTTTAAAAGGTACCTTTTTGAGGGTTCGTTTAAGCCCTTATTTGATCACTTTTGTATCCGTTATTGCTTAATATCGTTCCTTTTCACTTTTTAGGTCTCTTGAAGGCAAAATGCTGGAATGGCACTTATTTGGACGAAAAGGCGCGAATATACGAAGAAAATGGCCAAAGTCAGAATCGAGACACTCAAACCTACATAAAACATAAGGTGATGGCATCAGGTGTTAAATTGCGACGCCGTCGGAGGATTTTGTGACGGGACAGAAGCCAAAACTCCTATTTTCAAGTGACGACGTCAAGTTATAAAAGAGTAGGTCGTCGCAACTCAGACGGCCTAGATGCAACCCAGACGGCGTCAAAAGCTGAAGAGGACGGCGTCACAAGCATAAGGTGACGCCGTCGCAAGTCTAACGTGGCCAAGACGAAACCCTAATGACGGCGACCCGACGGCATCACAAAACATAAGGTGACGCCGTCGCAGGTGTAATCTTATATATAGAATCCGAATTTTTCAGTTTTAGTGTGTAGTCTTTTGGAGTAAGAACCTAAACCGAACCAAGGCTGTCTTGTACAGTATTTTAGGGTTCCAAACCCTATCTTACACCAAGATAAGTGTTTTACTTCATTAATACAATTATGTCTTTGATTATTTGTGTGTATGCTTGCATGTTTTCCATGTCCGGCTAATTTACTTGTGTGTTTGCTTAGGGAATATGAAACTTAATTATTGAATATTGATTGGTTGTCTCTTATCTTAGTTGATTAATGATCTAGTAATGCGATAGGTCATTCGTTGTGTACTTAATGCTTGATTAAATCTTTGTGAACCTTAGAATATGACTCCTTGAGTAGTTGTAAGCTAAACCATCCAAAGAGTGCCTTAGAGTAAGAGTTTATTATCCCTAGTGGGTTTTGTAGACGAGACCCTTTGGTAAGTTCAAAGAGTTAGGGAGAAACGCATACCCTACAACCTTAGACACACAATGCAACTAAGAATAAGGACGTGACAATTCAACCACCAATCGGAGATAATTAAGGAGTAGTAAAACCTAAGTAAACACATCTTTAAACTATCATACGAGCACACATTAATTAGATATAGACTACATACACCTTATATTAGATAATTAGATAAGTAGAGTAATCGGTAGCAATACCAACCCCCCAAAATTCAAACCCCGAGATTCGTACATTTACATTTCATAAAATATAAAAATACAAAAAAAATAATCTTCCTCAACCCCAACCTTAGCGTAGTAACTTCTCACTAGCATTCCTATTCCCCTAGAGAACGATATCAATACCCGTGGCTTACCCTAATACTACACTACAACGATTAGGTTCACTGCCTAGGGTGTTGAAAAACTTGCTCGACGAAAAGGAAGTTCCTTTGACCCCGAACGACGCGTGTAGCGTTATCAAGTTTTTGGCGCCGCTGCCGGGGAGTAGAATAGCTAGTTAGTAGTCCACCTCGTTTAGGTTTCTTTGCTTGATTCATATCAAGTAAATTTTTCTCATTTTTAGCTTTCTCTTAGTCTATCCCCCTTCTTCGTGACCTTTGTTCGTAACACCCATCACTTTTCATCATGGAAGGTGATGACCAACTGCCACTTCCCCCTGCCAACCCCCTTAGACAACTTAGAACCCGCAGTTCCACCAAAACTCTTCTTGAACCTTTTGCAGAACCCGAAAGAGAGCTCAATAGGCGAAGAAAAGCTCTCCATGATTCGGAACTTCATGGCACTTCCATCAACTTTTATGAAGTCACATCTGATGAAGAGTCCCCTCATTCCCCACAATCCCCTGAAACCATCATCATTGACGATCTGAGCCAAAATGGCGAGGAAATTCCTGCCACTTCGGTCAATGGACCCATTAATCCTCCTGAAGCAAAATCCCTCGGGGAATACTCTTCCCCCTCCGCATCTGGATTCACCAGTGCCATTGTCTATCCTTCAGAACAATTCAATGAGGTACTGCATGCCTCTGACATTTGGCTGATCCAAAATGTGTGTCAATTCCATGGATCCCACAGCGAAAACCCAATCCACCACATCAAACAGTTTTTAAAAATTGTTGATGCTATCTATGCCGACGGGGCATCCAAGGAGACATCTAGACTTCGGTTTTTCCCATTTTCTCTTCAAGGGCAAGCCAAGGAGTGGCTCGATAAGCTCCCTCCAAGGTCTATTTTCACGTGGGAACAACTCACAACCAAGTTCACCAAGAAGTTCTTCCCCCCTGGAAGAACTACATCAATTAGGAGCAAAATTCTGCACTTCCATCAAACGGATGGAGAATCTATCACTAACTCCTGGAGTCGTTACAAAGATCTTATTCAACAAGCCCCACACCATGGTATCAACCTTTGGTTGCTTGTTCAAATCATTTACGACAATGTCTCCCGAAAGGATCAAAAAGGGATTGATTTCTCAACTGGCCGAAGAATTGCGAACCTCACTGCAGAAGAAGGGTGGAACCGCATTGAGGAATACATTCAATACCAAGACAGCCATTGGAATGAGCCAGTAAACGCGCTAAGTATCTCTACTTTTTCGAATGAAGAGTTACCCTTCGATGATCGGATTAAGAAAGCACAGAAGAAGCTTGCATACCTCAAAAAATCGCCAGAACCAAAAAGGCTAATTAACCCATACCTCATATGCGACATTTGTGGAGGGCCACACGAGAGTGATGAGTGTGATGACACACGCAAAGAGAGCGTCTTCCTTTCCAGTCATGATATTTATGATGACCCTTCACTCGTCACGTTCTATCAAAACGATGAATGTGATCCCTGGGGTAATCTGAAATGGAAAACTGAAGGAAGGGAAGGATCTGAATACACCATTCGTGATACCTTTGAAGAAGAACTCGGGCAGTTTACCATGGAAAGGACCACACTCTTAAAAGGTCTTGAGGAGTTTATCCAAGAGCAGCAAGCTAAATTAGAAAGTCAATTCGCCAACCTCCACGAAATAATAAGCGGATCTGGCCCAGCCCTTCACGATCCAACTTGCGCCATCACTACTCGATCAGGAACTACTACCAAGGACCCCCCGCATCCTGACCGGAACCCCACTACAAGGGAACCTGTGTTAGGAAATGAGGAAATTCCTGAACCTCTTTCAACCCCCCACGGTCCCCCTCCACAAACACCAGCACCGGCCCAACGACCAAATCTCGCACGGATTCCCTATCCCTCTCGTCTAAAGAATCAAAAGGCTGAAGAAGACAATGAAAGAATATTGTCTTATTTGAAACAAACGTCCGTCAACATACCACTCCTCGATGTATTCTATCACATCCCTAAACATAGAAAATACTTTAAGAGGTTGATATCTAATCGGAAGAAACTTGAAGGGTTGATATCATTAGGAGAAGAATGTTCGGCTATCATCCAGAAAAGCCTGCCCAAGAAGAAAGAAGATCCGGGTAGTTTTACCATTCCTTGCTCTATAGGATCGCTTTCTATGAAAAACGCCTTGGCGGATCTTGGGGCAAGCATTAACCTGATGCCTCACTCCCTATTTCTTAAACTCGGATATTCAGGGTTGAAACCAACCAGGATGAGTATCCAATTAGCTGATCGATCAATCAAATATCCCATTGGAGTTTCTGAGAATGTTCTTGTAAGGGTAGGAGAATTAAAGTTTCCAGTTGATTTCGTGATTTTAGAAATGGAGGAAGATAACTCAGTCCCAATAATCCTTGGAAGACCTTTTTTGGCTACAGCGCGTGCCATCATTGATGTTCATGATGGTAAACTCACTTTACGAGTGGGATCCGAGAGCTTAACCTTCGACATCAAGGATTCTATGAGCCATTCCTCCTCCTGCGATCACCCAGTATATTTTATTGAGGAATTTGATGAATTTGTTGATGACATAGATGGCTGCACTGACGAGTATCTATTAAACGAATTCATGAATAATGATAACAAAACAATATACAACGATGAAGAAATTGAGATGGTTGGAGCTGTTTCCTTTTATCCACGTAGGGAAGAAATTGAACCTATTGAGCTTCAAAAGCCAGAAAACAAGCTAAAACCATCAATCAAAGAACCCCCTACCCTAGAACTAAAAGATCTCCCGAGTCACCTGGAATACGCCTTCCTTCAAGGAGAGGACCAACTCCATGTCATCATAAGCTCTTCGCTAACCACTAGTCAGAAAGAGAAGCTCTTGGAAGTTTTAAAAGAGTACAAAGGAGTGATCGCGTGGAGTGTTGTCGACATTAAGGGAATTGATTCTACATTCTGTACTCACAAAATCCTCATGGAAGAAGATTACAAACGAACCGTTCAGCCACAAAGACGAGTTAACCCTAATATCAAGGAGGTAGTGAAAAAGGAGGTCATCAAGCTTCTCGACGCATGTCTCATCTACCCCATATCAGATAGCCCATGGGTCAGCCCAGTCCAGGTGGTTCCAAAAAAGGGAGGAATGACGGTCGTGAAGAACGAAAAGGGTGAGTTGGTGCAGCAGAGGACGGTTACTGGTTGGCGTGTCTGTATTGACTACAGAAAGTTGAATGATGCCACCCGGAAAGATCATTTTCCTCTGCCATTCATTGACCAAATGCTCGACAGGTTAGCCGGGCATGAATACTACTGTTTCCTTGATGGCTTTTCAGGATATTTCCAAATTCCCATTGCCCTTGAAGATCAGGAAAAAAGTACATTTACATGCCCCTACGGGACGTTTGCCTACAAGCGAATGCCCTTTGGGTTATGTAACGCACTCGCTACCTTTCAGCGATGTATGATGGCCATATTCCACGAATTAATTGAGGACAACATGGAAGTCTTCATGGATGATTTTTCGGTATTTGGAAATTCCTTCGACCTTTGTCTTTCCAACCTTAAGAAGATGTTAAATCGATGCGAGGAAACTAATTTGGTCTTAAATTGGGAAAAATGTCATTTCATGGTAAAAGAAGGAATTGTCTTAGGGCATAAAGTCTCTGGGAATGGAATTGAGGTCGATAGAGCAAAAATCGAAGCAATCTCCAAACTCTCCTATCCTACCACCGTTAAAGCCATTCGCAGCTTTCTAGGTCATGCGGGTTTTTATCGAAGGTTTATTAAAGACTTCTCGAAAATTGCCCGGCAATGACACAGCTTCTTGTTAAGAATGCTCCTTTTGATTTTTCTGTAGAATGCAAGGAAGCATTCAACCAACTAAAGGCAGACCTCACTCAGGCACCTATAATGGTCACCCCTGATTGGTCTCAGCCATTCGAAATCATGTGTGATGCTAGTGATTATGCTGTAGGCGCTGTGCTCGGCCAAAGGAAAGAGAAGCATTTTCAACCAATCTACTATGCTAGCAAAACCATGAATGTAGCGCAAGAGAATTACACGACCACCGAGAAAGAACTCTTAGCTGTAGTTTTTGCCTTCGATAAGTTCAGGCAATATCTCGTTCTCTCTAAAACTGTCATCTTCACCGATCACTCCGCCTTACGCTACTTGTTCTCAAAACAAGATGCTAAGCCCCGACTCATTAGGTGGATCTTATTACTTCAAGAATTCGACATTGAAATTCGAGATAAAAAGGGGGCTGAAAATCTCGCTGCTGATCATCTATCACGCTTGGAAAACCCTGATCTTGAGAAATTTGATCACACCGAGATTCACGACTCTTTTCCCGAGGAACGGCTAAACGCAAAAACGGAAATTAAACGAAACGCGAATAAAAAGCAAGTACGATTAATCTAACTCCTAAAAATAATCTAAAATTACTTTTACGCTAAAAATGATATTAGAAAACTAATTATGAATTAAAACTATTTTTTTTGGATTTTTCTTGATTTTATAAAAATTAAAAACTAATTTAAACTATTTAAAATTATAAAAATTATAAAAATCAAAGAGAAAAATATGGAAAAATCTTTTTTATGATTTTTATATTTTTCTTAAACTATTAAAATTGAAAAATTATTTTTTGGAACTTTTTCTCAATTAATTGCTATTAAAACTAATTAAAAATTGATTAAAATCTATTTAAATTGGGAAAAATAGTAAATGAAGACCAAAAATTATGAAACTTTCAGGAAAATTCTAAAATTATATTATGAATCTATGAAAATTGGAAAATTAACAGCTTATGTGTAAGATTATTGAGCTGCTATGAAACTGCTATTGTAAATAAGCTACAAAAATAAGCTAATAAGCTAGATAAGCCACCAAACAGTTACTACAGCTAAAGAACACTAGATTAAGCTACAAGCAACTAATTATCACTACTCTAATCAAGCTTAAGGCTCAGATTCAATGAAAAAGCAAACTACTTATTCAAGCCAAACAGTGGTTTACCCCCACTGTTTGAGCTTATGCACAGGCTACAATGATAAGCTAATCACAAAATTACTTAAACAGTCCTATAGACCACCTGACCAGCTACAATATTGCCAAAAATCAGATCCTAACTCCTAGAAATGAAGCTTATGCAGTGGATACAAATAGGCCTGATTCACACTCAGTGTGAACAGGGCAGAAAGTGCTAAATTGATAAGCTAATAAGAAGCTCCAAAGTGACCAACCAGATTAAGCAAAAAGCAGTTACCAATTTAAGACCAGTTGAATTTGCAATATCCAAAGATTCAAACTCTAAAACTCAGAAATGAATTAGAAATTGACTATCAAAGTTTTGTGAAAAAAAACTGTTTTAATAACTATGACAGATTTGACTTTCTAAAGAACTCACTCAAACTTTGACCAAAATGAGTTTTGATCCAAATTATTTTAATGACAATGATGTTTTAACACTGATTATTAATACCACAAGCTAGATCTAACCAATCCAAACCATAATTCAGCAAATGAAGCTCACTGATTTCAACAGTAGCAGATATAAGAGCAGTTCCAAATGATTTTTTTGACTTATGAGCTGAAATACTATGACTAAGACTGCAGATGAATATCAATTTACTACTCAAACAAGTATTAATAACTACTAACCACTAAGCTACTCTCTAGCACCAAAATATAAGCAATACTAAACACTACTAAAATTTTAGTATAATGAAGAAACAAGCAGATTATTACAAAATATGACTGAACAAACACTAAACAAGCATCAAACAGAAATAATAACACCTATTTAACAGATCAAACACAGATTCAATTATCAAAAACAGAAATGAGACTTACTAAAATCCATAGCCACTATGGCTTGCCAAATTGCAGATCTAGAACCACTATCCTAACCACCACTATTCCTAATCCAAACCAGCTTAGAATCCAACCCAAAGCAGCATCAAACCAATACCAAACCAGATCCACTTCAGCAAATCAACAGCAACCACTGTAGCATCTGATCCATTTACTGATTTTGGTGATTATGAGTTTAAAACTAGTAACAAGCTCACTATAAGCTACAAACAGCTTAAATGAACTAGTGAAACAGTAAATCAATGATAGATTAATCCAAATCAAAGATCTAAAGTGATTTTTTGTTTTTCAAATGATTTAATGTAATTTTTTTGTATTTTTGAGTTTTTGAGAAATTAAGCTAAAACAACTTTAACAAATCTATAATAAGCACTTAAAATGAGATAATAAGCAGTTTATAAGAAACTCAAACAATCAATTAAAATTGAAATACTAAAATTATATTAATAAATGGAAATGAGTACAAAAACGAATTACAAATATTAAAACAGTGAAATTATGAGTAACCACTACAACTAAAACCTAGAGAGAGAAAAAATACAGAAATTGAGATGATTCAGTGAATGAAATGAAGGGTCTATATATAGCATAACTTGAGCTTGAGAAGCTTCTGGAATTCCTTTCTTTTGTGCTTCTTTGAGCTAATATACACCCTTGGATCAAAGATAACCGCTTCCCATCTCATCATAGCCCTTAGATCACTTCTGATGACATTGCTCGGCCAATGGAAGAGTGACACGCGTCCAATATCACACGGATTGATGAGATGTCAGTCCCAAGTGTCAGAAGGTGTCAGTGGAAAGTACAATTCTACCCTTAATCTCAGTTAATTTGGCTAATTTACACGAAGGGTGAATTAGGGTTCGTTGCCTGGGTTAATTTGGGGGAAAGGGTAAAAGGTTTTGGCGGGGTGGGGTTTTTTTGGGATATTATAGTGTATTTGACCGGGGTTTAATTGAGTTGACCGGGTTTATTGGGGGTTCGGGTCTTAATATTAAACCGGGTAGGAGTTAAACCGGGTAGTGGTGGTTTGTATGTTGGGCTCGGGTATTCTTTTTGGACCGAATGGATTTAAATGTTTTTGGACTTGGATATTTATGTGATACAAGTGATATTTTAGGGACTAAACATGTACAATCCGGATTTTCCAAGGACTAAATGTGTAATTCTGACAATCTCATCAAGGACCCATTATGTAAAGCTCAATAAATCCAAGGGTGACTTTTGCAAATTCTGAATCTGGAGGGATCAAATATGCCAAAAGCTCAAATTGCAGGGACCATTCTTGACTTTTCTTCAAACTTTTCTGAAACTTCAAAAATCATTTTCTGAGAATAAAATCTTTCAAAATACATAATCTTGACCTTCCAGCTCAGCTAAAACTCTCTTGATCTCTCGTGCTCGGATTTACATCTGATTTGGATCCTTTTTGCGTGTTTTTGCATATCCGTACCTGCACAAGCACAAACTCAAGAAAACCACAAATATAAGCAATAAACGGCTTTTCCTTGGTTGTTTTGGGTCAGTTTTGATAATGAAAAGATATGTGAATAAGCACATATCAGCCATTAAGGAAATTGAGCCATGGTATGCGGATTATGCTAACTACCTGTCCAGTAGGGTTTTGCCAAATTACATGACCAAACAAGATAAAAAGAAATTCTTCACTACGCTCAAACATTACTTCTGGGATGAGCCCTTCCTATTCCGCATATGCCCTGATCAAATCATTCGACGTTGCGTGGCCGGTAGAGAGATTGATCGAGTTCTGAAAGAATGTCATGTGGGACCATCTGGAGGACACCACGGTGTAAATGTCACGGCACGAAAGGTTTTCGATGCCGAATTCTATTGGCCTACTATTTTTTGAGACGTTAAGAGATTAGTTCAAACGTGTGATGCATGCCAATGATCTGGAAACATTTCGCGAAGGGATGAATCACCTCAGAACTATATCCAAGTCTGCGAAATATTCGATGTTTGGGGTATAGACTTCATGGGACCCTTTCCATCCTCCGGGGGAAATGAATACATTCTCGTAGCTATTGACTATGTATCCAAATGGGTAGAAGCTCAAGCCCTTAGGACTAATGATGCGAGGGTAGTTATCCATTTTCTTAAAAAGCTCTTCGCACGATTCGGGATTCCCAAGGCATTGATCAGTGATAGAGGGACTGACTTTTGCAATGCTCAAATGGAGAAGGTGATGAAGAAGTATGGCGTCCCACATAGATTTTCTACTGCATATCATCCTCAGACAAATGGACAAGTAGAAAACACAAATAGGGCATTAAAGCGAATACTTGAAAAGACGGTCCACCAGAATAGAAAAGATTGGGCATTCAAACTGGATGAGGCGCTCTGGGCATTTAGAACTGCTTACAAAACACCTATCGGAACAACCCCTTTTCGCTTGGTCTACGGGAAGGCATGCCACCTCCCTATTGAACTTGAGCAAAAAGCATATTGGGCACTTAAGGCCTGTAATATGGATTATTCTGAAGCAGGGTCAAATCGGTTCTTACAGCTTCAAGAATTAGATGAACTAAGGTTGGAAGCGTATGAATCATCAATCACATACAAAGAAAGGGCAAAAAAATGGCATGATCAATGAATAAAGAGTCCTAAAGAGTTTTTGGAAGGAGATAAGGTGCTCTTGTATAATTCAAGACTGAGATTATTCCCAGGAAAACTCAAATCAAGATGGTATGGACCCTTTTCAGTAAGAAAGCAGATGAGCAATGGAGCGGTGGTGCTACTAGACCACGATGGAAGAGAATTCACCATTAATGGACAACGGGTGAAGCATTATCAGTTGGATAATAATGAAATGATGAACGATGAGGATATTGTTTTAGAAGAAGGTGGCGGTAATGAAGTCACGTAGGAGCACGACTACGAGTCTAGCTACAAGACTCTTAAATAAAGAAAAGCGCTTCGTGGGAGGCAACTCATGCTTAATTGTTTGCTTGTTAGTATCATATATCTTTTATTGATTGTTTATTCTCATGTTTAAATTTGTAAAAATGCTTTATTTTATTTTTAACCTCGTCTTAATTGCATATAAAGGTATTTTACATAAAGGATAAGTGTAGGGAGGATTACACACGTTTTCAAAAGAAACGTAAACAGGAGAATAACAATTCACTAAAAGATATATATGTGTGTTTGTTCGAGTCAAATGCTTGTATCGCGTCATAATGGATGTTTTGCATAAATTTTTCCAGATTCTAAAGATGTAAATTTTCCAGAATTTTTTCCAGAAAATCGCAGACCAGGTTTTGTCAGGATAACCTGACGGCGTCAGGATCGCAACCTGACGGCGTCAGGAAGGAGTAAAAACAACAGATTACTTTTTTCTCGTTTTCTGAGCTACTTAAAAAAAATTTGGAATTTTCCAGGTCTTAATTTTCCATAAATTCTGTAAACATCCATTCCACAAGCATTATATCCTAGTTTAAATCGAGTCTTATATATATTATTACCGCCGATTTTACGCAAAGGTTTCGTTTGTTTTCTTCAAGTGTGCAGGTTTAATTTATCAAGAAGAAGTTACATAAGATTGGAAGGAGCTTTTCACGCATAAATTCTTCTTGGAAAGGATTTAACCACTACTTCACACACGGATCCTACCGAGCTAATCAGGGGAGTACTAGTTTCTTTCGTTTTTAATTACCTTCCATTATCATAACTTTGATACTTTCGGGGAACATTGGGGACAATGTTCAGTTTAAGTGTAAGGAGGGAAAATAAAACGGGAACTTTGAAACTATGCTTATCCTTGAATATTTGCTTTGCCTAATTGTATTTGTGTAATAAACCATGAGAAAATGTCGGTTAGGGTAATTTTGGCACCAAATTTAAAATTTTTCATGACATATAGGAGTGGGCCATTAGTCTTAACAAAAGCGTCTCATGGATAGGAAGTTGCATGACTAGCACAAAAACCCTTTACCACCTAAATTCCACCCAAAATGTGAGGATCGCCCTTAGATTAGTAGGAATTAAAAGCATTCATCTTCAATGCTTAGAGTGTGAACCGGTAGTATATTAGATTCTAGAACTTGTTTTGTGATGCATTCCGAGATCGCTAGTAAGACTACACTTGTGTAGTTAGGAATAACTAAATGATAAGAGGCATTAGGATAACCCTTGTTTGATACCCGTAATATAATTACTTCTTCCACATCGGTTGAGTAATTCCCCCACACCCTTTGCGTTGTACTCATCTTTAATACACGATACCCCTAGTTAACCCCTCAGAGCCTATCCTTTTCGCGGTTCTCGTGAAGTTCGGTTTTTCCGGAATATCAATGAAGAGCATTGTTTACACCCCACCCCCAAATATACACCCAAATCGCCTTAGCCTACCTTGTATGCACTCACTTTTAGTGCATTATTGTTATCACCCTAAACCCTTAGTTCAATTATCTGGTTGCTTACATGAGTTGCTAAGTCGAGTCATATCCTTTGTATACAGTTTTGGGACGATTGGGATTCATGGGAAAAGTTAAAGTTTATGAAATGACGGGAAGGGAACGTTAAATTCAAATTCCCTTTGTTTGCATAATAATGTACCCCAAGTGTTTTGATCTTTTCAATTCGGGTCAAATTAGTGTTAGAGTAATAAAAACTCAAGTGTAGGGATGTGCCTATAAATCCCTATCATTTTGATGTTATCGTAGAGGATGGTAGAGTAAAAGTGTATGGTAAAAAAAATAAAATAAAATAAAAAAATCGAAAAAAAAAATTAGAAAATGAGTAAAGAAAAAAAAATAGAGTGATAAAACAAAAAAAAAAAAAAAAAAAAAAAAAAAAAAAAAAAAAAAAAAACATACGGGCTACCATCCTACATCTATCCTTTAAATTTATGTTTGTTTATTTTAGTTAGCTAGAGTCTAGAGTGTCAAGTCTTGGCTTAGCAACGCCATTCTTCGTATGCTTGTAACATAAGAGATTTTTGACTTACCACCACTATATAGCCTATCCCACCAAACCCTTTGTTTCCTTACCGTAAGCCTAACGTTACAACCCTTTAAAGACCTCTTTGATAGTCTTTCCTAGGTGCTTACGCCAAAGCGATGGAGGTTTGATCTATTCTCAAGCCTATGGTAATCTATGTACTAGGACCGGTTAATGAGTGTTTATCTTCCATTTCCAATTTGTTATATTTCATATACACCCGAGAGAGATGTGAGTAGCCAAACACCCCATGTGAGGTGCTAGTATGTGATTTCCGTGCTTGTTATGACTTTTGCGGGGCTTATATGTGTTGTGGACTGTTTTAAACCAATGCTTCATGACTTTTGCACAGCGCCTACAGCATAATCACTATCATCACACATGATTTCGAATGGCTAAGACCAATCAGGGGTGACCATTATAGGTGCCCGAGTGAGGTCTGTCTTTAGTCGGTTGAATGCTTCCTTGCATTCTACAGAAAAATCAAAAGGAGCATCCTTAACAAGAAGTTGTGTCATTGGCCGGGCAATTTTCGAGAAGTCTTTAATAAACCTTCGATAAAAACCCGCATGACCTAGAAAGCTACGAATGGCTTTAACGGTGGTAGGATAGGGGAGTTTGGAGATTGCTTCGATTTTTGCTCTATCGACCTCAATTCCATTCCCAGAGACTTTATGCCCCAAGACAATTCCTTCTTTTACCATGAAATGACATTTTTCCCAATTTAGGACCAAATTAGTTTCCTCGCATCGATTTAACATCTTCCTAAGGTTGGAAAGACAAAGGTCAAAGGAATTTCCAAATACCGAAAAATCATCCATGAAGACTTCCATGCTGTCCTCAATTAATTCGTGGAATATGGCCATCATACATCGCTGAAAGGTAGCGGGTGCGTTACATAACCCAAAGGGCATTCGCTTGTAGGCAAACGTCCCGTATGGGCATGTAAATGTAGTTTTTTCCTGATCTTCAGGGGCAATGGGAATTTGGAAATATCCTGAAAAGCCATCAAGGAAACAGTAGTATTCATGCCCGGCCAACCTTTCGAGCATTTGGTCAATGAATGGCAGAGGAAAATGATCTTTCCTGGTGGCATCATTCAACTTTTTGTACTCAATACAGACACGCCAACCAATAACCGTCCTTTGCGGCACCAACTCACCCTTTTCGTTCTTCACAACCGTCATTCCTCCCTTTTTTGGAACCACTTGGACTGGGTTGACCCATGGGCTATCTGATATGGGGTAGATGAGACCTGCGTCGAGAAGCTTGATGACCTCCTTTTTCACAACCTCCTTGATATTAGGGTTAACTCGTCTTTGCGGTTGAACGGTTGGTTTGTAATCTTCTTCCATGAGGATTTTGTGAGTACAAAATGTAGAATCAATTCCCTTAATGTCGGCAACACTCCACGCGATCACTCCTTTGTACTCTTTTAAAACTTCCAAGAGTTTCTCTTTCTGACTAGTAGTTAGCGAAGAGCTTATGATGACAGGGAGTTGGTCCTCTCCTTGAAGGAAGGCGTATTCTAGGTGACTCGGGAGATCTTTTAGTTCTAGGGTAGGGGGTTCTTTGATTGATGGTTTTAGCTTGTTTTCTGGCTTTTGAAGCTCAATAGGTTCAATTTCTTCCCTACGTGGATAAAAGGAAATAGCCCCAACCATCTCAATTTCTTCGTCGCTGTTGTTATCATTATTCATGAATTCGTTTAATAGATACTTGTCAATGCAGCCATCTATGTCATCAACAAATTCATCAACTTCCTCAACAAAATATACGGGGTGATCGCAGGAGGAGGAATGGCTCATAGAATCCTTGATGTCGAAGGTTAAGCTCTCGGACCCCACTCGTAAAGTGAGTTTACCATCATGAACATCAATGATGGCACGAGCTGTAGCCAAGAAAGGTCTTCCAAGGATTATTGGGACTGAGTTATCTTCCTCCATTTCTAAAATCACGAAATCAACTGGAAACTTGAATTCTCCTACCCTTACAAGAACATTCTCACAAACTCCAATGGGATATTTGATTGATCAATCAGCTAATTGGATACTCATCCTGGTTGGTTTCAGCCCTGAATATCCGAGTTTAAGAAACAAGGAGTGAGGCATCAGGTTAATGCTTGCCCCAAGATCTGCCAAGGCGTTTTTCATAGAAAGCGCCCCTATAGAGCAAGGAATGGTAAAACTGCCCGGATCTTCTTTCTTCTTGGGCAGGCTTTTCTGGATGATAGCCGAACATTCTTCTCCTAATGATATCAACCCTTCAAGTTTCTTCCAATTAGATATTAACCTCTTGAAGTATTTGCTATGTTTAGGGATGTGATAGAATACATCGAGGAGTGGTATGTTGACGGACGTTTGTTTCAAATAAGACAATATTCTTTCATTGTCTTCTTCAGCTTTTTGATTCTTTAGACGAGAGGGATAGGGAATCCGTGCAAGAGTTGATCGTTGGGTCGGAGCTGGTGTTTGTGGAAGGGGATCGTGAGGGGTTGAAAGGGGTTCAGGACTTGCCTCACTTCCTAACACAGGTTCCCTTGTGGTGGGGTTCCAGTCAGGATGCGGGGGATCCTTAGTAGTAGTTCCTGATCGAGTGGTGATGGCGCAAGTTGGATCGTGAAGGGCTGGGCCAGATCCGCTTATTCTTTCGTGGAGGTTGGCGAATTGGCTTTCTAATTCAGCTTGCTGCTCTTGGATAAATTCCTCAAGACCTTTTAAGAGTGTGGTCCCTTCCATGGTAAACTGCTCGAGTTCTTCTTCAAAGGCATCACGGATGGTGTATTCAGATCCTTCCCTTCCTTCAGTTCTCCATTTCAGATTGCCCCAGGGATCACATTCATCGTTTTGATAGAACGTGAGGAGTGAAGGGTCATCATAAATATCATGACTGGAAAGGAAGACGCTTTCATGGCGTGTGTCATCACACTCATCACTCTCATGTGGCCCTCCACAAATGTCGCATATGAGGTATGGGTTAATTAGCTTTTTTGGTTCTGGCGATTTTGTAAGGTATGCAAGCTTCTTCTGTGCTTTCTTAATCCGATCTTCGAAGGATAACTCTTCATTCGAGAAGGTAGAGATACTTAGCGCGTCTACTGGCTTATTCCAATGGCTGTCTTGGTATTGAATGTATTCCTCAATGCGGTTCCACCCTTCTTCTGCAGTGAGGTTCGCAATTCTTTGGCCAGTTGAGAAATCAATCCCTTTTTGGTCCTTTCGGGAGACATTGTCGTAAAAGATTTGAACAAGCAACCAAAGGTTGATACCATGGTGTGGGGCTTGTTGAATAAGATCTTTGTAACGACTCCAGGAGGTAGTGATAAATTCTCCATCTGTTTGATGGAAGTGCAGAATTTTGCTCCTAATTGATGTAGTTCTTCCAAGGGGGAAGAACTTCTTGGTGAACTTGGTTGTGAGTTGTTCCCATGTGAAAATAGACCTTGGAGGGAGCTTATCGAGCCACTCCTTGGCTTGCCCTTGAAGAGAAAATGGGAAAAACCGGAGTCTAGATGCCTCCTTGGATGCCCCGTCGGCATAGATAGCATCAACAATTTTTAAAAACTGTTTGATGTGGTGGATTGGGTTTTCCCTGTGGGATCCATGGAATTGACATGCATTTTGGATCAGCCAAATGTCAAAGGCATGCAGTACCTCATTGACTTGCTCCGAAGGATAGACAATGGCACTGGTGAATCCAGATGCAGAGGGGGAAGAGTATTCCTCGAGGGATTTTGCTTTAGGAGGATTAATGGGTCCATTGACCGGAGTGACAGGAACTTCCTCGTCATTTTGACTTAGATCGTTAATGATGATGGTTTCAGGGGATTGTGGGAGATGAGGGGACTCTTCATCAGATGTGACTTCATCAAAGTTGATAGAAGTGCCATAAGGTTCCGAATCATGGAGAGCTTTTCTTCGCCTATTGAGCTCTCTTTCGGGTTCTGCAAAAGGTTCAAGAAGAGTTTTGGTGGAACTGTGGGTTCTAAGTTGTCTAAGGGGAAGTGGCATTTGGTTATCACCTTCCATGATGAAAAGTGATGGGATTACGAACAAAGGTCACGAAGAAGGGGGATAGACTAAGAGAAAGCTAAAAATGAGAAAAAATTTACTTGATAGGAATCAAGTAAAGAAACCTAAACGAGGTGGACTACTAACTAGCTATTCTATTCCCCGGCAGTGGCGCCAAAACTTGATAACGCTACACGCGTCGTTCGGGGTCAAAGGAACTTCCTTTTCGTCGAGCAAGTTTTTCAACACCCTAGGCAGTGAACCTAATCGTTGTAGTGTAGTATTAGGGTAAGCCACGGGTATTGATATCGTTCTCTAGGGAAATAGGAATGCTAGTGAGAAGTTACTACGCTAAGGTTGGGGTTGAGGAAGATTATTTTTTATCTTTTTTATATTTTTTAAGGAAAGGAAAGGTACGAATCTCGGGGTTTGAATTTGGGGGGTTGGTATTTCTACCGATTACTCTACTTATCTAATTATCTAATATAAGGTGTATGTAGTCTATGTCTAATTAATGTGTGCTCGTATGATAGTTTAAAGATGTGTTTACTTAGGTTTTACTACTCCTTAATTATCTCCTATTGGGGGTTGAATTGTCACGTCCTTATTCCTAGTTGCGTTGTGTGTCTAAGGTTGTAGGGTATGCGTTTCTCCCTAACTCTTTGAACTTACCAAAGGGTCTCGTCTACAAAACCCACTAGGGATAATAAACTCTTACTCTAAGGCACTCTTTGGATGGTTTAGCTTACAACTACTCAAGGAGTCATATTCTAAGGTTCACAAAGATTTAATCAAGCATTAAGTACACAACGAATGACCTATCACATTACTAGATCATTAATCAACTAAGATAAGAGACAACCAATCAATATTCAATAATCAAGTTTCATATTCCCTAAGCAAACACACAAGTAAATTAGCCGGACATTGAGAACATGCAAGCATACATACAAATAATCAAAGACATAATTGTATTAATGAAGTAAAACACTTATCTTGGTGTAAGATAGGGTTTGGAACCCTAAAATACTGTACAAGATAGCCTTGGTTCGGTTTAGGTTTTTACTCCAAAAGACTACACACTAAATACTGAAAAATTTGGATTCTATATATAATATTACATATGCGACGGCGTCACCTTATGTTTTGTGACACCGTCGTATCGTCATCATTAGGGTTTCGTCTTGGCCACGTTAGACTTGCGACGGCGTCACCTTATGCTTGTGACGCCGTCCTCTTTAGCTTCTGACGCCGTCTAGATTACATATAGGCCGTCTGAGTTGCGACGGCCTACTCTTTTATAACTTGACGTTGTCACTTGAAAATGGGAGTTTTGGCTTCTGTCCCGTCACAAAGATCCTCCGACGGCGTCGCAATTAACACTTGACGCCGTCACCTTATGTTTTCAGCAGCTTTGAGTGTCTCGATTCTGACTTTGGCCATTTTCTTCGTATAATCGCGCCTTTTCGTCCAAATAAGTGCCATTCCAGCATTTTGCCTTCAAGAGACCTAAAAAGTGAAAAGGAACGATATTAAGCAATAACGGATACAAAAGTGATCAAATAAGGGCTTAAACGACCCCTCAAAAAGGTACCTTTTAAAACCTTATCACTGCCTGATGTCCATGGATTCATTAGTAAAATATATGAATCTAAGATTCATGAAGGCAAGAATGAATGTCTCTTTATGTGTTTTCTGTCACAAATGGAGCCAAAGAATTTTTACAAGGCTCTTGAAGATGAAAGTTGGGTGGAAGCAATGCAAGAAGAGCTGCTCCAATTCAAGCTTCAAAAGGTTTGGGTGCTTTGTGATTTGCCTTCTGGCAAGAAGGTAATAGGTACTAAATGGGTGTTCAGAAACAAGAAAGATGAAAGAGGAATTGTTATCAGAAACAAAGCTAGGCTTGTGGCTCAAGGATACACTCAAGAAAAGGGTACTGACTATGAAGAAGTGTTTGCCCCAGTTGCACGAATTAAAGCAATCAGGCTGTTCTTAGCCTATGCATCCTTTATGGGCTTTAAAGTCTATCAAATGGATGTAAAGAGTGCTTTTCTATATGGACAGATAGATGAGGAGGTTTATGTCTCACAACCTCCAGGCTTTGAAGACCCTGAATATCCTAACAAAGTATACAGGATAGTTAAAGCTTTGTATGGCTTGCATCAGGCACCAAGGAAATGGTATGAAACCTTAACTACTTATCTTCTTGTTAATGGGTTTCATAGAGGCAGGGTGGATCAAACTTTGTTCATCAAGAAAGACAAGAATGATATCATGATGGTTCAAGTGTATGTTGATGATATCATTTTTGGATCTACAAAGACAGAGATGTGCAAAGAATTTGAGAAACTGATGAAATAAGAATTCCAGATGAGTTCTATGGGTAAACTCACATTCTTTTTGGGACTTCAAGTACTACAAAGGCCAGATGGTATTTTCATCATTCAAGATAAATATGTGGCTGACATACTAAGGAAGTTCAAGTTCACTGATGCAAAGTCATCCAGCACCCCTGCAGACAAGACTACACATCTACTCCTGAAGGAAAATAGTGGTGAAGCAGTTGATGTGCACATGTATAGGTCTATGATTGGTTCTTTGATGTATCTTACATCATCTAGACCAGACATCATGTTTGCAGTGTGTGCCTGTGCAAGGTTTCAAGTTACTCTTAAGTTTTCTCACTTGACTGCTGTGAAGAAGATTTTCAGATATCTTAAAGCATTTCCTACTCTAGGATTGTGGTACTCCAGAGATTCTCCTCTAGATCTGGTTACCTACTCAGATAGTGACTATGCTGGAGCTAGCTTGGATAGAAAATCTACAACAGGTGGATGCCAATTTCTTAGCAACATATTAGTGTCATGGCAGTGCAAGAAACAAACTATGGTGGCTAATTCATCAACTGAGGCAGAGTATGTGGCTGCTGCAAGTTGCTGTGCTCAAGTTCTATGGCTTCAGAATCAACTTTTGGACTATGGGTACAATTTCATGAATACCATCATCCATATTGACAATAGCAGTACCATTTGCATCATTATGAATCCTGTTCAACACACAAAGACCAAACATATTGAAATTAGACACCATTTCATTAGAGATTGCTATGAAAAGGGACTAATTCAAGTTGTCAAAATTCATACTGATGACAACTATGCTGATTTATTAACAAAAGGACTTGATGTGGGAAGATTTCAGTACTTGGTAACAAGTATTGGAATGCTCAATCCATAATCTTTTTGTCCAAAATGTTCTCTGGTGTTGAGGGGGGGCTGTTGAGTACTGAAATTGTTGTATGAGTTTGTATATGTTTGCTTGTATTTCTGTTTATGTTTTTATGCAGCATTGATGGGAGTTGATCTTAAAAGGTGTATATCTGAGATACACAACAAATGGTTATTACTTCACCATGTCTAATCCACATAAGAATCAACTAGTCCAGAGCAAACGGCTACTGGTAAAGACTTGACAAATCCGTTTATGGTTGATAGTTTACCAAAAACTATATGGTTATGAACTCACCATATTCTTTATGATTAAGAGTTGGCTAGTCCATAGCAAACGGCTCATAGTAAAGACATATCAAATCCGTTGATAGCTCGTAGTTTGCTAAAAACTATGATAAGAGCAGTCTAGTTTTCATATGATTTTATTTACCACTGCTCTTTGAAATTTTTGTGAAAAATTACCACTGCTAGTTCACAGTTTCCACTGACAATGTTATTTTACCACTTTTGTTCTAGCCGTTACATCTGATTGTGTCAGTAACTTATTTTTTACTAGCCGTTGAAAGTAACCACTGATTTCCATATATATAGGGTTAAAATTTTAAGGAAATTATCTTCTTTCCATATTGTTATTTATCCTATTAAAGATAAATACTTTCTAAAGATAATTTTTCTTGCGCAATAATCTTAAACCCTAACCCTATATATCTTTCTCTCTCAATTGGCTAGTTATTACTTCAATTCTTACTGACATAATATCGTTTTTCAACAAAAGTTTATATGGCACCTTTAAAATTTGCAGATGAGCACAACCTAGTGGCCTACCTACAAAAGTCTAACGAGAAGAGTGGCCCTGTTTTTCATCAGATTGTGGACTTTCTCAATACCACTCATATAAGGTATGCTTTTCTTTTAAAACCCACAATCTATATCTCTCAACTCAAACAGTTTTGGACTTCTGCTAAGTCCATAACACTTGAGAATGGAGATACACATGAACAGTGGATGCTCTAAGAGCCACTGTGGATGGGTAACTATTGATGTTACTGAGGCATCCTTGAGGAGAGTTCTCCAATTGGGTGATCTCAATGGTCTCATCACATTACCTATGCCCGAAATTCATGATACTTTATCATCCATGGGGTATGATACCACTGATAAAAAGGCTACTTTCAAAAAGAGTGGTTTTTGTCCCCAATGGAAATTTTTTATTCATACTCTTTTACATTGTCTCAGTCCAAAGAAAACATCTTATGAGCAATTTAGTTCAACCATGGCTTACCCTTTGGTTTGTCAGCCACTGATAAGATTTTTAACTGGTCAAATTATATTTTTACAAGTATGACTGGCAATGTAAAGAGTTCAACAAAAAATTTAATGTATCCAAGATTTGTGCAAGCAGTGCTAAATGAGTTTCAACTGCAACCCCATACTAATGTTTATGAAATCAGTTGCCTAAAGCCTAAAGTTTTTCAAAACATGAATAGAGATGGCAACATGATTTTTACACCACTCTTACCTCAAATGCTTGCAAAGATTACAACTGAACAAAACACACCCATAATCTATGTTCCAAACATTGATTATACTCCACCAATTTCTCAAACCTATGAGAGGATGAGCAAACAACCACCTTCTTTCATGACAACACAGCAAGTTTCTGAACCTTTTGGTCTATGAACAAGCAGTGGTGGTTCTAGACTTCAACCTAGTCCAACTAGGGAGGAATCTGAGCCAATGCCCCATGATTCACCTCTCCCAACAGGTAATACAGTTGGAAGTGATGAGGGCAATGGGCAACAATTGAAATTGATGGTTTTGTGTACAAAGTTAGCCAAGCAGGTTGAATCTCTACAGAAGGACTTGGCACATGTCAAGAAGCAGCATGCCAAGGATGTTAAACACTTACAAGAAGAGATTCAGACCTTGAAGAAAGAGTTGCAGGGGTTGAAAAAGCACAAGAAGACTACAAAGTTGGTGATTTCATCTTCATCCTCACCTAATGATGGTGATTCAGCTGGTTTTGATCAAGATTTGGGAAATTCTCCCAAACAGGGGAGGAAAACAAGTGCTGAAACTCAGGGGAGGAAAATTGATTTTGAAGATGAAGGAGATACTAGTAAAGGAGCAAAGGAAGCTAATACTCAAGAAGAGCAACTTGATGATCAAGATATTTTGTGTACTGCAACTGATTTTACCACTGATTCAATTTCCACTGCAGAGCCAAATATTGCCACTGCTAGTGAAGAATTTAATAAACTGAAGAAAGACAAAGGTAAAGCAGTTATGGAAAGTGAAGAGCAAACTGGAAGAAAGATCTCAAAGAAAGAACAAGCACAGATTACTCTTGATAGAGAAATTGTTAAGAAGATTACTGAAGAACAAGTTGCTGAAAAGAAAAAGCTTGAAGAAATGGAAGTTGCAAGCTTTTTAGAGACTAAAAGATTGGATAGAATAGAAGAAGATCCACTTTCCACTGTTCAATCTACAATACTTAGAGAGAAGACTCCATAGTTTAGATATGTTCCTTCTGAAGAAGATATTGAGTTCTTGATTGCTAATAATCCAATAATCAAGAAAAAGGCAATTGACCTAGTAGCAGATGCATCCTTAACTGCAGATCAAAGAACTGCTCAGTTGAAGGATTTCATTCAAATGAAGAACAATCAAGCACTTCAAGATGTGATTAGTACAGTCAGAAAGGGTCAAAAGAAACAAAGACAACCAACCAAGGCACAAATTATTTCATACATGAAGACTTATTGTTGTCATGTTGGTGGTTGGAAAAAGCATCAATTCAAAGGAATGCCTGATAATCAAGTTGAAGGTATCTACTACAGAGTTCAAAAACATGATAGAGATTTTATTTCAATAGGCTCTAAAGAAGAAGCAAAAAGGTTTCCTGGATTGAAGAGAAAGGCCAAAGAAAGTTATTCTCAAACTGTTAAGAAGACTAAGGTTGCTGAAGAACAAGAAATTCCTACTGAGAAATTCACTGAAGAACAACTGACTGGAATGATTGTGGTTGTAGAAGAATACTTTTATCCAAAACCACTGCAAGTAAGACATCCTATCATTGATTGGGAGGTTTACACTGCTAGCAATTTTGCTCCAACATGGAAGATCACAAGGCTAGGTGGTGAAACTTCATCATTCATGACATTTGAAGATCTCATTAAATCTTTTGACAGAGATGACCTTGACACATTATGGAAGTTAGTTCGAGAAAGGTTTGATACTCAAGATCTCAAAGATATGAAGGAGATGCCGTTATGGATTAATCTTAGAAGGCTCTATGAACCAAATGTTAATGATGATTTCTGGAAATTCTCATGCACATGTCCTGGTACTAAATGGTTTTATTATGACTCATGTGAAGTTCATCATGTTTCTACAGCAAATGGAGTTGATGCATTCATGTTTGCTGAGAAAGAGTATCCACTCAGAGCTGGAACTCTCACAGTGATGTTATGTACAACAATAAGAGTTCATAAAGACAATGAGAAGGTCAGAGCATTATTACATAGGCTTCAAGATCAATGTTCCAGAGCTATTCAGAAGTTGATAAAGAAGTAAAGTGTTTGATTGAATTCTCCAAATCCTTGAAGATAATGCAGATTGAAGAAACTTATTGATTTGTAGATAAATCATAAGTTTAAGGGAGGATTGTTGGGAATAATCATTACCACGGATAGTTGTGGTTTACACTGCTTGGAATTACACTAGAAGTGGAAACGTATTACCACTGCTGGTACATTATTACCACTGCTATTAGATAATGATTAGGAGAACGCGTTTAGATAAGTATAGAATAGATTTCGTGTATATTCTATAATGTTAGCTTTATACTTATCTTGTAAAGGAATCCTTGTTGTATAAAAGGAGGTCCTAGGTCATTGTCTTAGGTACTTGTCTAATTACCTACGTATTACTCACAAAGGCTTCAAGGTGTAACCCTAGTGATAAGCAAGATCACTCGTATTATTCATTAATAATATTGGAGCTTAAGCTTTGTGTTTAATCTGTGTTTGCTTACAATACATCATACAATCCGTCTTCTAAAGTATTACTAAGTAAATTCCGCGTGCTTAATAATATCATACAAAATATCATTGACACAAGGTGTGTGTCCAGATCCATTAGGGTTGAATAGTTTTACCGATTAAAACTTTGTTTTAAAATATTTAGATCGACTTATGTCAATCTATTTGGATGTGTATGTTGGACATTGATAGATATATATATAAATGTGTAATGAATGATAGTAAGAAGCACATAACCACGACACAAGTATTTATAGTGGTTCGGCTACAAGGACACCTTCCTTGCCCTACTCCACTCCCCGAGTCACCTACTCGAGAGTTCGTAATCACTACACGACACCAACTCCTTATGGTGGAGAAGCCTTCACAACGTCGCCTACTCTTTTTCCGGTGCTAGGCTAACCACCGGGTTCTTTCACAAGGTAGAACCACACCTATCACAACGTCGCCTACCCTTTATCCGATACTAGGCTAAGTACCGAGTTCCATTACGATGGAGGAACTACTACCCAACACTGCACAACACCTAACCCCAAAGGAGACCAACTCCTTATTACAACACCATCAAGGATATCAATATCCTTGGATACAACCTATCTCTATTTGTATATCGATGCACCTCATCGAGTATACAACCTTGGCATCCTTCACTAATGTCACTTGACTTGACTTCTAGGCATCTTTCACTAATACCCTTGACACGGACGTTTGGCACCTTTCACTAATGCCTTCGTCTTGACTCCTTTAGCATTCTTCACTAATGCCTATGACACGGACGTTTAGCACCTTTCACTAATGCTTTCGTCTTGACTATTTCAGCATCCTTCACTAATACCTTGGACACAACACTTCTATTGAGGGAGAAAGAAGTATCAACAAGAGAACCTCAGTAGTTTTGATGATGGCAAAGCATGGCAACTCATGGACTTGAGCCTGCTCGACTTCAAGAGGTGGTGATCTCGCCTTTAAGAGGAACCTAGAGAATCACACAAAAACAAAAGACAAACTACATAGAGAGATCCTTAGGATCTGAGGTTAGAAGTTTACAATACTTGGGGAAAGTATGTGTGGGCGTGGCAACCCAAAATGAAGAAATTGCTCACTATTTATAGAGGAAAAACAGGTACTGTTCCACGGATCCCACGGATCCCTCACTTGAGGGATCCGTCTAGTGTATTACTGGGGATCCGTGGGACGCTCCCTTTTGCCCATGGGTTTTGGGTCATGGGTCATGGGTTATAGATCATGGGTATCCAAGTAAATACAATGTATCTACAAGATGCAATGCATCTAGTCCATGGGTCATGGGTTAAAACCATGGGTCATGGATAATATCCATGAATGACTTAAGCATGATGTCATGCAATGGGTTATGGGTCATGATCCATGGGTATGGGTCATGGACTTTGGGTTATACCCAACTACATTCAAAGTATTTGGTCAATGGGTCAAATACTTAAGTTTCTACCCATTTATATTACCTATTATAATACATACTAGTTATGTATATATTTACCCAATATGTAAACACTAGTTGTTGTACATATATATTACTAAATCATAAAATCACTTATACTTGTTTTAGTGTTTTATGAAAACGTAAGTGTGTTAGAAAACTATTGGCTCAAACCATTTACGTATTTTATTTGTTTCGTTAAAATGATTTTACGTTTGTTATTGACAAAACATTAAAAGATCGTACAATATAAATAAACGTTTTTACGGCTTATTTGTATTAACAATAGCCATGGCTATTTCCAAGTTAAAAGACTTTGCAACAACAGCCTTGGCTTAACCTTGGCTTTGTTTTGACCTCAAAGAATCAAAATATCACCAAGGTTCTTTAGCCATGGTTGTTTTTCGGTCTACAACAGGTCCGGTTAGTTTTTGTAGTTTTTAGCCTTTGTTTTTCACTTTTTCCTTATGTGTCACTGTGTTTTTGTAGAAAAGGTCATTCTGAGCAACTGTTGTGCTTTATACTTTTGATGATTCGGACCAGAAAAGGGTCAAAATTGAGATTTAAAATCGTATTAGAACCTTTCTTGTTCCAGCACTATATTTCCTTTTAGTAAAACTTAATTAACTATGCATAACTTTTTAACCACAAGTCCTTTTTAAGTGATTCAAAAGCCCAAATTTATATTTTTATGTTCTCTACCTATTTATTAAGTTTACCCAAGTCCAAGGTCCAAAGTTTACTTATATGAATAGTCTAATTACAAGTATATACTTATATTTCATTGCAGAAAGTTTGGCTGCACATTCAGTCCTGCCAAAACGACCATAAGTTGAGTTCTACAACTTTTTTTTGATGCGCGGCTTTCGCCAAACTTCAAGTTTATGTCTTAGCTATATTTCATAAAACTGGGCTATCAAAAATGACCATAATCATGAGCTTTTTCCAAATGAAATATGGTGTGCAGATTTTGACATGTTTCGCCATTTTGGCTCTCATTTACTCATCAGGATAAGTTATGAGGTGTGCCACCCGAAGAAACGACCGTAAGACATAGATCTACAATCCTGTCTTATTGAATGAACCTTAAAGTTTACTAAGATGATCAGTTTAATCAATCTTTGGGACTGTTGCAGAATTCAAACTCATAAAACCTACCTAAGGCTTGTTCTAGCTTCTTTTCATGTTACAAACTTCATGTACAATGTCAAATACATATATAATTTTACAAATATCATAAAAATAAATATAGTCCAGAACCTATTACAACCATATTGAAGAATAACAATAAAAATGAACTCAAAGCTTACAAGGATTTGGTTGGAATAACACAAGTATCACAACTACAAATCAACACCTAAACCCTTCCTAATCTTTCACCCTTCTCTTTAATCTTTATCTATCTTTATAACACCTTGCTAATCACCCCAAAGACCACCTTACTTCAGCTCCTAAACCTTGATCAAACCCTTGAGATGGAGGAGATTATGGTACCAAAAGAACCAAATAACTAGTAAACTAACTAGGCCTTCAACTTAGACGGAATAAACTTGGTAATAATTTTGATGGATTTGTTATTTTGATGATGATGATGTACGACACCAAGAGAAAAGGTAAAAGGATTTGTGATGTCATTTTGTATCCAAATGAGATGGTAAAGGTGTTAGAGCATTCCCATCAATAACATGAGTTATCCTTTAACACCGTCCACGTCAGTGCCACATCAGCTTTATCATTTCACTTTAACACCCCCAAAAAACACCCACATCAATAACATCCCAAGTTAAACTTTAACATTTCATATTTTCAATTTCAACCCCTAAACTAAAACAAACACTTCATTTATTAAAAAACATATCACATTTAACATTAAAACATAAAGTACATTAAACGTTAAACACGAATTACATTAAAAATTAAAGATACAACGCATACTGATGAAAATAAAACTACTAAAACTAAAAAAATGAATCTTCTGAGACCCAACCCTCAGAACTTGAAGGGGAATGAAACTCCCCATTAAAGAGTCGACGCTCCATTATGTCGAAGTAGTTGTCTTGAAGATACTGAGCTTCACGTGATTCTTGCTCACGACGAGCAGCTTCCTCACGTGCCTGCTCTTCCATAATCTCCCTACCGTTTTCAATATCTTGTTCTAGTTGTCGAAGGGAAGCCTCACTTAACCCGCTGGGGTGGTTTTGAAGATCCACATGTGGACTGTTCACAGGTGGAGTTGGAACAATTGGGAGGTAAGGGATGTTTTCAAAACCCACCGGGAAGACATTTTCCAGTGGTGTTGAGTAAACTTCAAGTTCAGGTCGAAAGCTAGTTGGAGGAAACTGTGGTGAAGTTGAAAAGCTTGTTTCCAGCAGCTTTTTTGGACTTGGGAATTGCTGAGAAAAATCTTTGCGAGACATTTTTGTGTGTGTGAGTTGTGTGTGTAACTTGTGTGTGTTGTGTGTTCTAAACAACTCTGGTAGAGTTGTATATATAGGCAGAGTTGATTTTGAGTTTGAATAAATCCCGCTCATATTTGATTTTTAAATTTCAAATTTGAATTTGAATTTATCCCGCCCAGAATTGACCAGTATAATTTAAATTTGAATTTGAATAGGTTAAGGGGGTATAAGTGAAAATTTATTTGAAATGGTTTAGGGGGTGAAATGAAATTTATTTATTTTTAACGTGCGTTGCTATACTAACGTGGAGGGACTAACGCCCATTTAACGCCATGGTTCCAACGGTATAACGCCCGTTAACGGCGTTATTAGCCATTTAACGGCGTTATGCCGTTACGAATGGGACTGCTCTTAGTAGCTTCATGCTTAAGTCTTGAAGTACACATGTACACCAAGTTGAGTATAAACATGACACCACTACACAAAGACCACATGAACGTGGCCTTATAAGAAGAAAATTAGAATTTTTGTTTTATCTTATATAACTTTTGATTACGGGGTGTAGTTTGGTCTCGGTAATTACAAACGTTAATTCCTTAAGTCACGAAACTTAAAACCGGGAAACATAAGAATATAATACTAGTGAAAATGTATAAACTTATCAATATACTCTATATTAATGTATTATATTAGTGATAAGTTTAACGGAGTGCGTTTATGTTGTTAAAACCTAATAACGTAGGTTTGAGTACGCATATTACGTAAAGAGTATAATGTTTACGCAAAAATAACAAAGTGGCAATACTTCATATAAAATATGGTTGTTAGAGAAAACAAAGTGTATAGAGCACATGGACTCATCCTAGTCTTGTGTTGGTCGCGAGGAAAATTTACACGATTAAACTTTTGAGATTACTTATAAAAGTAATTTAAATTAAATTGTTTATTGTGTTTACCGTTGTGTGCGGTTTTCACGTTTTGTGAGATAACTTCTCATTAAATAGACAGAGGTGAATAAAAATATTCAGAGAGTAATAATTCGAAGCAGGGTGAATTATTTAACTTGGAAAAAATTACCGGTTAACTACCGGTTACAGTAAATGTGTTTTTACATTACGTGAAAAGTCAAATAGTCAAAAGTCAACTTTTAAAAGTCAATGGGTAAAATAGTCATTTTACCTTATGAAAAATTACGGGTTTCTATAAATCTCGATGCCATAATTATTAATTAATGATTCAGTAAAGGCACGTGTTTCCTCATCAGTCTTAGTATTTTGTGCAACAGAGCCTCCACTAGGATTCACATCCGGAGTGACAGAGTTAATATTGCTACTACTCAGATCGTCCAGGTATGTATCATAAGTGGGTGCCGGAGACACAGAATGTTGTTCCTCATGAGTAGAGACATCAAATATGACATTGTTATAGCATGGATCAATGATTGGTACCTCAGAGACTGCGTTGGCGTCATAAACAGGAGGTATGTCAGAATGAGTGTCGTACTTAGCCTCTTGAATATTTGCCATGAAGATACAGTTCACATTGATATCCTCCCGTTCTTCCATTTCATCCATAATAGCAATAAAGTCATGATCCTCGTCACTCAACTGAATTCCTGTTTCTTCCTTTTGTACCAACAGCAATGCTTTCTGAAGATACGTTGAATCTTTCTTTTTCGGCTTAGTATTGCAATTCCTTGCAATATGACCCATTCCATGATAGTTGTAACACGTAACCTGATTAGCCTGATTCACATTTCCATAATTCCCAACAACTATAGCTGCAACATTCCCATTTGGATTACCATTACTATGTTCCCAACATTCTAACCCATCTAATTTCCAACATTTTGACCCGTCTGATTACCATGATACGGAACTGCCTGATTTCCTGCATAGTGACATGTATTCTACTTATTTTTATTACCCATGTGAAATCCAGTAGCATATCCTTTTTGATTCCCAATAACTCTAACCATTTGTCCTCCTTGACCCATATGCAAACCTGGCTGAGCAATTTGCCTGTTGCGAGTATTTGATGAAATCCTTTGGTTGTTGTTAGTTGCTATGGAATAGCATCCTTTGAATACATTAGTCAATAAGCAAATGCATTAGACAAATCTTTTGTTTGTTCAGCTTCAGTGAACCCTGGTTCCTGGTATTGTGGATACTGTTGTTGTTGACTGACTTGTTGTTCTGGTGGATAGAATTGCTGTTGAGGGATGATAACAGTTTGTGGTTGTGGAATGTATTGTTGCATGTTGTTGTTAGTTGTTGTTGTTGTATGATCACTAGAGTTTGTGTCTGTGCAATTAATGCCAAGTGATCAAGATTCTTTTCCAATCTTTCTTTCCTGACTTCATTAGCTTCTGCTTGGTTTTGTTTTCAGAAAATCGTAGAGTTTATCATAATTCACCTGATGTAACTCCTTTGTTTGGTTGACAATAGTGACATAGCGTCCCCATTCTTCTTGAAGTTTGTTGATGAATTTGATGTTACTCACGATAGTGCTGGGTGTCAACTTGTTTCTGATTAACTCATTCATTAAAGTGCAATTCCATAGTAGGATTCAATCGATTCTCCTAGAGTTGATGTAAACTTTTCCCATTCAGTTAGCAGCTTGTTCTCCATGTCCTGTTGTCCAATTTTTGTTCCATAACATAGCCTTCTAACACGTTTCCACATATCGCAAGCAGTTTCACAGCTATCTACTGTAGCAAAGATATCTCGTGGTAATCCCAGTTGGACGATGTGTATTGCCATGTCATCTGCTTCAATCTGCTAATTATCATCTTCATTGTATTTTGATTCATATTGATCATGAAAATATGGTTGAACAGGAGGTGTTGTATTCGGATCTCCAGGGTCTTGGATTTGTCATGGCTTGACGTATCCTAACTTAATGGATTGAATCATGAGTTTTCCATTAGGTTTTGTTTTAATGTAGCGGAGCATACGACTTGTCCATTGAAGATATCCACCTTTTTTGAGCATAGGAGGACGATTTTCAGCACCGGCTGCATGAATGTCTTGTTGAGTTGCCATTGATGAAGGTATATGTCATAAAGTTGATGTAAGATCCATTCAACGATAAAGGAGTTGTGTTTGATGTAGATTAAACTCGGTTGTTGTAGTGAAAATTTGGTCTAAGAACTTAACAACCTCAATAACTTATGTTTAGAGCAAATTTGGGCCTCGCCGGTATTCAATGTCTCGTTCTCCTCGTTCTCATGGTTGTTTTGACAGGTAGATCATTGAAAATGGAGTTGCGGTTCAAAAGTTATGGCCATTTGAAGTTTTGCTGAAAATCTTGCTCGTAAACTTGGTCCTTACTTGTAAACTCTGGATCTTAGTCGTAAACTATTTCCATACTCGTAAGATTTGGATCTTATTCGTAAAGTCTGTCCTTACTCGTAAGATTTGTATTTTATTCATAAAAACTATTCTTACTCGTAAGATTTATGTCTTATTCGTAAAAATTGTCCTTACTCATAAGATTTGTATCTTATTCGTAAAAACTGTCCTTATTCGTAAGAAATGATTCGTAAAAATTGTTCTTATTCGTAAGATATGAATCTTATTCGTAAAGAAGGTTCTTAATCGTAAGAAATGAATCTTATTCGTAAAGAAGGTTCTTACTCGTAAGAATCTCAATA
This sequence comes from Chrysanthemum seticuspe, assembly GCA_019973895.1. Classification (NCBI taxonomy): domain Eukaryota; kingdom Viridiplantae; phylum Streptophyta; class Magnoliopsida; order Asterales; family Asteraceae; genus Chrysanthemum; species Chrysanthemum seticuspe. The sequence continues at coordinate 108,030,121 of BPTQ01000001.1, forward strand.
GTATCTTACTAACTTGTTCAAGCTAGCGAGATTTCACAAGTCGAAGTATTCCACAAACTTATCTGTTAGGAATTGGAAATTCCATAGTGAAGTGTCGGTCACCCCATCTATAGTCTAGCATATGTTAGCTCGTAGACATATCGTTATTTACTTGTTTATTAGTGAGTTATTAGCTTAGTTTAGTTTAGAGCAATACCGTGGAGGACGGACGGGTCTTTACCCACTGTATGCCTGATCACAGTCCGAAGGAGGACGTTTAGTATGTAACTATAAATACCCTCTACCTTCCAAGGTAGAGGGTTGGACCTTTCAATCTAACCTTCTTTCTTTTGTTACTTTCTCTCTCTAGAAAGGCTCCCACACCACTTTCTCTCTCTAAACTCTTAAACCATACGCCCATTATTGTGATTGTGGATGTGTTTGTGAAATCCAATATGTTACAAATGTTATCAAGAGCCATGGTTTGATCATCTCTCTCACATATCCTTGGATTTCTAGTGGTTTTAGATGGTTTTTGAGTTTGAAAAAGTTTAGTGGTTTTTGCATCATTTGGATCATCTCTTGTGTTAAAGTTTGAATTTTGGGTGTACTTTTGTGTTTAGAATCATTGTAAGTGCTTGGGTTTTGATTTGGAAAGCTTGAATCACTGTGGTTAGGCTTGTTTTGGATTGAAAAGTGTGTTTTTGAAGTTTTTCTTGCTAGCGACTTGGCTCTCGTAGTGTTTTTCATCGTAGCGACTTGCTTCAGTAAAAGTTAGCGAGTTACAGTGTTAGTTGTTAGCGACTTGAGCCTAGCGACTTGTCTATTGAGACAAGCCGACAAATAGTACAAGTTAGTGGATTCTCCACTACGGCTAGCGACTTGGTGAGGTTAGCGACTTGCTTCAGAAATTGTTAGCGAGTTGTAGTGTAGATTGTTAGCAACTTGATATTAGCGACTTGGATCTTAGCGAGTTGTTCTTTAGCAACTTGACTGTGTCTTAGCGACTTGGCATTATAGCGACTTGTGTCTAGCGACTTGGTGCTTAGCGACTTGATTTCATAATTCTTAGTGACTTGGTGCTTAGCGACTTGGTGCTTAGCGACTTGTCTTCATAATTCCTAGCGACTTGTTGACTTTTCCCGACAAAACTTCAAACGGCCATAACTTTTGAACCGTAACTCCGTTTTCAGCGTTCTACCCATCAAAATGACCGTGAGAACGAGGAGAATGGCACGCCAAGTAAACTAACCTTCGAGGCCTAAATCCGCTCCGAACAGAAGTTATTGAGGTTTTTAAGTTTTTAGAACTAAATTTCTCCGTAAAATCGTGCAACAACCAACCCAAATCACAACCAAACAACATCTTTGCTAATCCTACAAACAATCATAAAACCCAACACACAATTTTCTATCATTGTGTCGATCCATCATCTATCTTAACACGTTCTATTGGTCACTATATCACGGTTTCTTCTTGATTTTGTAAAATCCCTCGAAAGAATCTATTTCTCGGTTTTAATCATAGACTTGTAAAATCCCGTGTATACTACAACATCATGTCTTACTCTACTGACCTAGTGATTTCGGAGGTACTTAAATTGTATGATGCTTTGGACAACAATGATAATGTATGCTACACTGAACGGTTAAAGATATTTGAATTAATCAATGAGGACGTGAGATCTTCATGTTCTGAGTACAATGAGAATGAATTGCACCTGCTAATGCTACAGAATGCCATGAAAAAGGAATGTTGCATTATACCCTATCAACAACTTCACTCATACCTCATGTTACTTCTACCTTTTGGTATGAAACGAACGTGCAATGCTCTTTTCTGTCAAGATTTATCCACATTAACGAGAACATTACTATTGAACTTAGAACAATTGGAACAACAACTTGTCAAAGAAAATGTTCAAAAGGATAGTTCCAGTGTTGCACTTCAAGTGATCCACAACCAATTTCAGTCATTCATCAGTGAGGAATTTACATCAGATTATGATCAAGACATGACTGAAATATCTTTCAAGAAATACACTGGAATGGAAATTGGCGTGTTCATAAAGTCACTTATCCATCTCATGGACAAAGTGGAGAAGTATATTGAGGAAGTTACTTAGAAAGATGAAATAATAGATGAGAGTCTGGTGCAGTTGACAGAAAGTTGTGATGAGTTGGGTAATGTATCAGTTGAAGAATCGGGTGTTGCTGAATGCAGAATAACAGAGACAACAAAGAATGATGCAACAAACTGTTCAGTAACTCATGTTACACATGATGTGGATGCAGATATCAGACAGATAAATGAACAAGTGTCATGTGATGAGGTACCCTTAACTGTTCAACATAGTGCATCTGCTAATGTACCTAAACATACTGATCTTAATGTTGAACATGATTCTGATATATGTTCCTTGGTTGAGGCTGAGTCTAATAATTTCAAAACATATGATATGGTTGATAAAAAGGCTTTTGATGAACTTTCAAACAAATTCTCAAAACTTGAAAAATATTGCATTTCACTTGAAATTGCGATACAGAGTAAAGAAGAAAGTTTTCAACTTAACAAAGCATGTAAAAATCCGGAACTTCCTGAATTTCATGAACTTTTTGAAATTACCACTTTTAAAGCTCAGCTTCAAGACAAAAACTCAACTATCAACAATTTGAAGAAACATATTTCTAATGTGCATGTGAAAAGTAATTTGGTTACCAGTAATTCTGATGTTAATACTATTGATGATATTCAAATGAGAAATGATGAATTAGCGGTTTGTGTGGCCAAATTACTAAAGGAAAATGAGTCTTTGAGAAAGCATCACATAGAACTAAGTGACTCTATCAAAGAAGCTAGAACTAAGTCAATAGAACAAACAAACTCTTTGATAGCAAAAATTGATGATCTCAAAGCTCAACTTCAGGAAAAGAGTTTCTCTATTGTTGCTTTAAAAAATGAGCTCAGAAAAACAACAGGGAATAGTGTGAACACTAAGTTTGCAAAACCATCAATCTTGGGGAAACCAGTTATTAGACAACCGAATGCATTTAGATCTGAACAACCAAAATTTTCAAAAACACGGTTTGCCTCCCAAGTTGATGCGAAACAAGTATTGACAAAACCAGTCACTTCACCTCACTTGCCTAGGAAAATTGATATGAATGACTTGTATAAGAACTCTTATCTAGAAATGGCTAGAAAGAAGGCACTGAATCGCAAAGACGGAATTTTAGGTGCAATACCTAGGATGATGAATTCTTCGAGATTTCAACGCACTGCTAGTAGTTCTAAACCATTACCTAGGAACACTAATCTAAAGACTAGGGATTGGCTTACATCTAAGAATAGTTGCGTTTCAATTAAAGCTATTCCCATAGCAGATCACTCTATGAAATCTAGATCTATTTCTGAATCCAAGCAATATGTTTGCTCAAAGTGTCTGAAATGTATCTTTAATGCTAATCATGATAAATGTTTCACAAACTCCCTGAAGAAAGTAAATGCTCATGCAATGGTACAACCTGTTAAGTCTAGGATTTACACTAAGTCATCCACAGTGCATATGAAGCAAATGAAACCAAAAGCTTCGCCTAGATGGTTACCAACTGCAAAATCTTTGGAAACTAGGAATAAGGATAAATCTTCCACTATGCATAAGAAGCCTAACAATCCTAGACCTTGCCATAAGTGGATACCATCTGGTAGAATTTTTAAGGATGATGTACTTAGGTGGATACCTACAGGAAAGATGTTTACCAATGGCAATCTCAAAGTTGACCGTGAAACCCCAAAGGGTTTGGATACTGATGTCACTAACCAAAATATATGCAATCAAGTTTGTAATATTAGTGCAGGTAGTCCTTACTCAGTTGCAGATACTTCAATCCTTCAATACATGGATTGGCTTAAAGTATGGATAACAAAAGGATTGATATCTCATAACTCAAGGGTTCAAGCTACTCAACATTGATACTCATTCGGCTATGACGTTTGAACATATCAGTTCAAGCCTCGTACTCTAAAGAAAAGAAATGTGTACACTTCAGTGCGCATTATCTTTGGAAGAAGAGAAATCTTCATGTGTATGACCATTCTCATCGACATTCTTCATCAACAAGCTTCATGTTTTTCCTCGCTATTTCAACCCTCAACTGGATCTACGTTCATTGGTATATATTCTTATTCACTTGCTCAAATCAAAAATGGAAACTTCAGATGCAATTTTTTAGGGGGAGAAGAGTGCATATACTACATGTTGATGGATGCTTCAATTATGGTCATATGACTCTCCTTAAATGCCTAATGCTTCACTTCTAAGGATAACTGGGATTCATTGTTTAGGATTCATTGTTTCAAGATATGTTTGATGAGTATTTCCAACCGCTAGCGAATGTTGATCATCTAAGAAGTACAACTCAGACTACTCAAGAAGCCCAATCTTTAGTTATTCCTCAAAGCGTTGATAATGACTGTCATAATAATGCAGATGCACTCATGAATAATGATCCGCTCTATGGTATTCCTTTGCCAAATCTTCACGGATTATTGTTCCTCTCAACGTGCACGCTATAAATCAACCACATGAACTTCAAGAAAAATGACTACCTCATCCGCTCGAAGTTATTGGTGAATCTTCCAGATCAGTCTCTACATGTATACTTTCAGGAAGAATGCATTGATGTTGAGGAATCATTTGTTTCGGTTCATTCAGTGGGTCAATGTACATCCGGTTGTATATTTATTCACGTGTTAGACATTTGACACAAGTTGATTACTTCGAAGTTAATCATTTATCACTTATTTGAGATTGAAGTTGACCTTCACAAAGGCGTGTTCTTATTTGATAACTTGCTCGGGCTTAAGAATTTGAGTTGAAGACTTGGTTTATCTAGTTACCAGCAGTCGGGATGTATTGAAGACCTGGTTAACTATCACTTTAAGGAGTTACGTTGCTTTACTCAGTGTCACACGCATATGTCGTTGTGGATAATCGCAAGAGGTGTTAATGTCTCATACTTTGGTTGATTATCGAGCCCTTAGAGATTTGCTTGGTGCATAAATTCTCAACACTGTTCTTCCATCATTAAGTGCAAGCTTGAGATACATGTGTGGGGAATTCGTCTTCAATTTCAAGTTTGGTATATCAAGTTTTCTTCTTTAGTGGTCACTTCAAGTTGTCTTCATATGGGTTGATAAAGATAGTCAGAGAGAGTTTCTGTAGCAGTTGATTCTCACAGGATTCAGTTGAGCTAATTGTTTGTTCTTCTCTATTTCAAGAATATTGGGTATGTATAATGTGTTGTTGATTTTGAGGTATCAAAACCAGCAATGGGGAAGGAGACATACATCTAAAATCACAATGAGTAAACATGATGAACTTAACACTTCTACCTGATTGAAGTTATCCCGGAAAGACAATGGTCATAACCGTAGAGAAACTCAGTGTTTATCTCGTAGCCTTTGGTGTATTATTCCAACTATTTGGGGAAGGATGTATTATTCCAACTATTTGGGGGAAATGGTCTCTAGAGACTTTTGGTATGTGTTACTTCAGCATTCAGTTGGAAGAAATGTGAAGAATATGTGGTACGTGAGATGATATTGCTTATCGACATCTTCTATATGATTTATGATAAAGTGCTTCCGGTTAGTGCTTCATGTACACAATGTAATGGTGATTCCGATGAGATCGCAACCATCAAGGGAGAGATATGTGTACATCTGGGTCGCACAACATATTCACATGATCGAGCTTAATCAGTTATTCCGGAGTTGACATCCGCAGAGAAGATCAGTGATTTAACCAGTTATTATGATGTCGTTGTCTCTTCTCTTGTTGGGTACATGTGTACGTTATGGGCTGATTAGTTATATGTTAGATAACTGGAATGCATTTGGTGAAATGAAGGTGTTGACATACTGTTCTCCTGAATTGACAACTGCTCAAACTCGAAGAGTTATGTGTACATCAGGGACGCACAACAAGTTCATGTGATCAGGCTTAATCATTTATTTCGGGTTTGATAACCACAGAAATGATCCGTATTAACTTGTTACTTCGGTTTTATCGTCTTCTTCGGGTTCTTGAAAGTTCATACAATTTGACTGTTTGCTTCACTTCTTCTTCTTGGGGGAAATGGTCTTTTTACGTGGATTGTCGGTTTGGGGGGAAGCTACCAAAGATTCATTTTTTGAAGGCTCAAGTTCTTGCGACGATTTAAGAGCCTCGAATGCTTTGGTGGTGAAAGTTTAAGAGATGATGACTTCTATCTTCTATAAACTGCTGAACGATTTCCTTATCTCGGTACTCGTATCATCATCTTCTTAAACTATTTCTCTATCGTTGTAAATATTTTTCAAAAAGCAAAATACAAAAATATAAAACCAACGAAAACAAAATAGAAAAATATAAAATCAACAAAAGCCCATAAAAATCAGAAAATTGAAAAATACCAAAAATATGTTTTCTCAAGGCATATCTTCTGGTATCGATAACATCTACGGTCTTAGAAATGTCATTCAATAATGGCACGGGACTTTAGATGAAGTTCAAGCAGGAGGTGTAAATATTTCTTTCTAAACATGTCTAAAAAAATGGCTTACAGTTATTTCAGACTGTAACCCGGGCTTCAAATTATGGCTTGCAGTTACTTCAGACTGTAACCCGTGCTTAACTATGGTTTGCTATTATTTCATATAGCAACCCGTTCTTCAAGGAAGGAAAGTGCTGCGCTAAACAAATTTTCAAAACTTTCGTGCACTTATCCTATAACTTAATGTGGAAAGTATGTCGAAGGACTGCTGTTCCTACACAAATGTTTTTCCGTCTAAAATTCTTCAGAAAAATATTTGTTGTATTTCAAAATGTTGGAAAATGAGTTGCTTGAAAATCAATCAGATTCAGAAATTTCGTAAAAATTTGAAAACTCAATCAATGACTTCAGCGCTTTCAATCTTTTCAAAAATGAGTTATTGATTGAGGGGGAGAATGTTTTCAAATATATATCATCTAACGGGCTTTCTTAATTATCCTACGTGGTTAACTAAAAATGATATTTGCCTATGTCGAAGGACTAGGAATTTAGGATATGATTGTTAGGATTAGATGATTAGAGTTTGATAAACACATAAATCCCATACCTTATATGAACTGATTGTTATATTGGATTGACTTTTATTAGTCGATTGTTGTTTGGGTGATGTCGACCACCATATATCTGTATGTGTGTTCACTAACGTATGCAGGTATATTGGTATATAAGAATGTTCCCGATCCGGATCCCACATAATATGATGATTGGATGCCGAAAGGAAAGGGTAACTATATCTTGGGTTGACAAATGAAGAAACGGAGCTTAATTGGACTTCTATGGAGTGTTGGCATGGAAAAATGCAACGTAAGAGGTCTCACTGCATCAGTAGATGGTTTTCTTCTAAGTGATTGAAGAAACGGAGCTTAATTTGACCTCAGTTGGCATTAAAATGCAACGTAAGAAGTCTCACTGCATCAGCAGACGGTTTTTCTTCCAAGCCCTACAGCTACAACATAAGCTTCTCAACCACCTAACGTATCTTTGTGCAGGATACCATTTTTAAACAATTTTGAAATATTTGATTAAAATTGTTTTGAAAATGGAAAAATATTGTTTTTGAAAATAAATTGGACTAAATTTTGAAAATCACCGGACTTCATTTTATCAAAAATATAAGTCACTCAATCATCGACTACGGTCATCGATTGAGGGGGAGAGTGATTTAAAATAAATTATTTTCAAACAATATTTCTTCATAAAAGTCCGTTTGTACGTTAAAATGTGGTGATCTAAAGATTTAATGTTATGTCATGGTATGATTTTCTTTAAAACTCAAAGATCTGTCAAAATGAAATTTTTTCTGTTCTTGTTTGATTGTGAAATTGTTTTATTTTACTAAAAGATCTCTTAAAACAATCATACCTGACACTAACAATCTTTAATGTCTTAAAATGGTCCTTATCTGTCATTTTTCAAAATCAAATCTTGCCACGTCTTTCTCAAAAAATTTCTAAATGATTTAAATCAATCGGGATCCAAAATCTCAATTGGTTTGAAATTTTTGATCGGGGGAGAGATCGTGATTTAAATCTCAAATCAGGTTTTAAAGGGTAATTGTTTCAAAACACTCCTGCCTCCATGTGCTAAACGATTTCAAATATACAATGCACATGTTGAGGAGGAGCATTTAACCAAAAACCAGAAGAGTATTTAAACCAGGCGCATTTTCTCCCATGTTTTCTAAACCTTATTAACTCACTTGGGATCCAAAATCTCAAAGGGGTTTGATATTTTTGATCGGGGGAGAATTTGTGATTTAATAATGAAATTTGATAAATGGTGATCGTTTTGATTCAAAGTGCAAGTTCTCTCTAATATGTGCTAAACTCTTTCGTTTATCGATGCACATATTGAGGGGGAGCAAATGGTTTCTTAATGGCTTTTGTGATCGTGAATGTGCTTCAAAAGAACTCTTTCATCTATGTGATAAAATGATTTCAAATATCCTACGCACATATTGAGGGGGAGAATTTACCAAGAAAATCAAATGGCTTTTTCTATAAAAATTGTGATCAAAGAAAATATTTCAAAGTCTTCTTGTCTCCATGTGCTAAACTATTTCTAAATCATATGCACATGTTGAGGGGGAGGTTTTTCTAAATGATCAAAACTATTAAGGTACAAAATGTTTTGATTTTATATCACAAGTACCTTGATTGTTTTTCCAAATGATTTCTCAATTGGTTTCATGAAGGAAAGAACAATACCAAAAGACCGACCAATTTACTTTATGCATGGTGTTATAAGGATGGTTAGGTTAGGTATTCGTTCCCACGATCCCGCCAGAGCCGGAGGGATCTACCCAGGGACAATCCACTAGATAGTGTAGAGTCCTTAGGTATGATGAAAAAAGGAGAAAAGTGAGATATGGGAAGAGTGCGGACTGAGACAGAGCTAGTACTAGAATAAACCCAACAAGGTTCTAGTTATGAAGTCTCGGTAAGCACTGAAGGGGTTGAAGAATGAAAAAAAATGAATGAGAAAAGGGTGAAAAGAAATAGCCCTCCAATAATTCAACCTTAGGGCAGTAACCGGGTTCAATACATATGCTACTGGTGGTTACTAAGGTAACACTGGTATTGAAGACAAGACGTCATAGACCCAGTGACGCACTGCAGTAAACTTCCCAAGCTACTCAAGTTCCTCTTAAAAGGGCTTGTTTCATTCTCACGGGGAACCGACATTATCTATCGACTCTCTCTTAGAGATTGTTGATATTGAAGAAGGATACCCTCTCCCTAGTCTCCGTAATAGGAACCAAATGAGCACTATTGAGTCTAGAGCCAAGAGATCATCCACAATATCTCATTAGGACACTATTCTTGAAGACTTGCTGTTTCACACAATGTGGAAAGTAAGAATATATTAAGAGTCCTACGCATTATCCTTGTGGTATTGCCAGAACATCCGAGTGATATGTAAAAATATTCACAATGAAGATGGAAATCCTTCTAGAGCCAACATCAAACAAGCTCTTGGTGGGTGACTGATTGGCTCCTAAACAGTCAAGTTTAATCACACACGCTAACCACTTGTGAATGGTAAACCGTAATAAACTTAAAACAGCTCAGAAAGCAATACAATTAAGATCAGAGGAATATAGTGAATTCCTGGGTCGTTAAGTCCCATGGAGGATGAATGGTGTTTGAACAAATTCAGATGTCGAATAATCACTAAGGATAGTGATCAGTAAGGATTTTGAGTTATTTATACCTAAAGAGAAAGTTTTGTAAATTACAGGGGCTTAAATGCAAATTAAAAAAAATTAAAAAGCTAAAATATATTAAATAAACGCTGTCACTATTTTTACAATGATGTTTTTCTTGATTTATAAAACAAAATAACTTAAATAAACTATTTTAATTAAAACGTAAACTTAAATTACCTAAAAACGTGATTTAAAATAAAAACGTACGTTAAGTATAAAAATTACGCGAGTGCGCAAGTAAAAGCGTAACATTTTTGAAATAAAAGTCCTACGAGTATAAAAACAATTTTCTTACCTACTATATGACAAAAGAAAATTTTAGAAAAAAGATTTATATTTTTTTTACTTTTATATTTTTTATTATGAATTAAATACTATTTTGAACTAAATAAATGATTAAAAATACTAAAACTATTAAGAAAAATCTGAAACTTTTTTATAAAATACTTATTATCAATACAAAGCTAGGAAAAATACAAAAGTTGAAAAAGCATGATTAAATAAGCTGAAAATAAGCTAATAAGCTCGTATAAGCTTAAATGGACAAGAAGGTGTATATATTAAATGTTGCAATATACAACCAGTCAAAGTCCCAAGGGCAGTTGGTGAGTGTGTTGTGTGGTGAGCTGGGTGGCCAGGGTTCGAATCCCAGCACTGACTTTTTGCAAACTATTTATTTTTTTGATTTTTCTTATACAAACTGCTTAAGCTAACTAAGATAAGCAAATTTCAAAACTAAAACTTTTTCTAAAAACCAATAATAATCTCAGTGAGAGCTTATTTATCTTAACAGTTGACAAAAAATTGAATAAGCACTAGTTTAAGCCAAAATGGCTAAAAAGCTACTCAATAAGCAAAATGATGAACTGAAAATAAGCTAAGTAAATGATAATAAGCTAAAGTGACAATTTAAAAAGCAAATTACTCAGAAATAAGCACTGAATAAGCCAAAATAAGCACTAGTTTTAACTGTTACACAGGACACTTTTGTTTTTACTAGGCACCTTCTAGCTTAATTTTAAGCACTTAAATGAGCTTAGAATTGAAAATAAAAACTGGACTTAACAAGATAACCAGATAAGCTATCCAAAAAGCTAAATTACACAGTTTGGCTTACACTAATAAGCTTGTGAGAAGCTTATGAAGAAACTGAAAAACCACTGAGTAAAGACTCAGTGTATGCTGAGAAAAATGTACAAAATTAAAAGCTATGAGCAGCCTAATCAAATAAGCTACAAATTGGAAAATTAAGCTTGGGACCTTAAGATGGCTTGGTTAGCTTCACAAAAAACTAAAATTCACAAGCTAAAGTTAACTAGTGAGCTTGTGACAAGCTTGTGAATTTGACCATAAAACTGTGCACAGGGCATGGTTTTGACTTTTTAAGAAATTGAACCAAGTTGACTTTTATGAGATTTAGATCAATTCTATGCACTGATTATGTTATGTTAAGCTATAATAAGACTAGATTGAGCAATTATAACAACTTATGAACAAGAAATCATAATCATAGATCATGAAAATCAAACAGATAAGAAACAAGATGAGATCACAAGGTATTTTGACTTTTTTACAAACAAAGACTGATTTTTCTTGTTAAACTGAGATATTAAGACCTAGTGTGACAGATAACAACAATAAGCAACAACTCAATTACCCTTTAACACAGATAAACAAGCTAATCCAAACACTCCTTAATGGGACTGATTTGAAACTTTTCAAAGCAAAAGACAGATTTAGACCATGCTATGGATTAAAGACCTTATAATATCATATATTAAAGCTAAATAAGCATTAAACAGTAATGCTAACAACATGAAACTAAGAAATCCTACTTATGCTATTTTAACTGTCAAAATACAAATTTTATAAACTACAAATTAAAAAGAACAAGTTACTGGTTTTTATGTTCAATTATGCTTAAATATAACTAAGAAACACAAAGACACAAAGATTGAAGCTTATAGTTAACTTAAACAGTGAAATGCCAAATTAGAACAAAAGGCTTACAAATTGGATCCAAGCACAAGACTGAGAATTGAGGCTCAAAGACACAACCTAAAGCTTCCCAATAAGCACTAAACCAAAGGGCAATCCTTTATCAACCCTGCTCCAGCTTTGAACACCATTTCCATGGATTTTTTTATTTTTAGCTAATTTTTTTGTATTTTTGGTGTTTTTCTCTTTTTGATACTAGACTGATTTTTATTGTTTCTAAAAGCTTAAATAAGCTTTCTAGGAGCTTACATGAGCTTATTCAGTCCTTGACAAAGGCTACAAACAACATTGGAACATTCATGAGAATTTTGAACATGGAAATTTTACATAAACTGAAAACAAGTCTTAGAGCTGAAATTGATGGTTACAAAAGAATTATTATACACTGAATACTCGAAATACAAAGTTTAAAAGCTTAAAGATACACTGGAATTTAAAATTAAACTAAAACGACATGCATTAATAAAAATTACACTAGATATGTTAATCCTCTGCATCTCCTCTCTCTTTTATAGCACTTTGAGACTCCCCATATGCCTCTGAACATATCCCACTTGCAATCTTGGCCATTGGATGAGTTTTGAGTGATCTAAGCCTTCCAAGTGTTTTGGCGGGAAAAGCTGTTTTGACTTTATTAGGCTGTGAAATTGCAACTGGGGGTGGTGGCATTAATTGTGGTGTGTTTAGTTGGTAGATGTGATGATGAGTTGGGCGGGAAACCACCATGGTTTTGCAGAGGTGGTAAAGGGAAGTATCTGGTTTTGCTTGTGAGGGAGAAGAACAGTGGAGGTGGTTTGGCGGGTTTGACCATGTTTGACCGGGGCTTAAATAAGTGGGGGTTCACAATTTTTTTTGGCAGGGGGGTCAAGTGTATTGGCTGGGCTCAATATGCAAAAGGGGGTCATTTGGTTTGTTATTAATACAAGGACTAATCTTGTAATTTCTGAAAAGTGAAAGACCAAAACTGCCAACTTTCCAAAGTTATAATAAGGACCAATCTTGACAAACTTTAATAGTACAAGGATAATATTTGATAATTTTCACTTTTTTAAATATCCAAGGACCAATTTTTGACACTTTTCAAACTTGAAGGACCTTTTCTGTCATTTGACCAAAGATTCATTCAAGGACCATTTTTGACAACTTAGAATATTTCAGGGACCTTGAATGATATTTTTCTTTATTTTGATTTACCAGGGACTGTTTTTGACAACTTTTGAAACTTGGGGGACTAAAACTGCCAATTATGCAAACTTGATACGTTTTTCATCTGATTTTGATATTTTTGCATTTAAAACACATAAAACACTTATTTGTGATATTTTTATCATTTTGATACATTTCTGAGTGTTTTCAGATGTTTTTGCAGTCTAGATGGTACAAAAAATGATGAGTATTTAGACACTCATCAGTGACATGTGAAATCTTGCAAAAGATCAAGCTTGTGACAACTGGATAGAAACGATGGGGCGATTCAATCTTGAATCAACCTTGGTCCAGGAATAGAATTGACGAATACTTTTGGAAAAACCATTCAATGTGCAAATATTCTTTTCTCTAGCACATCGAATGTGTATTTATGTTTTCAAACACAAAAAGTATCTCTGATTGAAAAAATACTTTTGGAAAAACCGTTCGATGTGCGAATCTCTTCTTTTATCTAGCACATCGAATGTGTACTCTTTTCAAATATAAAACGTATTTATGATTGAAAATTGATCTTTCTCATAAAACCTTCGTCGTATTGCAAAACTCTTTCTTCTAAGCAATACGCGATTGTTTTCCAAATCATTTTTCATCAATCACTGAATCTCAATTCGCTGGTTCACTCACTCCGTGTTGTCTTCTTTGAGACGTTTCGGTTTGAGAACAGCTAGAACAGCTGCGAAACCCTGTCAAGGAGATTCTTCGGAATTATACCTGATCACATGCAGTACTTGTACTGATCAACGAGGAACCGTGGGTCGTGTACCTCAATTCAACGAAAGTGATCAAAGATACTTTCATGTGTTTTATTGCTAACTGTTGTTTGCATGTACATTTGGACGGTTGCAGCTGATCAGAATTGAGAAGTCAATCCAAAGCCGCATGCTCACAGCATCCACACTTAATTGAAGAAATCATGACTTGTGCATATCCGCTACTCTGATGAAAAGATGTCATGATCCAAAAAGTGTGAGCATGTCGGTTCGAAAGTCACAACTTCACATGATGGCAACACAACAAAGGGTGATCCAGAGATTTGTTGTGGCTGATGATCTCAAGAAAGCTCAAAGATCATCAAGATGTGGATCAGTTCAAAGACCTCCACTTAAAGTACAAAGCATTCGGACTTTGAAGTTGCACTGCTTAAGCACAAAGATTGCGGAAGTAAAGAATTAAAGTCTACAAGCTCAAGACTGAAGATAAAATAGAATGCTAGGATTCGAAATGTAAAACATAGGGTGGCCTCCCTTAGGGAGAGATTGTTAGGAATTGGAAATTCCATAGTGAAGTGTCGGTCACCCCATCTATAGTCTAGCATATGTTAGCTCGTAGACATATCGTTATTTACTTGTTTATTAGTGAGTTATTAGCTTAGTTTAGTTTAGAGCAACACCGTGGAGGACAGACGGGTCTTTACCCATTGTATGCCTGATCCACAGTACGAAGGAGGACGTTTAGTATGTAACTATAAATACCCTCTACCTTTCAAGGTAGAGGGTTGGACCTTTCAATCTAACCTTCTTTCTTTTGTTACTTTCTCTCTCAAGAAAGGCTCCCACACCACTTTCTCTCTCTAAACTCTTAAACCATACGCCCATTATTGTGATTGTGGATGTGTTTGTGAAATCCAATATGTTACATTATCTAATCTAGGGAAGTACTGAGTAATCCTTGTTGCACGAAGAATCTTCACCAAGAGCTTATTCGTAAAGTTTATTCGTAAACTTCACTCTTACTCGTAAGCTTATTCGTAAGATCAGGGTTTTGACCAACCTTATTCGTAAAATAATGGTTTTGACTTTCTTACTCGTAATCTTATTCGTAAAGTGCCCAGATTTTTGCAAAATACGATTTTTCACCCAAAAACACGATTCCAAATGCTTTTTTTTTGCACAAACTTCTTCTAAAACACTTAAAGATAAATAAAAACAACAACTTTAACCTAGAAAACACGTAAAAATCAAAACTTTTTGAATAAAGCACACATTTTTAATAAAAAACGCAACTTTATGTAAAGTTTCAACAAAAAACGATTTCCACACACTCCTAAATCATTGTTAGGCGATTGATACCAATTGTAGGACCTTGAATATCAACCTAAACACACGAATATATGAAGTACGAATGGTAATATGGTGACTTTAGAGATGCGTTTTAGAGAGATAAAGTAGAGAAAGAAACAAGAGAAATATATTATTAAAACACACACTTACACACTCAAGCACACACCTCAAATGTGTCATTTGAGATGTATTTATAGTACAAGTAAAATGCTCTAATGGACTTGGCATGGGCTTGTTTTGGACTTGGATTGGATTGGATTGGATTACAACTTATATAAGGACTAGCTTAACATAACCACTAACCTATTAGCTTAGCCCAATCCACGCGTGTAAGGTCACTAGTTTTACAAACACAAGTAATATAGAAAGAGATAAGGCGATTGAACAAGATCCAAACACACACACACGATAATATGGGACGGTTATGCGTAGAGTATGTGAAGAGAGAATAACTTGAACAACCAACCCTCAAATGAGGGTTTACAAGAGTATTTATAGGAGGAAAGCTAGGGCAACACTCCTAGTTTCCATCCTTTCTTTTATGGGCTTGGGCCTAAGCTCATGGGCCTTCTACATAAGCTTAAGGCTAATAACAAACATAAAGGCCATAATAAAGCTAACTATTACATATTAATTACTAACACTTGATTATGGTTTAGGAGTGATTCCAACAATCTCCCCCTCAAGTGATGGTGATGAACGGTGAAGGCGTTGATGTAATAGTAGCTCTTGACGTCTTCTGACATTCTTCTTTCTTGTGAGAGGAATTGCCTTGATTCGAACAATCTCCCCAGTGTAGAGAGATAGTTATCTTTGAACAGTTATGCTTTGACGTCATCATTAACTTTGTTCTTTGATCATTGTTCTTTGTGGTGAAAGTGATAGTATGTTGTTGTCTGCATCAGTCTGTCTCAGGTCTGCTTTGCTGCTCCAGTGTCTCCACGTTATTCTTCAACATGCTCACACGCTCTATGACGTTGGAATTCAATACTGATGAAGTTCTCTAAGTCTTTAACTTTGTAGATTCTTTGGTTTGACGAAGAATCATTCTGACGGTTGTGTTGCTTTTGAATAGAACTTCCATTAGTGATGATGTTGCCGTGAGCATGAGAAGAATCAGCACGATCATCCTGCTCCGGAGCTTCCATAAGAAGAAAACATTTCAAACGGTTAGTAATAAGCAGTTTCCGGCACTTACAAGTTTGAACTTCGAGAGTGTTAACAGCATAGTGTGAAAACACAACTCTAATTCTTACAAAGGCCGTTCCTGAACTGGAGTCCCACAAGTGAGATAACACGATGCACCGAAGTACATCTACAGTTCAGATGAGTCGCTGAGGTACACCGTAGCATCACCTCACGACTGTAGACCGTTTGAGACACACTCCGCGTAATCCACGGGGAGTTACCGAAGTGACCTGCTGTCAGGGCTGTTTGATGTTGACCCTGGCAGGAGTTTCCATTCAATCACTGAGGATCACAGATGTGAACCTCTCATAAATGTTCTCGACATATTTCTAAGATCTGTGAAGGACTCGATATGAACCACTGATAATCTTATTTGGTGATCGTCAAGTGATAAAATGTCAATTGTTCCTAAGAGATCTTTTGATGAATCTCGTGGCTCTAGACTCAATAGTGCGTTTTGGTTTTCCTGAGCGGAGACTAGGGAGAGGGTCTCCTTCTTCAATACCAGCGATCTCTAAGAGAAAGCCAATAGTTTACGTAGGGTTCCCTGTGAGAATGAAACAAGCTTCTGTTGAGAGAAACTTGAGTGGCTAAGAAGGTTTAGTGCATGCGTCACTGGGTCCATGACGACTTTTAATCTTCAATACCGATGTCACTAAGTGACAACCAGTAGCATATGAATTGAACCCGGTGTCTGCCCTAAGTTGAATAATCTGGAGGGCTATTTCTTTTCACCCTTTTCTTTGCATTTCTTTTTTATTCTTCAACTCCTTCTTTCTCCGATTCTCATTTTCTCCTTTTTTTATAATCGTACCTAAGGACTTCTAAGTACTAACTATTTGTGATGTCCTTGGGTAGATCCCTCCGGCTCTGGCGGATCATAGGACGGTTATTCCTAACCTTAGTCACCTTATAACTCCATGACTAACCTATGTTGCCATTAAAACCACTGCATGTGAAACATCTCTCAAAGGGTTTGTAAATGAAAAACATGTTTGAACCACTGTGAGAGATAGGATCTTGCATAAATACTCCCCCTCCACATGTGCTTAAGAGTTTTAATGGTTTAAATGCACAGTGAGGAAAGAGCGCGCACATTTTGAATTGATCCATTCGAGATAGACAATCCCCCGCGAGACACGGTTACGTTGCGTAGTTAAAGAGTTACATTGTCAGTTTTTAGGTGACAACTAGCTCTAATAACTACCTTGAAGGTGTAGACAAACCTCGAAAGATTGTCATACCCGTCAGAGTTCATGTCTACCAAGAGTGTCTCGAATGGTACTTTCTACTTGGACAAGTCCTTTGCGAGACACGTTTACATCACTAGCGAACTAGCTTGAAATTATTACCCGTCCCGGACAAGTCTTTTCGTGTTACTAACGGTTAAGTATCGTCAATTCGTTGGTTAAGTCTGAAGTACATAGATTCATTTGCATTTTGCACAACATATTTCTTATCACGCAATTTTCTCCCCCTCAAAAATGGCATACAAAATGTTATTTTTGAAACGTTTGAGAATAAATATGACCATTTCGAGTGTTGCGGGAAGAGTGACCACTGTGAACAATTTGTGAACAAAGTTTTAATTCAAATACTCCCCCTCAACAAGTGATATAAACGGTTGAGGTTTTGAAAATCATATGGGGAAGTACTTGTGCTTTTGAGAAAAACCTTGAAAATTGAAAGGTTTGATAGGTTTTACTCAAAAGTAAGAAGCTTTCGCTCCTTTTATAAGGATTGTGGCACTGAAGCGTACCACAGGGTCCTTTCTTGACAATTACGGGTTGTACACTGTTATTTGTGCACAAGCCATTGACATATATAATCATACATCCAAATTTGTAATGAAAGAACCAATTCAAGGGGTACCAGGAAGTGCAGTGATGTTCCCAGGAGTGCGCAAAGGGCGTTGAAAGCCGGTTATGTTAATCCTGGGTCGACCACCAACATAGCTCTCCAATCGTCTGAACTGATCCCTTCTGAACAACCTTTCATCAATCATTGTGATGATTCGTCTCACATCCCTCCTTTCCTGAGAATTCCAGCGCTTAGGAGACCCAATTTTCTGGCGTATATCCTTCAACCTGTAAGCTAATCCGTCCCTAACCATCTTCAGAGTATGATCTCCAAATTTGTGAAGCTCATTACACGCCATTAAGCAGTTTCTTTGAAGTTCACTGCGGTAAACAACTCCGAATGGTTTGCTGATGAGCGTATATTGAGATAGATGATTGATGTCGGGAAGATCAAGCGTTGGAGGAGTGAGGTTGACACGCGTCTGATAAGATTCAACAGCCAGCTGGATATCTTCTACACGTTCTTTGATCACGATGCGTCTAATGAAGATGAGAAGTGACTTGATAAATTCACGTTGAACTTCAGTCGAGAATTGTCTCATACGACCCTGTACTTTGGCAAGGTACATGTCTTCGATGTCGTTGAGGGACAAATTCTCAAAGTCAGCTTCGAAGAATGCATAGTCCTGTTCATCTTGTCGTTTGACTATGATATTATTCAAGAAGGTGTAGTCCCACTTAGACTTGAGATCAACGTGTTTGATGGCCACGATGTCCTTAGAACTGTACACTGCGTGTTGAGACTTCTGAACCAGGCAGCTTCTGTAGTAGATTCTTCGGCGTTCAGGCCAATGATGAATCCCATACAACGCATCTCGGTCGTATGCTTGCACGTTGTCAGAAAACAAGCGATTTGCACATTCCTCGATAGCTATGCAGTTTGAGTAAATAGCCGCTGGGAATGGAAGAGTCAACGATGTAGCGTATTTTCGCGAACCATCACTACCGTGTAAGAGAAAATCCAGGTCTCTGTTAAAGAAGTATCGGAAGGGAATCCGTGGTTCATCTGCTTGGCCAATGGTCGGTAGGGGTTTGGTCCAATCGGTGTAGTATGAAGGGTTGTCCCTTTGTGTGAAGTCAATGTTTGCTTCCGGATTGAGCCAATCCATGTTGTTAGACATAGCTCGAGCGATGTTCTCAAGATGATATTCGACCTCGAGGGCGCTTTCAGAGCTGTCCTTTAGAATTTGAAAAGCTTCGTTCTTGATTCGCTTCAATTCAGATTTCGTCATTTTCTTCACATGGAACTTTTCTTGCAACAGTTTAGCATGCTCCAATGTGGAACCATCTACCAGATCTTGACCTTCTTCAGGGTAGGGGGTTTGATCCACAAGTGTAGAGAACCATTCAAATTCTTTGGTTTTATCGTCATCTAGCCAAGATACGACGTCAGATTGAAGCGTCTTCTTCTTCTTCTTTTTCGAGGGCTTTGATGATGGTTCCAATTTTTGCACTTGTTTGGGTGAGGTGGGTTGTTGTAGGGGCTCAAGGACCTCTTCATCGTCACCATCCGTATACTCAAAATTATCACCAGTTTTCTGAGTCATGGGTGGTAACTCGGAATCGTCCCGAGGTTTATCAGTAGAAGACCGAGGTGGAGGAGACTTCTGTTGAGAAGAAGTCCGTTGTGGAGGAGGTGGCATCGAAGAAGATTCACCAGACTGCTTCTGACGTTTAGGTGCAGAGTCCTTGTCTTTATCCTTATCTTCATCGTCTCTAGGACGTTTCAACTTTTCTGCCTCAAATCTACAAGCTTCTTGAAGTTGGTAGTCTAGTAATGCTTGATACAGTTTTGCTTCTTCAGAGTTGAACATTGCAGCTCGTAGCGACATTTGTGTAACAAGCTTGGCCACCAATTCATTGTTAGATAAAACTACTGGATCGGTTGGATTGATTGTTACGGTTAGGGGCGTTGATCGGATAGTTTGCTTGGCGATTTGCATCAGATTTGGATATAGTTGTCTGGTAAACAGCTCCTTTGTGACTTTAGGAATGATATTCTGAAGGTAGTTGTTAGTGTAACCTTCGATCATTTCGTTCAGTTCCTCTTGACGATGACTTTTCATGAATTCCTGAATAAACTTCCTTTCTTCTTTCATCTGTTCATGCTCGTCATACAAATGATGTATGTGATCAGCATAGAAATTCAACTTCTTTTGGAGAATGTCTTTCTTTCTGACTTGTTGGACAGCTTTCACAATTCTTTCATGAGCATGAGAAATCCAAGATCGAGGTGGTTTCTTCACTGATTTGGATGATGATCTGGTTGATTTCTTGGATGGTTGTTGTGATGAGTGAGAGGAAGAATCTGATGATGATGAGATGTGAGGAGACTCTGGGTCCTTTGGCGGTTCATAAGTTTCCTTCTGTGTACGTGTCGGACTATCCAG
Organism: Chrysanthemum seticuspe; assembly: GCA_019973895.1. NCBI lineage: Eukaryota > Viridiplantae > Streptophyta > Magnoliopsida > Asterales > Asteraceae > Chrysanthemum > Chrysanthemum seticuspe. The sequence goes on from BPTQ01000001.1 coordinate 108,050,608, forward strand.
AAGAAACATATCATAATCAGCATCTTTATCTTTCTTCTTCTTGTCAGTTTCTGGATTCTCAAAGTCATACACTATAGTATCTTCCACAGGCGGTTGTTGTTGCATAAGAGTGGTGGTACCAGCTCCCTTATCGGGTCGATTAACCACATCAGGAGTTGGTTCAGAGTGGGCAGTACCACTTGATCCTCCGGGACCACCCATTTGATCTTTTGCAAACACTTCAGCCTTGTGTTGATGTCTAAGTCGTTTGACTTTCTTCTTGTACTCAATTTCCGGTGGCTCTTCAACATTTTCACTTTCAGAGCTTTCATCAACTGTCTCAAGTACAGGAGTCTTCCCTTTGCTTTTGTCAGCTTGAGGACTTGGAGGTTTTGGAATGTCTGAGACATCTTGTACAGTCTCAGAATAATGAATCTCCTCGTCTGATTATGTTCCTTCAGAACTTTCGTCCAAAAGCTTTCTTGGAGGTTCAGGTGTAGAGGATGGAATAGGAGTAGCTTCCTGAGAGGGAACTTTCTTCTTAGGAGTAGGTTTCCTCTTTGGAATAGGTTTCCTCTTTGGAACATTCCTCTGACTATCTGTACTTGTGGCACTTCCAGCACTACCTCTTCTGGTCCTTCGAGTAGGTGTCCCAGAAGCCTTTTCATCAAGATGACCAACTTTTCCTTCTTTAACGGCTACCCGATACCTTTTGTACGTTTCTAGCCTTTTGATTTCCTCTATAAGAAGGTGATCGGGCAACTCAGCTCCCTGTTTCTTCGTAGACGTTTCTTTGATTCTGACAGATAGAATGTGCTCAGTCTGGATGTCATGATTATCTGGGTCATTGATTCTCTTGGGGATATCAGGATGAAGTCCAAGAGCTCTCTGAATCAACAGCTTGGTGTATCTGACATAGGGAATTTTGTTGCCAAGTTTCTTCTGAAACAGCATCATGTCTTCCCAAAGCAGTGCTTTAATTATGATGTCCTTCTTGTTGATCAGAGACCAGAAAATCTGCAGTTCCATGAGCTTGGGATGCTCATATCCACTGTCACGACCCGAGACTGATTTGGTGATGATAATATAGAGTGTCCTCCATGGTTGAGGAATATTCTTCAGCTCCACGAGAGAGTGCTTAGTAATGATTCCTGCAGCTTCATCATAACCAATATCTATCAAAAATTGCAGGATAGTCTGTTCAGTAGGGGTGGCAAAGAAGTCGGTTGGGGCGATGTCTGGAATTATGAGAACAGCCCGTAAGTCATCAGGAGTGATAGTGACTTGCTTGTGATTAAGAGTCACTTTCACAGCATTTTGACCAGGGATCCTCTGCATGGAATCCCAGAATTGTTGAATGTAGACTTCTGGAACTGTGGCAGAGTGTGAGAGCATATTCTGATAAGGATGAGTCTTGAGAATATCCACCGCTATGAGACAGGAAGATTCTGAGCATGTTAGGGTGGCAAAGTCAACCCTAAGGTTATTCTTTCCAAGTTTTCTCGGGTAACCTTCTGGAAAGATATCAGCAATTGTAAGAACTTCTTGTGCATCCACGTTCATTTGTTCAGCCATATCTTTATCTGAAATAACATTAGCCAAAAGAACCAACATATCGAAAGACATAATGTTAGTCAACAGAAGGTTTTATTGTCTAGTTATTGAATGAGTAGTGTTAATGATTGTTACGAGTCCTAAGTCACTTGTTTGTCCAATAGTCTAATGACGCTCAGAAACATTTCGTGAGTTAGTTAACTTTAAGGTTTTAAAGTTTATGTTATCACTTATATTTCATAACATATTAAACGTTTAAGTTTATTAGTGACATTATTGAATTCGTGATGATATGATTAGCTTATTAACCAGATTGTACACGTAACAATTCATTATGAAGGTCCATCCAGGCTTATGCGTAGCAATGACAAAGTTATGTGTAAGCAAGTGTTTTATACGCGTAGTTATAAGCTTACGCGTAGGATCCTATCTTACGCGTAGAAAATGTTACGCGTAGGAAAAGGGGACCTTAAGCGTAGAGCTTACGCGTAAGCGTATAAAAAACCTTACGCGTAAGGCTTACTCGTAAGAGTAGACCTTATGCGTAGAGGCACTGTTTACGCATATCCTTCACAGGATACGCGTAGTCCCACTGTAGAACCTTACGCGTAGGCATAACTGACTAAAAGGAGGGTAATCCTTATGCGTAGAAATGCAAATGACCTTGATTCTGAATTTTAAGCGTAACAAATCCTTATATAAGTTAATCAAATCATTAACATTATCACAAAACATCATTTTAACAACAATTTATGGCAAGAACATTTATGATTCAGTTATGCGTAGAAAGTCATACGCGTAGGTCAAAACCCTAAGGGTTGAGAATTACGCGTATCACTTCTACCCATAGGATATGCACCATTTTAATTCTGGTAGTTCTAGAGTGTTGGTAGAGTCTTTAGGCCAAGTTATAACATCAAAATCGTTGTGAATCAAAAATACCCAAAAATTATGAACTTTAAACCCTAGTTTCAAATTGTCAACCAATTTGTGTTTCTGGGTGGTTACCAACTATGGAAATGATCAATTCAACACCTTATGACCATAACCCAACAATCTATTTGACCAAAACACTTCTCATTTTGAAAAACCCAAATTGACTTATAAACCCTAATTTTTCAAAGATCACCAATTCGTGTTTCTGGGTGGGTTTTGATGGTTAAAATGGTATCATTGATGTATTTAAAACATTTTGACACCTCCTTTTTCACCACAAACACACTCACATTGATTGTGTGTTCATACGCTTAAGCGTAGAACACATAATCACGTGTAGACAATGTTTTAGCCGTAGGATTTACATGAAATTCAAAACCTTATCTTAAAAACATGTTGTGAACACGAAAACACTTACAAAATGAAGATCAAAAACACGGTTTTCTTGAATCAATTTGAAGCGTAGGATGAAAGTAGTTGTGTGTATTAAATGTGAAGTGAAAAGTAGGTGGGAGGTATTTTTATTAAAAATGACTTTAACATTTTGACAGTTTTAGTCCCTCCACCTTTTTCTTTTTCAAACAAAGCCATTTAACTTCCATTTTGGTTACCAAACAAAGTTTTTAGGAAAGAAACATGACGACACTCCCCCTCGACTCTAGAAAATAATGAAAGGTTATTAATTTTAGTCCGAGGAGTGTCATTGAACCAGAAAATTCACCACCATTTGTTAAAAGAAACAACCGAGATAAGATAACATGCAAGTACACAGATGTTATGAAACAGTTAGGTGATACTTTTCTCCCCCTCAACACTTGATCGGAAAAATACTGAATTTTTAAAAGATTATAGTGTTGATGGAAGAAATGTACTTGCCATGTTAAGAGAAAAGTAGATTAGAAGAATATTGTTGTTTTTATCAGGTTTTATATTTTTGTATTTTGTTTTTGAAAAATTTATTTACAAAAGATGTTTTGGTGTTTGACAGGTTTTTAAGACTGTTTTAAGAGGTCATCCAATTCCTCTTGAGTCAAACACCTCATACCAATCCGGTGGATCAGCTCATTAAACCTAGCGGGAGGCAAGGCTTTGGTGAGCAGATCTGCCAATTGGTATTCTGTACCCACAAAGTATAATTCAACGGTACCCTGTTCCACGTGGTCCTTGATGAAATGATAGCGAAGATCGATGTGCTTTGATTTCAAGTGCTGAACTGAGTTGCACGAAATCGCAATGGCACTCCGATTATCGCAGTACATCAGGATTCTGTCGAATACGTAACCATAGTCTTTGAGTTGTGTTCTCATCCAGATGACTTGAGCACAAAATGCGGACATGGCTACATATTCTGCTTCGGTTGATGACAGCGATGTACAATCCTGCTTCTTTGATTGCCAAGACACCAGTTTATCACCAAGAAATTGTAGAGCTCCTGAAGTACTTTTCCTTGAGTCTAAGCATCCTGTGTGGTCAGCGTCTGAAAAAGCGATTAGTTCAAAACCAGAATCCTTCGGATACCAGATCCCCAAATTAATGGTTCCCTTGATGTATCGGAGGATTCTTTTAGCCTCAGAGAGGTGGGTTTCAGTTGGTCGCGACTGATAGCGGGAGCATAGATAAACGGCAAAGACAATATCAGGTCTGCTAGTTGTTAGATACATGAGAGACCCTATTTGGTAGGGTCAACTAATTTCCCATGGAAATCAGCATCTAGCTTCTTGGTATGAGCCATTGGTGTGGCATAAGTGTCACAGGTTGTCATTCCAAATTTGTTTAACAGTTCAAGGGCATATTTGGACTGACTCAAGAAAATACCACGGGGTGATTGATGAACTTGCAATCCTAGAAAGAATGTAAGTTCACCCATCATGGACATTTCAAAATTTTTCTTCATTAGTTTTGCAAAAGCGATTGAAAACGTTTTATGTGTAGACCCAAAAATGATGTCATCCACGTAAATTTGAACAATTAAGATATGTGCCCCGTGATATTGTATAAAAAGAGTTGGGTCAACCGAGCCTTTGGTGAAATTATTAGCAATGAGGAAAGATGATAGCTTATCGTACCATGCCCGAGGGGCTTGTTTGAGACCATAAAGAGCTTTGTTCAGTTTGTAGACATGGTTCGGGCACTCTGGATTAACGAATCCGTCGGGTTGGCTGACATAAACCGTTTCTTTCAGTTGTCCGTTGAGAAACGCAGTTTTGACATCCATTTGAAAGACCGTCATATTCATATGAGCCGCGAACGCGAGAAATATCCGAACAGCCTCAAGACGAGCAACCGGAGCAAAAGATTCTTCAAAGTCTATTCCCTCTTCCTGACGATAACCCTTAGCAACTAGACGTGACTTGTTTCAGATAACGTTCCCTTCAGCATCCAGTTTGTTTTTCCAAATCCATTTTAGACCAATGACGTAGACCCCTGTTGGTCTTTCAACCAGTTCCCATACTTCAAGACGTTTGAATTGGTTGAGTTCTTCCTGCATGGATTCAATCCAGTTGTCTTTTGTCATTGCGTCTTTAATGTTTTTAGGCTCAGATTGGCAGACAGTGAGTGCATAAATGCAATGTTCACCATCTGTGTGAAGACGTTGTCTTGTAACGACTGGTTGATTCGGGTTGCCAATATCGTTATCCAGAGGATGGTCTTTTGTCCATCTATGTGTAAAGGGTTGATGTTGATATACATTGTGCAGATTCTGAGGATTCAAATGGTTTGTTGAAGATTCCGCGACATCTGGTGCAGCAGTCTCATTAGCAAACGGGTTGAAGAACGCATTTGGATCAAAATCTGCAGGTGGGGGTACTTCATTCAGAATAGCATCAGCCGGTTCATCATTGTTGGAAGCGGTGTGTTCAACTGTTGTGTTGGAGTCAACTGGTGTAGGTGCATCTTCAACAGTTGTTGTTGTAGCAGGTGTATCAGGTATAGGAATATTATCAGGTTGTGCAGCGGAAACAGCGGATACACCTGGAGCACGTTCATCAATATCGTCACAGAACAGAGGAGCAAATAACCTTTCCATTTGTTGACGAGTTAGCTGGGGGCTTTGTTCAGATGATGATGGGGGTTGAGGGAAGTTTAAACGGTTGTGACCGGGTTCTAAGCTGTTATACTCAGAAGCCATTTCCGTGAGTTCATCAAAATGAGCATGAATCGTTTCCATTACCTCCTTAGTTCGACGATTCCAGATTCGGAAACCTTTAGAATTGTCACAGTATCCAATAAAGACTCCAATATCAGCTTTGGCTTTGAGCTTTCCTAGACGTGTTACATATAGTTGTAGTTGGGAAATGT